>CM055743.1:18561129-18648629 GCA_029465975.1 Dallia pectoralis
GGTTGTTGTTTTTCGTACTGTTTTATTTTGATCGTCACGGTTACGCAGCGACTCTTCCTGGCATCCTGAAGAGAACTACACGAAATTTTGAAGTTCAATGCCGAGGTGCAGAGGTCAGAGGTTAGAGGTCGGAGAAGCGCCTTCAGATTGTTTACGGTGAACAGGAAAAAAGAAACAGCAGGAGAGCTTATCCGAGGCATGTTTTAATGTTTACAGGATTTTTTATTAATTATGAAAATTGGTCTAAAGCGGGAGGCACACTGAGATGTAAAATTAGATATTTACGCTTATTGCAGGCACAGAGAATACATAATGTGCACACACACACACATGCGCACACATGCGCACACATGCGCACACACACACACACACACACACACACACACACACACACACACACACACACACACACATGCACACACCCACACACACATCCGATTCTACACACAGACATGGCAGGCAAAAGCAGGCTATTTCGTACAGTATTTTTTTAAATAGCCGTATTAACTAAGTGGAAGGTTAACCATGAGTTTTATCACGGCCAAGTGACGAAGCCTGAAAAAATATGCTGAAAATGCCCTGAATGATTCTCATTTGTAAACATCGATCTGTCAGAAACCATGGCCAACAAAATGTACTGTACGTTCAACGAACTGCCAGTTCGACCGATTTTGACATGACATTTAAAGGGTGTTCGTTTATTTACCAACGTGTAGAGGCGAGATATTGGCAACTGCATTATGTACACTAGTGATGGTATTCAGTCAGAAAGACGCAAGTGAGGAAGAATAGATTTCTCTTTAGAAATAAAAGTCTTTCACAGTAGGAGCTTTAAGCATCTGTGACCCTGATTCAACTTGAATTGTTTATTGTTGATTGTATGGAATTTCATCAGTCCAGAAGGCAGGAAAATTCCTCTCTGTTTATACTTGATTACTCATCACGCCAAACCTCTCCGGGATTGAAACGGGCATCAAGCAGACTCCGATATTCCACCTTGGAAGACAACCTGTGCTGTTCTCCCGCTATCTGCTTCGGGAGGATTAGAGAGCCGGATATTTCCGGAGGAGAGAGAAAGGAGGCTACTGCCAAGCTTTTCTTTTCCCCTCGGACCCGCGTGTCGAGAATAACCTGCGGATGAGGGAAGAGGGCCCCCGTAGCCGTGGACAAGACGGGCTGCTCGCTGCTGCAGCTTCGGATCAAAGGAGGGGAGCTGGGAGCTGGGAGCCTCTAGTCGCCCATGGGGAGAGCTGGGATGCCCTGGATTAGCCCAAACGTACCAGTGATAGGACTCGGTCCTCAATGACAAAATGGACAAACAATGAGTGGCCGGGCTGCTGGAATGGCCCAGTGTAAGCAGGCCAAATAAACAGGGTCCCGGCATTGTCTGTCTAATGCAACATTTATAGGGCTAGAGCGCATCCCAAATGGCGCACTACTTCCTATTTGGTGCACTCGTTTTTTACCAGGGCCCTGGTGAAACGTAGTGCACTGCGCAGGGAATAAGGGTGCCAGATGGAATATATGACGGCACCTTCAAGATGCTCGGGAGTCTCGCTGCTTTTTCTAATTTCATGAAAAATGGATGGTGAGCGCTCTTCTCTGCTGAGTTATCTTCTCCGAAGCCGCGGAGGAACGTCGCATTGATAAAGTATCCAGCGTTAGCGTTAGCATTAGCATTGCTTAGCATTAGCATTGCTTAGCATTAGCACTGCGCAATCCGATTCTCGAACCGTACCCCGGATATTAGACACTGTTCATCGCTGAATTATCGTTTTCGTCCCTCACGTGAATAAATAATAAAGCAGGTCGCACGGAATCAATTCTACACAGTTAAACGTGAATATAGCTGTCATTCTTACAGGGTTTTTTTTTTAGCATTGTCACGTCTTGGCACGGCAGGACGGCAGTGAAATCCAACTTATCCAACACAATCTCTGTTTGTTATAGTTCTTCATTGGTATTTCCTCCATATCTTCATCTTATATATATATTTATTTATATATGTATCATATATTGCGTATTCCAGCCTTAGTCGGCACCAGGTATTCAGACCACTGGCCTTTCTTCTCAGTAATTATTACCTGATTCTTCACTTTACCATTTTACTCATTTCTCTTTTTTTAGGTATAATTTCATATGTTTGCTTCATAGTGTTAGTTTAGGACTTAATCACAATTTTCTGGTCTCCATTTCTTAACGATATGTCCATTCTGAAACGTGCGTACCTGAAACTGACGCTGTTTGTAACAAATAGGGACCTCATGACGAGCAGAGACAGCGTTTGTCTCTTTCTTTTATCTGTGTTCGAGTTTCTATACGGCTACATAAACATTTACTATGCTTCTTCTTTTGTGTGTGTGTGTGTGTTTGTGTGTGCGTGCGGAACACGTCCCCTGAACGTACTGTATCACAACACAGGCCCTTAGGAAAGGCTGAGGTCACATGACATCCGCGCCGGGGTTTAGTGTATTAAAGCAGGGCGGATAATTCACCTGAGACCGACGCCCACAATCACTCACCTGGACAGCTGTGCACCGTTTAAAGCCCAGACCCTCTTTACAGTGCACTACCTGTCAAAAGGTACACACTATCAGGGGATAAGGATGCCATTTGGAAGTCCCTCCGGGTCTCGTGCTGCCGTGGTCACTGCTCCGGCAAACGGGGCCCAGCTGCACGTGGCGTTTTGATTAATTCTCCTCAGTTGGGTCGGATGTGTGTTAGGAGTGCGAACACGACTGTTATTTATCAGCGCCTCTGTCGGTTTGCCGGTCTCTGTTGATGCTGCGCGGGTGAGTTTCGGCGTGTGCGTCGTTTGGTTGACGTTGTTCAGTGATAAAGGAGTGATAAGAAGGCAGGTTAACCTGAAACCGAAATCATTTCAAAAGTCAAGCTCCGTGTTCGTTCAAAGCGACGTCCCACGAAAGGTTTGTACACCGTCGTTTGAAATATCAACACGTGGGTTGAGGTACTTCTATTCCCCTGGAGTCGGTTCAAGCTGGAATACAGAAGTGAGGAGGGCAGTGGTTAACGGCACAGTCTCTCTACAGTTTCGGGGGGTGCTTGTATATATGCCATCTCTCACTTAGTGAAAATCCAGCGGTGGTCGAGTCGCTCTTAATGGAAATCGTAAAAAAGGATTTCAATATTTCTTCCCTCTAACGTCGGCGATTCTTAGTTTATGATTTGATGTATGTTTCTCTGTCAGCGTGGATATCTCCTACAAGCCTCTCCCGTGCTGAGTGCGGGAAATGTATAGATTTTAGTGTAAATCACCAGATTAATTGGAATTACCAGGCTTTTAGAGCTTCCGAGAGCCACTACCCCAATTTGTCCCTAAGCTTTGTCTCCTGTGTGTGTGTGTGTGTGTGTGTGTGTGTGTGTGTGTGTGTGTGTGTGTGTGTGTGTGTGTGTGTCTGTGTGTGTGTTTTATGCAGCATGTCACATCTAAAAAGGAACCCTACGGCAGGAACATTGTGGACAAACGCGCGCACACGTGCACACTTCACACATGCACACTTCACACATGCACACTTTACACGTGCACACTTCACACATGCACACTTCAAACGTGCACACTTCACACGTGCACACTTCACACGTGCACACTTCACAAGTGCACACTTCACACGTGCACACTTCACACGTGCACACTTCACACGTGCACACTTTACACGACGAGACCAGCTCATGCATGCACCGACCGGAAGAGGAATAACTGTGCGCCACACTGGAACAACTCTGGCCTACGTGGAATGTAAATTTTACACTTCAAATGACCTTTATCTTAAATGTCCGCGGCCACGGCTTTAAGCCACGAGCCCACGCCTTATTGTCTGGCCCAGACCACGTTATGGCCGCCCAGTAAAGGTTGTGGTTTTACACAGAAGCAGTAAAAGCAGCGCACATCCCAAAAGACATCTTCTACCATAAATGATCCGTACACAAAAAGAAACGATGTAGTTTGGCCCTGCTGTGGCAGTGGTTCCACCTCGATGCCTGCGTCCACACTGGCCTCCTATTCCCTCCGGAGTGCGCTTTAGAACAAGGGAGGCCCATGTTGAAAGTAGTGCACTCTTAAGAGAACAGGGTGCCATTTGGGATTCGGACAGTGGGATGGAATCACTCCCACAGCAGGGCCAAACTGCCTCCCCAGAACCAGGAGGCCCAGGGGAGAATGACCCCCTTTCTTATTTTGAGAACTAAGGACATTCACCCCTCTTCTGATATCTGCATTTTTTATTTCACCCCTTCAGTCTTTGTTCGTTTATCCCAGCATCTGCTTCGTTTTTCGTATGTATTTTTCCTCCCCGTTCTCCCACTGTCTTAACCCCCTCCTCCCCCTCGTTCTACTTATTTGTCCTTTCTCTCCTCTCCCTCTCTCACTATAATAACCAGTCTGTTTCTGGTGGCGCTGGTAAATGCTTCTCCTGTATGCCCTCTGTCTCCTCCCTTTCTCTCCCACCAGCCAAATTACCAGCTGGTTACTATAGAGACGTGTTTATAAATGCTTTCCTTTTTTTGACGATTCCCCGTCTGCCCTTTTACTTTCTTCTTCCTGTTTCCTCTTCCTCTTACTTAACGGTCTCTGTTTTCTTTTCTTACTTTTCTTTCTTTCCGTGTTTCTTCCTTCCTCTTTTCTTGCCAGCTTACAAGGCTGACTTTCCTTATTTTCCTAGACAATTATCCCCGTCTTTGTTCCTTTTCTGTCTTTCTTTCGTCTCGTCCCCGTCTCTTACTCTCACCAACCCCGTGATTTGCTTTTCCATTCTCATCGCGGAGAATTAATGGCTAATTTACAGCCGATACTTAAACGAGTTCCACTCAAACGGTGTCTCTCCAGTGTTCACTACTGCTGGTTGTTTACGAAACCACAGTTCTTCGTCTGTCTCGGTGGATGAAAAATGAAAACCACTGTGCTTCTCTTCGTGATATCCGTATGGTTTGTGCCATTCATTACAGTGTGCCAACCACTGAAGACTACCTGGGGGGAGGGGGTTTGTAAGAGGATAAAAGGAGTGTGTGTCTCTGTGGACTGTTGTGAAATGATAACCAATATGGGATTTAGGTTCGCATACATGCAAGAAGAGAATAAAGATCTGAAAGTGCATATATGTATGGTTCCAGGTCATATATGTAGGGTTCCAGGTCATATATGTGTGGTTCCAGGTCATATATGTGTGGTTCCAGGTCATATATGTGTGGTTCCAGGTCATATATGTGTGGTTCCAGGTCATATATGTGTGGCTCTAGGTCATATATGTATGGTTCTAGGTCATATATGTGTGGTTCCAGGTCATATATGTGTGGTTCCAGGTCATATATTTATGGTTCCAGGTCATATATGTATGGTTCCAGGTCATATATTTATGGTTCCAGGTCATATATTTTTGGTTCCAGGTCATATATGTAGGGTTCCAGGTCATATATGTGTGGTTCCAGGTCATATATGTGTGGTTCCAGGTCATATATGTGTGGTTCCAGGTCATATATGTGTGGTTCCAGGTCATATATGTGTGGTTCTAGGTCATATATGTGTGGTTCCAGGTCATATATGTAGGGTTTCAGGTCATATATGTGTTGTTCCAGGTCATATATGTACGGGTCCAGGTCATATATGTGTGGTTCCAGGTCATATATGTATGGTTCCAGGTCATATATTTATGGTTCCAGGTCATATATGTGTGGTTCCAGGTCATTTATGTATGGTTCCAGGTCATATATGTAGGGTTCCAAGTCATATATGTATGGTTCCAGGTCATATATTTATTGTTCCAGGTCATATATTTATTGTTCCAGGTCATATATGTATGGTTCCACGGCTGCGTCTATACACACACGGTTTGGGGCGATGCTACAGGGGTGGTGGTTTGTCCCAAATGTGCCACTCAGGTGAAATACAGACCACCATACCTGTCAGTTGTGTAAACAGTTATTGGCAGACTCTGCATTGCCATAAACGATAATTAATATCTGTTTTGGTGATATTACGGTCTATTTAGAGCGTAGGCTTTACAGAGATCAGTACGCCTAAGGACAAGAGTAAAAAAATAATAATAATTTGCTCAATACGTTTAAAGAGTTGACAGTCAACGATATTTTAATAGTTAAAGTCAACACAGGGCCGGCCCTGACCAATATGGGGCCCTAGGCAAGATTAATGCTGGTGCCCCCCTGCTTTTGCGCCCCTTTGGTAAACGGCGCCCCTAGCATTTGCTTATACCGCCTATGTGGCGGGCCGGCCCGGCATATACAATAAAAAAACATTATTATTTCCTTAGATAATCTTCTAAGAAAAGCGATGGTCTAAACCTCGTTCGATCATAATTCTTCTAAATGTATTTGGAGTCGGGATGTTTGTGAGGTGACAAACTAATGGAGAAGAAATAGTGGGTGATATTTTGAAACTAACTTGCCTGAGGCCATCAGTTGGGTCACCAACAGTTCAATGGGAAGCGGCTCGTATTGGTTCTCGCACAAACTGTCATGAACAAATCTCACGTCTCAGACACCTCAGGCTCCCAGCTATCTAATCAACGGTACATCAACATTATCTCAACCCAATTTAGACATTATTGTCTTGGAAAAAAAGACAAAACTAACACAATATCTGGCAATGTGGCCTCTGTCTGGGTGTGTGGTGGGAGTGTTTGATCACTCGGTCGCTAATAATGTTAAACTTGTCTTCTGGGTTGACAGTATTACTTTAAACTTTCACCAAAGCCTTCTCAAAACTGCAAAGTAGACCAACCTGGCAGAAGTATATTGTTGTTATTTGTGATTCGTTTGAAATTCCTCTTTTGTTGGATGTTTAATTAGTGGAATTATCAATCAATGAAATGTCTTTTATAAAGACCTTTTTACAGCAAATGCCACAAAGTGTTTTTACGAAATCCAAAATCGAGATCTACTGGACCAACCTCAAGCATTAAGAAATTACCAGCTTTTAGAAATTGAAACGGTGTCCTCCTTCCCCTCAGCACAGGAGAGCTCAGACAAAACAGGTTAATTACCAGTCCTCTGTGTCATCCTAATGAGCCCAATCCTCGCAGACCTTGGATTTAAACCAAGAACTCTGACTACGAATGATCCTCCCATGCTCCACGCCCATGGACCTCCCATTCTCCACGCCCGTGGACCACCCATTATCCACGCCCATGGACCTCCCATTCTCCACGCCCGTGGACCACCCATTATCCACGCCCATGGACCACCCATTATCCACGCCCGTGGACTTCCCATTCTCCAAGCCCGTGGACCTCCCATTCTCCAAGCCCGTGGACCTCCCATTCTCCATGCCCTTGGACCTCCCATTCTCCAAGCCCGTGGACCTCCCATTCTCCATGCCCGTGGACCTCTCATTCTCCACGCCCGTGGACCTTCCTAGCGGACAATTTGATAGTCTTCAGACACATCTTCGTCAGTTGGCCTACTCTTCCTCTCCTGGACATTAATTACGATACGTTCAAGTCAGTTTTATTAGTCTTTTTTATTTTCCGTTTCATCCTTTTATGCGCCTGTATTATGAATATATATATATATATATATTAGTGGGCAAGAAAGGAACAGATCTAGTCAAGCGGATATTTTGCAGGGTGTGACCAGGACTAGATCTAGACTTTTATATACCAGGACTAGATCTAGACTTTTATATACCAGGACTAGATCTAGACTATTATATACCAGGACTAGATCTAGACTTTTATAGACCAGGACTAGATCTAGACTATTATATACCAGGACTAGATCTAGACTTTTATATACCAGGACTAGATCTAGACTTTTATATACCAGGACTAGATCTAGACTATTATATACAACGACTAGATCTAGACTTTTAAATACCAGGACTAGATCTAGACTTTTATATACCAGGACTAGATCTAGACTTTTATATACCAGGACTAGATCTAGACTTTTATAGACCAGGACTAGATCTAGACTATTATATACCAGGACTAGATCTAGACTTTTATATACCAGGACTAGATCTAGACTTTTATATACCAGGACTAGATCTAGACTATTATATACAAGGACTAGATCTAGACTTTTAAATACCAGGACTAGATCTAGACTATTATATACCAGGACTAGATCTAGACTTTTATACCAGGACTAGATCTAGACTTTTATACCAGGACTAGATCTAGACTATTATATACCAGGACTAGATCTAGACTTTTATATACCAGGACTAGATCTAGACTTTCATATGGACCAATAAAAACCTCATACCTCTATATAATTTGTCTTTCCTTGGTTTGGACAGCAGGCACTTTCACATGGTAGCAGGCTAGTTCAGGTTTCATATAACTTTTTCAACTGCTTTGTTTTTATCTTCATACAGTGTAGGTATCTGTCTAAAACAGATGAATGTAAGGCCAGATTGGTATGAAATGATGTTCTGGGTGGGGCGTGTGTTTATTGTGCACCTCACAATCTCCATCTTATTGCACCTATGGAGCGTTTAGGATAAAAGCACAAGCTATTGAAGATGTGATTTGCACCACGGAATCTGGAGTAAATCCACGAGTGTGCTGTTTATAGAGACTGCAGGAGCGGCAGTTTGCTTAGCAGATTATCTATCATCAGGACACATGTATTTTCGGTATGTGGTGGTAAGAAATTATCAATATTTCAAAATAAATCTGAAGACAGTGATAAGCATCCCGAAATATGGCAAATAATTGTAATTTTCGATTTTTTGAATATCTAGTTAAAAATTCCGATAGAAAATGAATAAATAAAGTATTTTCGGCGAAAGTAAAAACAATTCACATTACTTAATCAGATTTATTTTTGTCAAACCATTTTTACATCAGAGGTGTTCACGAAGTTACACATTATACAGCTGTTATGGATTTGGCCGATGTTACGGTCCGGATTTTGGGACTTGGAATAGTTCCTGGAATACAGGATAAAAAATGAGACAGAAAACTTGGCTTTTCCTTACCTAGCCTTATTAGTGAATACCCCACAGTAATCATATCTACAGATGTGATTATCCTATGAATAGTTTATATCATTACTTAGCCTATTTGTTGATTTGTCAACATTAACAAGCAACTGTACACACTGTTAGTTAATGCATTTGTAAATCATTGATGAAGTTAGGGCAATTATTATAAATAGTTTGTTTATGTGTTTGTCCATCATTTGTTCATGAAATCTGCTCTCACATCTATACGTTGCTCCTTTGCACTACTCAGATATATATGACACATCCTATAATGTATCCATTACTTAAGCTAGGGATGGTCTCCTGTCAAACTGTTCGTGTTGTGTGTTTTTGCTCTATTTGCACTGGTCATGTACGTTTAAAAATGTGTGTCCTAAATGCTGCCGCTACAGGTCAGAACAAATTGCTTGTGTGTGTAAACATACTTGTGTAAATAAACCCGATTCTGATTTTGATGATAATTAGCTTTCTGTATATGTAAATGCTGGTTCATATACCCTGATTCGAAAGTGTTTGCCCAAAGTTTGAATAACACAACCATTATTGGCAAACTGACTTACACAGAGGGCATGACATCCAGATTTCTCATCCTTCACACTGATGCAGAAGCCTGTTATGAAAAGTCCCTGGGAAGACGCTACAAGCTAGCTTTGTAAATATGAATGTACAAATGCTAATATGGCTATAATAGAAGCAAAATGCACTCTCAGTTGTCCTTAGCAGCATCCAGCTCTTTAACCACTATTAGGAAAGTGAGGCAGGATGTCAGAATCGCAATTTGAACCCAGGTCGCCAGGCAACCCCAACCAAATGGCTTTAAACTCAATGCAGACGATTACACAGTTGAGTTGCACTTGGACCGCGTGCACACGCACTCCCGGCGAAATATGAGATTGCTTTGCCATGGCAACGCAGTTCCGTGCACCTTCAAAGGTGTATGGTGAAATGCAACAGGCTGGTTGGACCGTGTGTGCCAACCAACAATTGTTTCTTCTTTTTTGTATTAAATAAGGTTGGTAGGAGAATTTGTAAACTGGATTCATGCAAATTTATGTTAGACGTTTTACGATGTTTTAAAGTAACCAAGCAATTTTCTAGAACATTCAGATGGTCAGTGGGTCAGAAAATACTCCTCAAGAGTTTGAGGTGGCTTCTATATCCAAACTTATAGACACTGCAGTTATAGAGGGGGCAAAAATACACTTCTTTGGAGTGAAACACATCAGCGTGATCGGACAGCAACCGCTCACACAGATACACACACTCCAACTGTATAGTTACACATTTTTTTACTATCAAAGAATGTTGCCATAACATAAATTATAACGTCAGAAACAAAATCGTAGGACATCTGTGCCATGTGTAAGGTGTTCTGCTAACGCTTCCTCGTTCGTTTTTATCGTATTCTCACACCAAGCTGACTGTTGGCCTGATCCATTTGTCTGTGTTTTCCTCTGTTCTCTTCCATTGCTCATTCATGTCATTTGGTAAAAGGATATATCTCTGATGAGCCCTTTAAACCAGCCTCCCCCTCCTTCCACCTCATTCTTCTAAAAAATATCGGAAAATATATTCTCGGCTAATGGGCGCACTGCAAGGCTCTGTGTTGGGGAATTTTAATTGCTCGTTTTAAAGCATTTTTTAACCCTTTATTCCACCGTCCTCCGGCCTCATCCGCATGTCTACAAATTATTGTGGATCCACCCAGACCCGAGATCTAATATTCCCTCCATTCTATTTAATCCATTTTCTCTTCATAAATCATGTCTCTGTTTGTTCCTCTGTCTGTTCTGCATATACAGTTGAAGCCTGTCACATGTTGGTAATGTGCGTGATGGTTGGCTTGTAATCTTTACGGCAGGTATGAGAGATCGTGTTTTGGTTCTCACTTTGCCTCCCCGTTCCTTCCTGCCAAGTCCAGTCGGGAAATGGGAAATCTGTTTGGGAGCGTAGGGAATTTAGAGTGTGAAAGAGAGTGGAACAAGAGCAACACCCCCCCCACCCCCCAGATCTGAACCCCCCCAGCATTTTTTAACCAACGCAAACAAGCTACAGGGCCAAGTGTAGTGCGCTAGCTAGACATTAACACGTAACTAAGTATCTGCTGGTTGTCAAAAACCTGATAGCCACAAAATGTATATTCATTCTGGCTGCGGATGTCAAATCAAATTGTAAGTAATTTTCCGTCTTCATACGTGCTACAGTAACCATGTGTGTGTGTGTGTGTGTGTTTTCCAGCTGATGTAGGCAGTCGATATTTAGTGGTGTATTATGTCTCTGGCGTTGTTCGTCCTCCTCGGCCCTGAGGCAATGCATCTGTCCACATCTGCACTGGTGCAATATCCCCCATCGCCTCATTATCCGTTCTGGAGCTTCTTAGTGATTTATTTACCTGCTCGCTGTATGACGCTCAGACAGAAGGACAAAGGGAGAGGGAGAGGGAGAGGGAGAGGGAGAGGGAGAGGGAGAGGGAGAGGGAGGGGGAGGGGGAGAGGGGAGAGGGAGAGGGAGAGGGAGGGGGAGAGGGAGGGGGAGAGGGAGAGGGAGAGGGAGAGGGAGAGGGAGAGGGAGAGGGAGGGAGGGAGAGAGGGAGGGGAGGGGGAGAGGGAGGGGGAGAGGGAGAGGGAGGGGGAGGGGGAGAGGGAGAGGGAGAGGGAGGGGGAGGGGGAGAGGGAGGGGGAGAGGGAGAGGGAGAGGGAGGGGGAGAGAGAGAGGGGGAGAGGGAGGGGGAGAGGGAGAGGGAGAGAGAGAGAGGGAGAGGGGGAGGGGAGAGGGAGAGGGAGGGGGAGGGGAGGGAGAGAGGGGGAGAGGGAGAGGGAGAGAGGGAGGGAGGGGGAGAGGGAGGGGGAGAGGGAGAGGGAGAGGGAGAGAGGGAGAGAGGGAGGGGGAGAGGGAGAGGGAGAGGGAGAGGGAGAGGGAGGGGGAGGGGGAGGGAGAGAGGGGGAGAGGGAGAGGGAGAGGGAGAGAGGGAGGGAGAGGGAGAGGGGGAGAGGGAGGGAGAGGGGGAGAGGGAGGGAGAGGGAGAGGGAGAGGGAGAGGGAGAGGGAGAGAGAGAGGGGGAGAGGGAGAGGGAGAGGGAGAGGGAGAGGGAGAGGGAGAGGGAGAGGGAGAGGGAGAGGGAGAGGGAGAGAGGGAGAGGGAGAGGGAGAGGGAGGGGGAGAGGGAGAGAGGGAGAGGGAGAGGGAGAGGGAGAGGGAGAGGGAGGGAGGGAGGGAGGGAGAGGGAGAGGGAGAGAGAGGGAGGGAGAGAGGAAGGGGGAGAGGGAGAGGGAGGGAGGGGGAGGGAGGGAGAGGGAGAGGGAGAGGGAGAGGGAGAGGGAGAGGGAGAGGGAGAGAGGGAGAGGGAGGGAGGGAGGGAGGGGGAGGGAGAGGGAGAGGGAGAGGGAGAGAGAGAGGGGGAGAGGGAGAGGGAGAGGGAGAGGGAGAGGGAGAGAGGGAGAGAGGGAGGGGGAGAGGGAGAGGGAGGGGGAGGGGGAGGGAGAGAGGGGGAGAGGGAGAGGGAGAGGGAGAGAGGGAGGGAGGGGGAGAGGGAGGGGGAGAGGGAGAGGGAGAGAGGGAGAGAGGGAGGGGGAGAGGGAGAGGGAGAGGGAGAGGGAGGGGGAGGGGGAGGGAGAGAGGGGGAGAGGGAGAGGGAGAGGGAGAGGGAGAGAGGGAGGGAGAGGGAGAGGGGGAGAGGGAGGGAGAGGGGGAGAGGGAGGGAGAGGGGGAGAGGGAGGGAGAGGGAGAGGGAGAGGGAGAGGGAGAGGGAGAGGGAGAGAGAGAGAGAGAGGGAGAGGGAGAGGGAGAGGGAGAGGGAGAGGGAGAGGGAGAGGGAGAGGGAGGGAGGGAGGGAGAGGGAGAGGGAGAGCGGGATAGTGAAAGAGGAGGAGGGGGGGTTGGCTGAGTTTGGTGAGAACGACGGTGAGAGAGAAGAGAAGGAGAATGAGGTGAGAAGGGGGTGATGAGAGAGAGATATAGAGGTGTTCTAGCGTTGATAATGTGCCGACTACGAGATTAACAGATGGGGACATTATGTCCAGAATTACGGATCAAATTGAGTCAAATAGGGGAAATGGATAGAGGGGAAATGGGAAATGGATAGAGGGGACATGGATAGAGGGGAAATGGATAGAGGGGGAATGGATAGAGGGGAAATGGATAGAGGGGAAATGGATAGAGGGGGAAGTAATAGAGGGGGAAGTGATAGAGGGAAATGGATAGAGGGGAAATGGATAGAGGGGGAATGGATAGAGGGGAAATGGATAGAGGGGAAATGGATAGAGGGGAAATGGATAGAGGGGGAAGTAATAGAGGGGGAAGTGATAGAGGGGAAATGGATAGAGGGGAAATGGATAGAGGGGAAATGGATAGAGGGGAAATGGATAGAGGGGGAAGTAATAGAGGGGGAAGTGATAGAGGGGGAAGTAATAGAGGGGGAAGTGATAGAGGGGAAATGGATAGAGGGGAAATGGATAGAGGGGGAAGTAATAGAGGGGGAAGTGATAGAGGGGACATGGATAGAGGGGAAATGGATAGAGGGGGAAGTGATAGAGGGGGAAGTGATAGAGGGGAAATGGATAGAGGGGAAATGGATAGAGGGGGAAGTAATAGAGGGGAAATGGGAAATGGATAGAGGGGAAATGGATAGAGGGGAAATGGATAGAGAGGAAATGGATAGAGGGGGAAGTGATAGAGGGGGATGTGATAGAGGGGGAAGTGATAGAGGGGAAATGGATAGAGGGGAAATGGACAGAGGGGAAATTTATAGAGGGCAAATGGATAGACGGGAAATTGATAGAGGGGGAATGGATAGAGGGGGAATGGATAGAGGGGAAATGGGAAATGGATAGAGGGGAAATGGATAGAGGGGAAATGGATAGAGAGGAAATGGGAAATGGATAGAGGGGAAATGGATAGAGGGGAAATGGATAGAGGGGGAATGGATAGAGGGGGAATGGATAGAGGGGAAATGGATAGAGGGGGAATGGATAGAGGGGGAATGGATAGAGGGGAAATGGATAGAGGGGAAATGGATAGAGGGGAAATGGATAGAGTGGGACTGGTTCTCAACGGAGATTCAATGTGCTTAGTTACACGTGCGTATTCTGGGGGTTTGGTGCCGAATTTAAGGGATCTGTATAGAGTTTGTGTGGCCTCCTGGTGTGTCTCATTAACTGTGTCCATTAATCCAGGGTGAGCTGAGAATGTGGCAGGGAATGTTTTGTTTGTAGATGTCCGTTGGGTATGATGGGCAAACTGCCAGGCATTTAGGCTTGGCCTGATAACCAGACGACTTGACATTAGGAACACTCGTCTGGAGCCAAAAGGATGTCAACCCGCGTGACAACCCGCGTGATAACCCACATGACAACCCACGTGATAACCCACATGACAACCCACGTGATAACCCACATGACAACCCACGTGACAACCCGCGTGATAACCCACATGACAACCCACGTGATAACCCACATGACAACCCGCGTGATAACCCACATGACAACCCACGTGATAACCCACATGACAACCCACGTGATAACCCACATGACAACCCGTGTGATAACCCACATGACAACCCACGTGATAACCCACATGACAACCCGCGTGATAACCCACATGACAACCTGTGTGATAACCCACATGACAACCCGCGTGATAACCCACATGACAACCTGCGTGATAACCCACATGACAACCCACGTGATAACCCACATGACAACCCACGTGATAACCCACATGACAACCCGCGTGACAACCCACGTGATAACCCACATGACAACCCGCGTGATAACCCACATGACAACCTGTGTGATAACCCACATGACAACCCGCGTGATAACCCACATGACAACCTGCGTGATAACCCACATGACAACCCACGTGATAACCCACATGACAACCCACGTGATAACCCACATGACAACCCGCGTGACAACCCGCGTGATAACCCACATGACAACCCACATGACAACCCGCATGACAACCCGCGTGATAACCCACATGACAACCCGCGTGACAACCCACAAGACAACCCGCGTGATAACCCACATGACAACCCGCATGACAACCAATAGAAGCAATACACCCACAATGCACCACACACTTTCATACACAAGGAAGCTCAGTCAACACTTCCTGGTAAACCAGATAACATCCTATAACATAATTATAACGAGTTGACGCGGTGACAGACTGCAGGAGCTTGCCAAGGTCAACCCAGGGGGGGCTTGTATTTATCAGGGCTCTGCTGGTGCTCTGTGGCTCCCAGTAGCCTTCCCTATTTCGCTCCACTCACCCCCTGGTTCCCCTCTGGATCTTTGGGCTTAGCTAAGTCATCCGTGTAAGAGTATCTCTCCTGGCTGTTGGAACCAGCCTCTACGGGCGCCCCAAGCTCTGCCACACTGCACATGACAAGAGGTGGCACACACAAGAGGTGGCACACACAAGAGGTGGCACACAAAAGGTGGCACACACAAGGGGTGGCACACACAAGAGGTGGCACACACAAGAGGTGGCACACAAGAGGTGGCACACACAAGGGGTGGCACACACAAGAGGTGGCACACACAAGAGGTGGCACACAAGAGGTGGCACACACAAGAGGTGGCACACAAGAGGTGGCACACACAAGAGGTGGCACACACCAAAGGTGGCACATGACAGGAGGGGGCACACAAGAGGTGGCACACACAAGAGGTGGCACACACAAGAGGTGGCACACACAAGAGGTGGCACACACAAGGGGTGGCACACACAAGGGGTGGCACACACAAGGGGTGGCACACACAAGGGGTGGCACACACAAGAGGTGGCACACAAGAGGTGGCACACAAAAGGTGGCACACAAGAGGTGGCACAGGGTTATAACCGGTCTAGATTTCATCCCAAATGGGGCAGCCCATTTCTTAAATACTGTCCCGCTTTTGACCAGACCCCCTATGGGCAATGAGATCTGTAGTGGAATATTGGTGGGCATTGAGGCCGCAGGCACTCTAATACACTATGAATGCCGTCTGTGTGGCAGTGTGTGAGATTTTGGTCTGAAGGCCGTTGTTGAGAGCGATCGGGGTTGGAGGTGGGTGCTAAATGACCCTCTTAATGTCACTGAGGAGAGCAGCCATCTCTCAATTTGGCAGGAACCCGTGCGTGGCAGCCAAGCGTCGCCTGATAGAGTGTGGCGATTCAGAACCGCCAGGAAACCCGGTGACCTTTCCCCGTTTGCGACGCGCCGACTCAATTGCCCTTTTGGAAAATGCTAATACTGAATGGTTTGCCATAAAACAAGCCCTTCAAAGGGCCCTTATGCACCTCAGAACAGGGGCTTTTAGGGTCCTAGTGATCCAGAAACCTTTCCTAACGCATGTCCTAATCGTACCCTATTCCCTTAATAGTGCCCTACATTTGACCGGGGCTCATAAATTCAATGACCATAATTAAACGCCAAGTCTCAAATGGCTTCCTGTCCCGGGTAATAGCTGGTCATCTGCATACACTTTATCTAATTAACTGCTGTTTGATACGATCTGCTTATTTGTGTAATAGCCAAAGCACCCTTTATAAGTTCATAACGAAGTAGAAAGAAATGCTTACATTTATAGTTTAGCATTATCACTTGAAACAGTTACTGTCTTAACGTGTTGCGTTAGCTTACAATTTAAGCTTTTAAGCGACACATGTGTAACTCTGGCAATTTGCTTCTTTACTTCAGGAATTGTCTTTTTTACGTATTGGTTCTGTACATTCATCGGTTCTGACACTCATGACCTATGACAAGCCTACACGTTTTAGCTTTGTATATAAATAGACTTTAGTTTTCCAAGAAAACTGCCCCATGGGTTACAGATTCTCCTGCCCCGTTGACTTCTTCTAGGATATGCAACTATCTAGTGTTAAATATGGGTAAATTCTCCTTTAATACTGTGTGTTCTTTCTTCGGGCTGAGAAATTATGTATTTCTCTATTACCATTTTCAAGGCCCTGAGCACATAGACTAGTTGCTAACAGCGTTTTCGGCCGCCTCAGCATAAAAAAACAACATAAAAGTGACTTAATTATCAGCAATTTTATTAATTCAAGCGACCACATGGGTGTTTAGAATGCGATAGAGCGTAATTATCTTAATGGAAGACTGCAATGTGGCCTCTGTGAATGCGGGGACCTTTCGAACAGCAAATCAATAGCACACGAGCACGTTTAGAATATAGGATCCCCTCCATCTCAACTATTAAGCGCTGATGATGGGAATAAGCTGCTTTGGTTGGATTCACAACACCTCTACTAATGAGAATATTAATACAGCCATTAATCCTTTGCAATAGTTTGCCTCTCTACGGTCTCCAGTGAAACCAGTCTACTGTATTTCCTAGAACGACTCCTGGAAATAGCTATTTCTTTTCTACCATCTTTCAATCTTTTCGTATCTGTATCATTTTGCCGTTTGTCTTTGACTCTTTCGCGCGGCCTCTTTCGAACCCTTAATTAGCATTGGGAAACTCATCACATTATGAGCAACTCGATTTGGCGCGACGACGAAGCAAAATTGAACAGTGCGCTCTGAAGGGCTCTGCTGTATTTGGTGCTGCTCGTACAGATATTACCTCATCACAGATGAGAGGCCGCGCTCATCAAGGATCGCTGTCGTCGCTTTGCGTTTACGGCCGAGTGCCAAATGGCACCCAGATCCCTTCATAGTGCACAAATTAGGACACAAACCTACGTTGGGAAATTTGGGATGATTTTCTTCTCCATCTCTGCAGATGTTTCGGGTCTTTCGAGGAAACGTCTGACATTTTGTCCCTGATAATGCCTGGTTGCATGTTTAATAGCCCTGTCAATGGTGTACGCCCACATTCTGAGTAACCCAATCACAATGCACCGCTGGAACACAGCCTAACGATGCTTCACTGAGCCGTTGCTCTTTTAGGAGTACTTACAGTTTCGAGGTCCCGGTTCTCCCTCAGTCTATCTCTAGTGCCGCTCACCTTGACTATCATGACGGTGTGAGGAGAACGGGAAAAGTGGTTCTGGGAGTGGGTGATGAAAGGATGTGAAATAGAGTGTGACAACGTGCAGTCGTACAGACGTTCGGCGGCCCACAACACAGACAGTCAATAGTGTCAATATCTGGATACGAGCGGCTCAGGGACTCATCTAGTCACCGGACCGGGAGCGTACTGACCAGTAAGCAGAAAAAACACAAGACCTAATTACAGTGGACCGGTTTTGGCACTAGCTATCCATTTGTGGCCGCTCATCGACCAGTTGGCTGACCGACGAGCGAGAGGAGCTGGGCTGTGAACTCCTCATATCCGTCAGGTCATCGACCACCTTATCTGCGGATGCCAAACACCCCCCCAAACCCCCCACCCAGTCTGACTGAATCTACGCCGGCCTGTAAGCAATTATTCAGACAGTTAATTAGGTCACTCAAGTCCTTCAGCCCCACAGGAGGAACAGTGTGCAAGACTACCAAGACAACCAAGACTACCAAGATTAGCAAGACTAGCAAGAGTAGCAAGACTACAAAGACAACCAAGACAACCAAGACTACCAAGACTACCAAGACTACCAAGACAACCAAGACTACCAAGACAACCAAGACTACCAAGACAACCAAGACTAGCAAGATTACCAAGACTAGCAAGACTACCAAGACTACCAAGACTAGCAAGACTAGCAAGACTAGCAAGACTAGCAAGACTACAAAGACAACCAAGACAACCAAGACTACCAAGACTACCAAGACTACCAAGACTACCAAGACTACCAAGACTAGCAAGATTACCAAGACTAGCAAGACTAGCAAGACTAGCAAAACTAGCAAAACTACCAAGACTAGCAAGACTAGCAAGACTACCAAGACTAGCAAGACTAGCAAGACTACCAAGACTACCAAGACTAGCAAGACTGACCTACTGACTCTCCTCTGGTGGTGTCTGAACATCGTCGGCCGTGATTGGTCTAAACGTTGAGAGTCGGTTGACCTGACCGTCAGGTGAATTCATGGTTACTCATTCTACATTGTGACGTCCAACAAGCTTATGTGCGATGGTTGGGAGTCCACACACTTTTGGTCATATAGTATATAAACTAGGTGACTGTATGTTACATCTAATACGCCAACAGTAACTGTATCATATCTCGCATATGAAATCCGATTAGCCGCAGTGACAAGGTTAACGCGCTAAGTTGAGATGAAAGTGAACCAGCGCTCCACCAGACGTGCCGAGTCAACCCGTGACTCAGCGGTCGGACCTGAGACCCGCTGCTGCATGTTCTGCTGTAATCAGGCCCACTTTTCTCTCTCACAGCATGGGCACGTAGTCTGGAAGTGGGAGATGAAAGGACTTTAAATAGAGGCAGACGTCGCGCCGTGGCTCTCAGTTTCTTTTCCTAATGTGAGGCCACATTTCTGGCGGCTCTCTCCTTCCTAAAGCACACAAGGAAAGGTTGATGTCCATGCAGGGCCCTCGTCTGATAGTGATTGTGGCATTTACTCTCCTCCCAGAGGGCCTCACCGCGCCTCACCCCCTCCGATGTCCAAAATGCTCCGGTTCCTAAGGAGCAATATCTCCTCTTTACAGAGAAAAAGGTCACATGTTCCATTACTTCAAACAGAACTTTTGGCCTAACATTTACAGAAAGGGAACCCGAAAAAAAGATACGTTCTCGACGTGACACCCTGGAGTTTAGTCGGCACACTGTTGTTTGATTTGATGTCGTAGGAATGTCGTTATATGATGCTGGATAGTGGTGGAATGCAAGTTGAAAATCGAGGATGGAATTATATCTGACTATTTAGAGACAACGAGCAATGTGTTGAGGATATTCTGCGTTATTGTCTTATTTGATTTGTGTTGATGTCTTAGCCTTCTTGATCAATGCCAATGTACTACAGATCAGATTACGTTCCAGCTCACAAGCTGTGATACTATAGATTCAGACCAACATTGCCTTTGACTCTCGCTGTGCCAGATTAGATTTTCTGTCAGAGATCTTGAACTCTGAATAAATTGGACCGTACTGTACCATTAAATACAGAGGAATACAAACTTAATCAAATTCACTGAGCGATTGTTGATCAGTTGCAAAAGAGTGAATTTGCTTTAAATAGATTGTTTTATTAGTCAAATCAAAATCACCAGTGTTTAGTATTGTGTATACCATTACAATAAATGATGTACATATCATATACATATAATATACATATGATTTAAAGAAAATAATACAATATGTTTTAAACAGAATATTATGTCTTATGCAGAATCAACTGTAAGATGCAAGTACACATTGGGTGCTGGGTAGTTGAAAACTCAAACATTTGAAATAGGAACTATTCACATTATTCATTTTAAACTTTTGTCGTCATTGAAAATCGAGAATGTCATGGGAATTCAAATATTGGCTATCTTGTGCCACTAAAACGTGCCCTCTGTTCTTTGCCTCAGGCTGTACACTGTTTTTTAAGTTATAATATTGTCACCCAGGAATCTATTTTCAATTTAATCCGGTCTTTACCAATAACTGTATGTCAGATTTGTCTGGATTTAGAAAGGGATATTATCAGCTAGGCAGGAAGCGAGAAAAGTAAAAAAAATATGTAATTATACATTTGAGTAGCTTTCACTCTATTACTTTTGCAATAATGTCTGTGCGGGGACAGTTTTGTGGTTGTACACAGGAGTAATGTGACTTATATTAACATTTAAGAAATAGGCTTCTAAAAGCAGCAGAGTAAATTAAAATGCAGCTTTTCCACAAGATTGTATAAAGAAATATTTTACATCAATCAGATATTCATGATGGTGTACATCAATCAATAGGTATTCATGATGGTGTACATCAATCAATAGGTATTCATGATGGTGTACATCAATCAATAGGTATTCATGATGGTGTACATCAATCAATAGGTATTCATGATGGTGTACATCAATCAATAGGTATTCATGAGGGTTTACATCAATCAAAAGGTATTCATGATGGTGTACATAAATCAATAGGTATTCATGATGGTGTACATCAATCAATAGGTATTCATGATGGTGTACATAAATCAATAGGTATTCATATTGATGTATTCATCAATCAATAGGTATTCATGATGGTGTACATAAATCAATAGGTATTCATGATTGTGTACATAAATCAATAGGTATTCATGATGGTTTACATCAATCAAAAGTTATTCATGATGGTGTACATCAATCAATAGGTATTCATGATTGTGTACAACAGTAACCTAGTGGCTTGGTGCACAGATAACAACCTGGCCTTCAATGCCAAGAAAACCAAAGAACTGATTGTGGATTACAGGAAGTCTGAAAGCTGTAAGAATCAGCGCAAGCAATAAGAACTCAATCTGATTGTGGATTACAGGAAGTTTGAAAGCTGTAAGAATCAGCGCAGGCAATAAGAACTCAATCTGATTGTGGATTAGAGGAAGTCTGAAAGCTGTAAGAATCAGCGCAGGCAATAAGAACTCAATCTGATTGTGGATTACAGGAAGTTTGAAAGCTGTAAGAATCAGCGCAGGCAATAAGAACTCAATCCGATTGTGGATTACAGGAAGTCTGAAAGCTGTAAGAATCAGCGCAGGCAATAAGAACTCAATCTGATTGTGGATTACAGGAAGTCTGAAAGCTGTAAGAATCAGAGCAGGCAATAAGAACTCAATCTGATTGTGGATTACAGGAAGTTTGAAAGCTGTAAGAATCAGCGCAGGCAATAAGAACTCAATCTGATTGTGGATTACATGAAGTTTGAAAGCTGTAAGAATCAGCGCAGGCAATAAGAACTCAATCTTCGGCCTGTAGAGATAGTTCTGAATATTCCGTTTCCAAGGTGAGAGGGATCACCCTCGATCTTCATCAGGGAGTGTTTTCACACGCTATGGCTTCTTCTTCCTCTGACAGGATGATGGGAGGCTCTGCCAGGGGTGCAGTGTGTCTTGCACTGTTCTGGGTTTTCCCCATTGCTCTTTCCGCTGTCCTAGCGGGGTCTGTATAATATCCCTTTGGGTCTCCAGTCACACGGACAGGTAGCGTGGCATATAGTTGGGCACTGCCAGGGTTCTGGGTGGCTCCTCTGTACTGCCTTGACTTTGGGAGACTTTTGGATGCTGCCAAACTGAAGGCAGCCTTGACCTTTTCCAGCCTGTGGCGTCCTTACAGTCGCGTTGAAGCTGAGTGCGGAGCTCCAACAGTCGGGTAAGGCCCTCCCGCAGTCCCTGAATAATGCCCTTATACCCCTTGGTTTGGAGAAAGAAGACACCACTGGATATGTTCAATATCTTCCCAGTGTCCTCAGGCCAGGGCTATGTGTAACTGGGAAATACCCAGGGAACAGACACAGAAGGTGAGTTCAGCGCCCTGGTGGGTGTTTAGTAACGAAAAGAGTGATGGGAGGAGACGAGGGAGAAATCAAACTCACATGTCAAACTCCTTGTTTTGGGGAGGCATCATCAACTCTGGGGCAGCTGGTCTGGGTTTTTGAGGATTTTATGATGGTTTGGACTCCCCCGCCCACTCTTTCTCCTGGATGTTATTCTTCACCTCCACCCCAGCCCCCTCTTTCTCCTGGATGTTATCCTCCACCTCCATCTTGCAGCCTTTTCGGATCCGGTCTTTTTGCATCTCGCCTCAGCCTTTAGCTGCACCCTGGGAGCCCTTAAATGCCTCGTCTGATGGATCACCTGGGAAATAATCTCTTTGCATGCCTGATCCATCTCTGGCAATATTGTGTGGATATCTTCATGCATCAGGCATTCATTCTATCAGGAGAAGACATCTGATGTCGACGTCTTGGCTGTGTGAGACACATTTGTAAGAAAAATCTGTCCAAAAATGTCTTGGAAGCCACACCTTTTGCATAGATGGTAATGCAAATGTCTTTGCATCCTGTAGCATTAATATGACCCTTCACTGGAACTAAGGGATTTAGTACAAACCCTGAAACACAGCCCCAGTCCATTACACCTCCACCACCAAACCCTGAAACACAGCCCCAGACCATTACACCTCCACCACCAAACCCTGAAACACAGCCCCAGACCATTACACCTCCACCACCAAACCCTGAAACACAGCCCCAGACCATTACACCTCCACCACCAAACCCTGAAACACAGCCCCAGACCATTACACCTCCACCACCAAACCCTGAAACACAGCCCCAGACCATTACACCTCCACCACCAAACCCTGAAACACAGCCCCAGACCATTACACCTCCACCACCAAACCCTGAAACACAGCCCCAGACCATTACACCTCCACCACCAAACTTTACATTAAGCACTATGCAACACACCCAAGAACACGTTTTCACCGGTCCGCTAGACCCGTCATTCGGAGACCTGGGTCCAACATTTTATTCTTGACATGAATCTGGGTTGGACCTGACATGATTGAGATGGTTCTCAGGTATATGTGATTTAATTGTATTTACCAACTGGACTCGATTGGACCACTTCATTAATTATTAAATATGTTTGGATTCAATTATATTTAGGAGGTAATGACAACGTGCAAGCTTGGTATCTTAAATTACTTTGTCCGTCAATTTACTTTAAAAATGTGAGGCACGTGTTTATCTGGTGTGCCGGGTTACTGCTGGAAGTATGAAGAGATGTATGCACTGGACTACAAAGTACGCACCGGCGTCAGTGACAGTTGATCGACAGAAAATGGAGACTGAGGCCCTTTTCATGAATCTGAAAAGAACGTTATAACAGAACAAGTACACAGAGTTGTGTCTTCCAGGCTTCAGGCTGTCATCAGGACTGTCAATGCATGTCCTTGTACATGTCAAGTGTTTGTGTACATTGCTTATGTTGGCAATACTGTCTGTGCGAGCTTGACACAATAAGGTTGGCTAAAAGTAAATGGACTATAATAGACTAAAGTGTAGCACTGCGTAACAGACGTAGCAAGCTAGCTAACGCTAACGTTACCAGTGTCTTTTAAATTCTACGTAAGTTCTGTGAGAAACCGATATGCTTGTATGTTGCCAATTCTCATTTTAGAATATTACTTACTGTTGATGCCACAGTTGATCAATGGATGATGGATGTATTTTTTGCCCAGCGTCTCTATCAGGGGCCATGATTAGCAACATTCCCAATAATTGTGGGCTGAATTTTTCTAAATATATGGCTCTTTGTGTTCCCGTCTGAGCTTCTCCAGAACCCGTCTGGTTCTGTGCAGCCCCTTTACCACTCTGTTGTCTTCGCACTTCACCTAGCTTGTTCCATTCTTGCAAGTCAAAGGTGACTTCTGTCACAGATGAAAAAGGACTGATTGCTGATTGAACAATTGTGTCACGTTGTTCGCAGGAAACGAAAGAGTAGTGGTCTGTGTCAGCCGGGAACAAATGTTTTATTATTGTTTTATATGGTTTGCTCAACTGAGTTTTGTTTGATTTGTGCAGAGATGTTTTCACAGCTCTACAAATGTTCTGCGAATGTGAATATGCATTGTGTGAAAACAATGAGAAGTTAAGTTACACTTAGTTTTGCAATTGAAACAATGCACTTATTACGTTATGATGGAGATCCACTGGGCCACAGTTTCAATTAAAATGTCTTAGCAATGGAGAAAATCAGTACAATAAATAAATGGCCACACACAGATTCAATAAATGCACATCCTGTAAAACATTCACCCACAGGGCGTTAAATAGAGAATTCAAAAAAGGGAGAGAAATGGGAAAGAGGAAGCGAGAGGTGAGAAGAGACACATCTATGGATTCATTGAGCGCCCTACTTAATTGCTTCCGTAATCGATTGCCGTCCTGTGGCTTAGGATGAGTCCCAATAGCCACCCTGGTGCCTAATAGTGCACAATAACGGGGCTTTGGTGCTATTTGGGACGCAACCTCAGTCAATACATACTGCTGATTTGGGACTGCTGGATATTGACAGTGTGGTTTATGGTGCAATTGCTTTGTTGTACAAAACCAATCCTCGGAGGCTCAATAAGAGAGGAGGGAAAAATGCATGCTCGGCTCCTGTGTGCGCGTGATGTACAGTGTCGTCCACAGTCATCTGTTGTCTTAAGTTGTTCTGTTCAACCCCCCACAAGTGAAAGTTGCTGCTTCCAGGCTATAGTCTGTCATCGGAATCGTCAACGTGCATGTCGTGCGTTTTTGTGCATGGCTTATGTCGGCAATAATGTCAAGCGTCATGGAACTTTCAAAGAACCGCTCCGATGCACATTTTATTTTATTATGGGATGTATTTCTATTGATTTCCACTCAGTGTGGTAAGTGAGCGCTATAATGCCACATGCGTCACTCATGCAATAACTGCGCTTCTCTTTTTGCCTTCTCATCAGACACTCACTGCTCCGGCATCACTTGTTCTTCTTCTGTCCTCTCTTCAATATTTCATGCTGTTCAAAGTGTGCATCTATTCTAGGCATTTCCCCGTGCCCTGCCACCTCCTGACGGGCAAAACATAATTTGCTGTCGTTTGACATCCCTGACTCTGCCCACCCCCCTCCCCTCGCTTCTCAATCATCTCCATTGGGACCATCTTATTTTGGTAGGACAGTAGCTACCCGTTTCTGCCTTCCTTCATTTCCAATGATCCTATTTTTTGTAAACTTTCTCCATTATTTCTGCTGCTCCAGTTTTTTTACACTTGCAGACACGTTTGGGATCACTCAGAAATGTTCTTGTTTTTGAATTAAGCACATTTTTTGTTCATTAAAATAATATCAAATTTATCAGAAATACATTTTATACATGTTGTAAATGACTATTGCAGCTGGAAACGGCAAATTTGAGGTGTCTTACATGTGTGTTGAATTCTGTTTTTATTCACAGTTCTACTGTTGTATATCCACGTTCAGTTCTCAGTTCAGTTCTCCTGTTGTCTCTCCACACTTGAGTTAAGTAGTATTAATTATTATCCCTATTGACTTATTTCCTGCACATGTCGTCATTGGGAGGTATTGTTTCTTTCTGAGATACTGAGACTGTTGATAGAGTTCTTTGTGTTAGATTACTGTGTACCAGACGTCGTTCTCGTTTTGTATTTTGACCAGCGCATTTAGCCTAGCCCTTGTGAGTTATGCACTGTGTTCCAGACCTTCAACCTGCCCAGTGCTTTCAGCCAATGTCATCAGCCTAGTCCTCTTTGTACTGTAGGCTTATTGTGTACCAATCCTCTCTGCCTGGCCTTGACTCTGAGTTCAGGATGGTGTTTATATCAAATAAAAGTGTTCTGCACTTTCTACCTCTTCTGCTTGTGACAAATAAACCGTTTTTCCCTCAGTGCAATAGCCAAGTGTCGTCAATACAGTTTTCCTTTTTTGTTTACAAGTGAATTGACAATTCATACAACTGTAGTGGATATGAAAAGTCTACACACACCCTGTTGAAATGGCAGGTTTTTGTGACGTGAAAAAAATAGTGTAAGATAAATCCTGTCTGAACTTTTTACACCTTTAATGTGATCTAAAACACGAACAATTCAACTGGAAAAACAAAGCAATCGACTCATTCACTTTTTACCTTTCACTTCATCTCACGTCCTGATGTTGCAAAACATTGTTCTTGATTGCTTGGCAGATGCCATTAACTCAGGCCTGTATCTTTACAATACCGTTTGCCAATGGTACAATGGGGTACTTGCTGGTACCAAATCGGGTTAAGCACCACGCTCAATGTTACAAACTGTAGTAAGGCCCATCTGGAGCTCAGACACCTTGTTCTCGTAACAATCAATAGCTAAAGTGGCCACGCTCTGTTGTCCTTTTTCTTTCTTCTCCCACTACCGAAACTTTCTCTTCTCGTATGGTTTCTCCTCTGAACCTCTTTCTCTGTTGCCATATAGTCTCACAGGCTCACACATGGTCGCTCTTTCCATCTCACTTGGTTTTGGCACAGTGGGGTTGAGGTAAACAGAGGAATTGAAATGTCATGTCCAACTGTAAGGGTGAGAAACTGAGAGGCCAGTGTTGGACTTGGTGGTATGGTGGTCACATGGGCGCGGTTTAGTAACACAACAGTGAACACGGGAGAAACGAGAACGAACCAAAGATTGTCAAATGATTCTTGCAGACGAAAACATTGTTATTGTTGATAAGGACAGTATTATTCTTCAAATGCTTTCATTTGCGATCGCGCTGATTCAAATAATTCGTGCAGGTTGCGTTTTGTAACCAAGGCTGGGTGTTGGATTTTTGTTCAGGCTTCATAACGGGAATCTGCTAAAAGCCATTCTGTTTGTTTCCAGACTGCACGTCCAACCAGGAAGTCATTCGGATCAGCAAGTGTGAGGACTTGCTCACTGGACTGTTGTCCATCTTCAGCATTTGTATTCGCCCAACCAGCTTGGAGGAGTTGCTAGGGCAGGACGAGACGAGGAAATTCCTCCCGTCGATGTCGCATCTGCCCTGGGGAATTAATAGCCTGCATGCACCCCACCATGGAGCTACCACCCTCACGTCAGACAGTCGTACCCCACCATGGAGCTACCACCCTCACGTCAGACAGTCGTACCCCACCATGGAGCTACCACCCTCACGTCAGACAGTCGTACCCCACCATGGAGCTACCACCCTCACGTCAGACAGTCGTACCCCACCATGGAGCTACCACCCTCACGTCAGACAGTCGTACCCCACCATGGAGCTACCACCCTCACGTCAGACAGTCGTACCCCACCATGGAGCTACCACCCTCACGTCAGACAGTCGTACCCCACCATGGAGCTACCACCCTCACGTCAGACAGTCGTACCCCACCATGGAGCTACCACCCTCACGTCAGACAGTCATACCGTTAAGTCTTGGACCTAGACCGAGTGAATTTTATTAAATGAAACATGAAACGAAAGACACAAGAACAGAAAAGTTGTTTGCCAGAATTCTCCCGCCTGTGAGACATATTACATTTCAGGTTTTAATCGACCAATCCCCGGGGGTGTGAGAAAACCGATAGGTCGTTAACTGGCATCCCAAAATGACAATGACCTCCGCTTCCAGGCCATATTGTTTCTAGTGGGGCATCTGCCCATTCCCTGGTGCTCTGCGAGTTACATTCTCGTACCCGCAAAACCAAACCGGATGCATATTTGTGGGTTGTGAGTTGTGGGATGGCGTGTAGATTCAAAATAATTTGTGTGCCACGCATATATAGATTTTTGCTCCGTTCTTTTTGTTTTTTAATTGCCAATGTGTATAGTTTATTTTTTTTATTGCCATTACTACTTTCTGCTTTGTATTGTGAGTTGTATTACATGAATTGCCTCTGATTTTGTCCTACAGAACCATGTATATTTCACTACATTCTATTTCCGTTGTGTGTGTGTGTGTGCCTGGGATTGTCAATAAATTATTCTTGTGTCTAACTGTGGGATTGCCTCATTCTCCTCTGACCGGGGTCGTTGCTACGGTGCTAGGGGGTCAGAGTTCAGCCGTACACATACAGCTTAATCCAATGCCCTTCCTCAAGAATGCCAATACAGAGATGGGACTGGAAGGATAATAAATAAGAGATAACAAGACCAATGAATAAATCTAATTTGGTCTGTAAATGAATTCTGTTAAGAAATCCATAATAAGCCAACAAGAATATATGAACATGAAGTGGTAGATTGATGATAATATGGTCTAATAAGCAATGTGTCCATATCAGCATCATTAATCACTGCTTCACGAGTAAACAAGGTTCACAACCTACTCCAATGTAAGCTACAAATGTCAGCCAGGCAGAGCCTAGCGACGCTAAAACAATATCTGCAGCGCGTCTCAACGCGTCACCTTCAAACACATTTGATTACGGATGACATGAACAGTCCTCTGGAGATAAAGAATCCTCAAACGTACGACGCGTACAAGAGCTCACGTTGAAGTCTCATACCGTTGCTTCTAAGCCCAGATAATTTTCTCAAATAAGAAATATATGAATATTAAATATTTCAATGCATTGAAATCTTCGTGGACGTTGCCAGTGATATACAAAAGAAAAAGGTTCTGGAAAGGAGGGAAACATGTGTACAATGGAGATGCTTGCTGTGCGGTCCTCTTGAGTGAGGGGTGACAAAGAGATGACAAATGCTGGTGGCAAGTGATCCGGGCATAGTAATAAAACGACAGGCAAGGGCAGAGGAGAGGGACAGTTGGGGAAAAGTGTTGGTAGCCTACTCTCTTTCTCTTTCATCCCCCTTTCCCAGTCACCACGGCAACATGCCTGGAGGGCACTCGAGAGGCATCATCATCACTGACAAAAACAACACAGAGGGAGAGAGTGAGTGAAGGGAAACTAAAGCAAAACAGACAGTGTGTGTGTGTGTGTGTGTGTGCGTGTGTGTGAGAGTGTGTGTCAGGACAGTGTGTGTGTGTGTGTGTGTGTGTGTGTGTTTGTGTGAGAGTGTGTGTGAGGACGAGGGTAGGGCTGTAGACCTACTGTGCTTTTGGCAGGATCTATTATTGTGATTTTCAACTTCAGATTGAAATAATCATAAGATCCGAAGAAAATGTGCATTTGTGTGTGTTTAGAACAGATTATACACATATTAATATGTCTTGTTATCAAGGCACATGACTAAAACCCACTTTTATGAAAATTACACAGATGATAATAACGGTTCTGATAAGCCTCCTTAATTTGAATAATTAATCGCACACAATAATGCCTGAAACAGTGAAATTAATCGTGTCATTACTTCACTGGCCGAAAGCATGTTATAAAAACCTCCATCGAAATTAAACAGGTTGATTAAAATATTCTTGAATTTGGGAAATTAAACACGCGCCTATAGCTCACAAACACACACACGCGCACACTGGTGGAGGGGCGGAGCTGCCAGACAAACAAGGCGTGTCAATGAGAGGGCGGGACTGTAGAGGCAGCGGGTGCGCTGCGCGAGGCCGGCCGGTGCGGAAAACGCGGCAGCAGGTGAATAAACGTCCAAGTCTCCGCGGACCGTCTGATCTGAGGTGAATTTAACGTGACAAAGTACACGGTTAAACGGTACCGTGGAAACAACAAAACCGTGAGGAGGATGCCGTGAAAGGTGTTTTTGACAAACTTTTAACTGTGTCTTTTAAACATCGGATCCGTGTGTGAGGTGAGTTTGCTAGCCGACGTGTGTGCGGTGACTGGCGGCGTCTCCTCAGTCTCTCTACGCGGGACATCAGGTGTCGGTAGCCGGCTCAACTGTCGTCGCGTCATTTTGGACAAACAGTCCTGTATCAACCTGTGGAGAGTATTAAGTGGAAATAAACAACACCGGGACTGAGAATAAAGTGAAAATACAGCGTTGGGGGGGATACCAGAATGGGGCTATTTGTCGAAATGGAATTAGAGTTGAGGAACACGTAAACCCAGCCGAGTACTGGTATTCTCCATGTAAACCCAGCCGAGTACTTGTATTCTCCATGTAAACCCAGCCGAGTACTTGTATTCTCCATGTAAACCCAGCCGAGTACTTGTATTCTCCATGTAAACCCAGCCGAGTACTTGTATTCTCCATGTAAACCCAGCCGAGTACTTGTATTCTCCATGTAAACCCAGCCGAGTACTTGTATTCTCCATGTAAACCCAGTCGATTACTCGTATTCTCCATGTAAACCCAAACCAAATACTCGTATCCGTCATTCCAAACGGCTGCTGTAGAACTATCCGGCTGCGTGGTGTCGCCCGCCGGGATGTTGTGAGGGACCGGTTATTCGGGACCGGATGGACTGAGTGCGAAGCAGGCAGAGAGAACCGAGGGGGAGACCGAGGAACAGTGGGATTATGGCTTGTACTACGGGTTCTCTATGTGTAATAGTGCTCGCCTTTACAAACTTGCACCTGACGAGAGCCAACGACCGACATGCAGTCTATTGGAACAGCTCGAATTTGCAGTAAGTAGTCTACACTATTTTGTGTGTTTCCCTTTCTCCCTTTTCTCCCTTTCGTCTTTGCTTTTTGTTGCTGTGCACCTAACCTGACGACAGATGTCAGTGTGAGGATTTGATCGTCCTAATCGAGTTTAGAAAATTATGATACCGCAATATAATAAAAGTTGAACTCGCACAAGGTCACTATTGTATGGGAAAATGGCTCACGTTATATTTATTCCTGTATGTCCAGTCAAATATGTGATAAATGCACACTATGCTTTTTAATATTAACCTTACCGTAGTATATGTTTTCCATTGGAACTTTATTTCCTCATCCCCCATACATGTAGGCTATTCCCCCTGTGTATTACAGAATGTGCCAGTGGCCAATAACACAAACCACACACACACACACACACGTGCACACACATGCACACACATGGACAAACGCACACACATCCACACATGGACAAACACACACACTTGTCAAAGCCTGTGTGGCTGTAATGTTCCTTTCCACCATGTAAGTAGGTACCTAGTGTTCTATATGAATAATATATTGGACCAACTCAGTTCAGTCCATCCTCTTCCTTCACTATGTCTCATATCTGTCATCCATGACCCCCCACACACTTGATACTCATCATCTGACTGAAATCCATTCTGATTTTGTCCGCCATGTGTCCCTCCCCATTTTCATCAACCTGCCCCCTGCTTTGTCCTCGTATTCCAATTTCCCCTATAGTCTCAGCTACTACGGCAAGTTTGTGTACTGTAAGTAAGCGTCTTCATACCTCACGGCTCTATATCTCTGAGATTGATGGGGTATCTGGCGCCTATTGTCCTCTCATTAGTTTACAGCAAATGCATCATTCTCAGCTTTTTATCTTCCCTCGCACCCTCCCGTTTTTTCTCTCTCGCCTGCTTCTTTCTATTTACCTCCTTTCTCCTATTTACATTCACCTCAGGCACTGGACTCGCTCATGTTTTGCGTCTCTATATGCTCAGCCAGCCCCCTCTCCATTTCTTTTTTGTGTGCATCTCATTACACCACTCCTCCTGTTCGCTCACCTCCAAATCCCCAGATTGTGTACCAAATTGCAGCCTATTATCTTTATGGTGTGCTACTTTTAACCATGGAGGTCCTGATAAATTGTGCCCGTAATTGGGCACAGGGTGCCATTTGAGACCGGCTGAAAGGTACACAATGATATCTACGTAGGATGAAGTTGTTTGAATGCATCTGAATGAGAATTCGGAAATATTTATAACCTGTGTGCACAACAGACAGAGTGCAAGCGAACGCCTAGTCAAATTCCAACCGGCTCTGGTCGCAATGGCAATTAAGCATGTCAGTGTGAATCTGAAGAGAGGACAGGCATTTTAGGCGAGACTTATTAGGATTGCTAGGGCAAAGTGCTGTGAGGATTTTGCCAGGTTTGTACTTGTCACATTCTGTATTAGTATTATCTATCATTGTTAATTATTCATTTGGTGTATGCAGAATGATTTGCACAGTGTGAGAAGTATGCCCAGGCATTATACGGTGTAATCATTCATAAAGTGTTGGCACCTCGGCCCCTCAATATACATTTATATGAAGTGTGTGTGTGTGTGTGTGTGTGTGTGTGTAAAATATTCCTCTCTTCCATACTGAGATAAGGAATCTGTCAAATAATGCAAAAATTGACCCAGTTTGCATGTAGCAGACAACTCCATAGAGGATATGGCAGGAATACTGATAAGCGATCAAGCCTTATGGGCCGTAGGCTTTAGGCCTCTTCAGCACGGTTGGTCTCTCCCAATGGGCACCCTGTTCTCTATTTAGGGCACTTTTTTGACAAGAGCCCTTTGGGTCCTGGTCAACAGTTGTGCACCAAATAGGGAATCCAAGGCCAGTTAGGATGCAGACTGTGTCCACAGTGCTAAAGGCCCACAACCCAGCTTTATATACGACGTCAATGGGACGAGCAAGCAGCCGATACAGAGGCAGTGGACTTGGGACCAGGGGCTTTCCACAGCTGAACTCCGGGTGAGTCCTCTCTGTTCGCCCGTACCCTTGAGCTTAGCATTCAACCCGGGCGGCTACAGAAAATGTCCATCGTTACAACCTGGGATCACACGAAAACCAAGGTGTTTGCACCAAGGTCCTGAAGACGTCTTGTTATGGGTTTTAGCCCATTGAAACGTTCGAAATAACAACATTGATAGTGTCCTTTTATGCATGGCACAATGATGGTCAGAAAGGGAGATGAGTTACAACTAATATCCTTTACACACCTCTGAAGTGCTGTTGTTTTTTTCATGCGGATTTTCTTGAAAAGAACTGGGAAAAGTAAATCGTGAGTTGGACATACTCTGTATACCTCGACAACGGCTATTCAAGGTACTTCTTCGGAGTCGCTGCGCCCATTAGTTACCTCGATCTCCATTAAAGTGTTGCTCCCACCTTCAGCTCGTAACTGCATCCCCAAGCCAACTTGTTACAGATGTCCCTGCTAATGGCTGACTGAAGCAGGAAAAAACACACACGCAGGCCATTAAATCATCCGGCGTCTGAGGCCATCTGCCAATTAGAGAGGGGCGATGTGGAACATCTTGAGGAGTGCTCTGGAGCAGTGGGAGCACTGACTGAAAAGAAGTCGCTTCTCTTCTGCCTCCTCTCATCAGGTGTTGGTCTTGCCAGGGACACGGCTTGAGTTCCAAATGGCGCCTATTCCCTCTTTCATGCCCTGCTGACACGGCGCTGCCTACTCGCAAATAGTGCACTACGTTACTGCCGTTTGCGACCGAGGCACACTGCGTAGCCTTTTAATTGGACATTCTGTGTCAACATGATCAAAACAATAGGGTGTCTTTTACTCGGTCAGTGTCACTGCTAAGGATCATAGCTAAAGCTTTTGGTCCTTTGCACAGGCGCGGAAGGGAATAGCAAGGACCCTGCAGTGTGATAATGTCTCCCACCTTACTCATAATCCGCCTACCATTGGATGGAATCTCAGAGTTATTGCTTCAGGTATGTTCATGGCACCCGGTGACCCTGATTTGAGGCCTGAAATTGAGTCTGTCAGGCCCGAACCAAATGAAGAAATAAAGCACCGCTCTATACATCCCCGCCTGGTCGGTTCACGATATCCGGTGTTACAAAATAAATTATCACCTTGACAAATAGGTTCCCTGAGTGTAAGAGGCAACGGGGTGGGGTGGGGGTTGGGGGAGCTGTCTTACTCAACCACCTCATTAACCACTGAGTCTGTGCGGGCGGAGGATGACCAGCAATCTGGAGGTGACACTGTGGAGGAAAAGAGTTGAGGCTTGAAACGCCTCGGGGGGTGGTGTTTCCTGAGTTCCTATGGAATATATAGTTGTGAAAATGTAATTACGACCACATTGATAATGGTAAACCAACGTGACAAGTCACAAAAAACTAACTTATGAAGCATTTACAGTATGCAGTAAATTAAACAATCATGCAATCTCCTCTGAATCAATTAATCAATGTATCTATATTTGTCTTTTTAAAGCTTTTTTTACATCAGCAGTTGTGACAGTTATTTTACACACAACCAGTGTGAAAGAGCAAGTCAAAACAGCAGGTTTATGCACTGTTGCTAGGATAAACAATTAAACATTATGTAGTAACCAAATAAAAAAATATATACGTATATTTTTGATATTTCAAAGCAGCTACTCTTTGCCATGATGACAGCTTTGCACGCCTATCATTCTGTCAACCAGTTTTCAGTAGTCACCTGGAATGCTTTTCCAACTCTCTTGAGGGAGCTCCCAGATATGTAGAGAGCTTGTTGGCTGCTTTTCTTTTACTCTGCGGTCCAACTCTCCCCAAACTATCTGAAATGGGTTGAGCTCAGGTGATTTTGGAGGCCAGGTTATTTGGTGCAGAACCTTCAGTTTTAAGCCCATATAGCTGTGTTTTGGGTCGTTGTCCAGTTGAAAAAGAAATTATAGTTTAATTGCATACCTGACAGTGTGGTGTATTGCTGCCGAATGCTGGGGAGGCCATGCTGGTTGACTGCGCATTGAATTTTACATAAATTACAGACAGTGTCACCACCAAGCACTCCCACACCATTACAACTCCTCTATGCTTTAGGATGGGAACAACATATGCAGAGATAATCCGTTCACCCACACTGCATATCAGAAAGACATGACAATTGGAACCAAAAAAATTCACATTTGGACTAATCAGAACAAAGGACAGTTTTTCTCCGGTCTAATGTACAACTGGTCTAAGAACTAAAGGCATTCAACAAATGATCTTTTAACAAGACACACCTGTTAATTGAAATGTGTTCCAGGTGCCTACCTAATTAATGCCGAATGTGGTAACCTGGTTACTTTTACCATTTTAACGGGTTTAATTAGTTTTTATGTTTTGAACACTTTTTATGCGTTTATTTCATAGTTATGTATTCATTCAATATTATTATATAATGTAGTAAATGGTCAAACTAAAGAAGTATCCTTGAATGAGTAGGTGTGTCTGAACTGTTGACTGGTGCTGTACTGTACATATATTAATGCTTATACATTAAATATATATTTTTATTTAATAAAACGACCATCTGGCACACCAGCTGGTGCCCACTTTTTTTGCAATATTTTTACCTGAAAAATTAATAAGGTCTACCAGATGCAAATTGCAGGTATGGAAGCAGGATTTTAACAGGTTTAATTAGGTTTAATAGGTTTACTTGGCGGCATTGTAACTGAATGGTGAAAGTTGTGTACCTTTTTGTGATGTGACTATCAGACACATTTTCTTTTAATGTTTTTTTTTCTGTAAAAACAATAATGTATAATAATTGCAACTTATTATCATCCAATCACGACTCCATCAAGGGTGCTCCAAAATATATTCACGTTAGAGCCTTAATGTGGCAATTATTACGAGATATCTGGCTAATCAATTGAATATGGAATACAAATTATATAACTAAAAGTTCAAATGATGGTGATGCTACAGTATTAAACGGACAGGCTTTTTATTTAGCTAAGAGTCTGAATGGAGTTGAATGCTAAACATATTTAAATGTTTTTTATTCTCATTCTCAACAATCAAGCTTAACCATCTCGTAGTTTGGTGCAGATGATTTTAACGATTTCACTTCCTACCTAGCTAAACTAAACCGATCTTGCAACAGGACAATGATCCAAAACATACAAGCAAAGCTATAGGAGAATGGCTCAAAACCAAGAAATGGAGCGTTACAAAATGTCAGCGCTGAAGCCCAGATGTCAAGCCTATTGAAATGCTATGGGAGACTTTAAGTGGCCCATGCATGCAAGAAAGCCCTTGAATATGACACAGTTGAAGCAGTACTGTAATGAAGGGGCAGAAATTTCTCCCAGCTGATATTCGAGACTGACAGTTACACGAAATGGTTACATAAAGCAATTTGAGCCAATATGGAACTTTACCTTGGGGTGTACTTATTTTTCCACCCCATAAAAATGCATTTCTGATTTTGTATGAATTAGTTTAGAATTGTGAAGATTACTTATCCATATGTCCAAATACTTCCTGGGGATATATTTTTCCACATGACTGTAGTTAATCGAATAAAGATAGAGTGGTATAGATGCACACAGAAAGCCAAATAAGAATGGAATACGATTGAGGAGAATAAATGTGCGGAGACCGGTATTGCGAGAAAGGGGTGAGGTAAATGGATGGGGATTACAGTGCCGGTGGAATGATGGAAAGTGTGCCAAAAAGGTTGAGCTAGCGGCTTTTTTTAGATATAGAGAATCATTGTTAGACTCCTTAAAGATATAGGATAACAGGGAGTGAGGTGTCGATATGAAAAAAAAGGTAACCGGTGAAATGCGCTGCGGCTACTTTTTCCCCGTTGAGCCGATACTTATGGGAGACAACCCTGTACTAATGTGGACAGCGGCACTGATACCCATGTGGACCGGTGCAGAGAGACAATGACTGCCGTCTGGGCCTACGCATTACAGTGCAGCAGGGCGGGTGTGCGAGACAAAAGCGGATTTGTTAGCTGATTACACGCAAGGCTGTTGGCCTGGCTCCATCTCCCAGCAGTCTCGCCAATTTTGCCTACAGATGCGTTTGACTCACTGGAATTGGATTTGTTGTTTTCCACGTTTGTTGCACCACGTGTCACACAACTGTCTTAAACGGCATTAGATAAATGTCAGGCTTTTCATGATCACCTGGCTTGTAGAAGATGGTTGGAAAACTGAATGGGAATCTGTGAGAAGTGCTGACTGGAAAGTGTATAGAATGTCCTTGAATGCTGAATGAAGTACTAGGGAAGCAATTGTGGATTAATGTAGCATGACTATGCAAATTCAAAACAGTTAACATCTTTATTCTCACATTCAGTTGACTTTCTTAAGTGAATTTATACCCACTGAACTGTTACTTTAGCGTTTCTTATTTATTCCTTTTCTCTTTGTGCAATAGGTTGGCAATGTCAAAAAGTGTCAAAAGCATGCACTACAACATGAGAAGCACTTTGGGATTGCAAGGCTTTTTTCTATGTTATAGTGTGCTGGTAGGAGTCATGCAAGATGGCTGGAGAAAAGCAATCTGATGTGATATGTATTCATCTTATTGTTTAGTGTACTTGTTTTGACAACAGGGTTCTGGTCCAGAGTAGTGCTCTATAGTGCACAGGGTATGGAGTTCCATTTACAACGTAACCGAGCACTGGAACTGTTTTGGCTAATGCTGAACAATATTCTCAAACGTGTTTTTGAGAGTCAATGCTTGACCCGGAGCTGTTGACGTGCACATCCGAATACTTTATGGCAATTTACTGACACTGAAATAAAATGTAAAATTAATTTGAACATTGATTATCTTATGGATGGTATGATTAATTAGTGCTTCTTTTCTTTGCTTTCAGATCAGAGCCAGCACTACCGCTTTTTTGACCTATAGAACTGGATTGATTTACACATCTACTCCTCACACTCTATTTTCATCATTTTAAATCGCTGCCTAATACCTAGATAGAGCACCGCTTTTGATCTGAGCCCTATGGGAACCTGGTCAAACATAGTGTACTAAATAGGGAATAGGGTGTCTATGTAGGCTTCTGTTGAACTACATGCTTTGTTTAACAAGGCTTTGACATACTATTGTGGCCGGAGGCAAGAGAAAGGGAAATATTGCAGAATACCAATATAAAGTGTAGCAAGAATTCAGAAGGCAATGTGCAACGGTGAGATTTCTAATGCTCGCTATTTTTCACAGAGTTTGCCGAACATGCCCACTATTTGTCAGGAAAACAAATCGATTTAAGAAAGTGATACAAACACTTAAGAAATGTGTCAAAATTGTAATCATGCACCTGAAACATTGAACTAAAGAAATTGCTGTTTCATAACAATGATAGTTAATGCATAATGACCCGCCTATAGATTAATGTGAAGACTAAGTCATAAAACAAAGAGCAAAATCCTTTCTTAACACCACAACAGCAGAAGAACAAGGCCCTCAAGCTCATATTATTGACTCGAATCTGCATGACAGGCATTATGTGTGTTCCAAATGGCACCTATTTCCTATCCAGTTAACTACAAATCATTGGTCAAAAGTAGTGCGCTACACTAGACTGCATGGGCAATAGGGTGCCATTTGGGATGCACTTTGTGTAGTTTCTCTTCATATCTAGAGGCCTACTGGGGAGGTTTCACGGGACTAATCCAAGAGTTAGGTCATGCCTTCTTCAGACGAACACAGAGAAAACACAAGGCCCCTTCACATGCCATCAAGAGCCATTAGTATTCCAGGCGTTCCAAGGTTATAGAGACTGCACTTAGCCTGCTCTGTAAACCCACAGGAGATAGCCCTGATCCAGACAGGTAGAACCAATTTCAGACTCAATGATTTGAATGCAAATGCTTCTAGAGTGCGGGCCGTACTACTCGCCTGAGCTTCCTTTCTGAGTTTGACTACAGTTTGCCATATATATTCCATCAGTGTAGTTTTGCAAGCTGGGACAGATTAGGGCCAGACATTGGCATGGTATTTGTAGCACATTAGCCCATAGCTTGTGTTGTGAGTTTGCAGCCAGGAACCTGAATAGTTGTTGTGATGCTAAATGTCCCCATGTAGAAAAAGATCAACACCATCGATATAAGGTTGGTCTGAAGCCGTAGTGCAAATGGACCTTGCTTCATGGTCTGGAGAATATGTTCTAGTTTCTCGATAAGAAATGCTCTCAGGTGTGAAGATTGAGTCTGTAGTTATTGTTGGCCAGCTCCTCTTTAATAGATCATTGAGCATGTCTGGTGGGGAAAATGCACCTACTCACACAGTCGTGCTCTGTCATCTTGTCGTCTTAACATCCCTCTCCGGGTCTTAATCCCTGACATGTTTTGCTGTAATGCTCTCGAGTATTTTACAACAATACAATCACATAAAAAAAGGCAGAGGGAAGTGGGCTCTCCAAGTTTAGTGTATCGGAATGCATTTTATCTATCAAGGGGGCCAATTTTGAATATGGGTGATATAATTAGGTATTCCGTTATAATTGAGAATTTTCCTATTGAAGCTGTAATTATATGAAGGTCTGAGTCTCTTCGGCAGCTTTCGTCTCTGTAATGAGAACATCTAAAGAAAATTGAAATATCTCTCCAGTAGGGGTGTGCGATATGACGATATTTAATCGTGGACGATTAAAATGTCTCCACGATTCACTTTTTCGGAAATATCGTAGAATCGCGCTCCAGTGCACGTTCAATTAGATGCAGATCTATGGCGTTTTTTCAGCTACGTATCAACATGCAATGCGCGGTGCGCTAGATGTCAGCGTGTTAACACTAGAAGCGCCAACAGCCCATGCCCGCGGGCGTTGCAGTTAGTAATTAAAATAAATATATAATGTTGAAAAGCTACAGCCTCGTTCTTCCATGACTTTTCCTAAATACGTGCATTTTACCTTGTCCCGTTTTCAGAAACTGGATGCGTTTTGGTCTGATCTCGTTTTGGTCCGATCTATATTGGACACCGTTTTGGTCTGGTCTATATGAAACTGGATCCGTTTTGGTCTGGTCTATATAAAACTGGATGCGTTTTGGTCTGGTCTACATGAAACTTGACGCGTTTTGGTCTGGTCTACATGAAACTTGACGCGTTTTGGTCCGATCTATATGAAACTGGATATATGTAACCGATTAATTTGCTGCGGTCTCATGTGCACTCATAACATCACTAATGAACACTCTGCGCAGTGCAACCGGTTAGTATGCGTGTCCTGCTCAGGCAGACAAAAGCTGCGAGATATACATAGATAATAGATTGATTGGCTTGGTTGAATTTGAATGAACTAGAAAAAGAGGTAGGCCTACGTTTATAAAGAAATATATGTTTTACTAAATAAACAGAACGAAAATATAAAACGAAATTGATTAATGTATCTACCGGGTAACAGCAGAATATACCCGACCGTGACCAATATACAAACTGTGTTGTAAAATACGTGTTTCATTGTCTATAGTGCCTTAGTTACTGGGCTGTAATTACTATAATACATTTTACAAATGTAAATGATCAAATTATACACTCTAGCCTAATGTTTTTATTTCAACAGTCTGTGTTGCAATATATACGGCCAATCATGCGCAAATCATTTGATTGCGCGTCGCTTGTGATCTAAAATGTTTTAGCATTTATTACATCAAAATAGGACATACAGTTTGATTGATTTTAATTTATTCGATCTTTAGAAATTTAAATATCATAGCCTGTGCATTTTAAAATCATGGTTTTAATTTTGTATTGTATGGCTACATAAGACAATAAATAGGCTACATACTATTTTAGTAAAATGTTTTACTGCATAATTCACAATTCATTTAATTCAGGATGATAACACAGTAGATCATCTGATGCTGTAGATGGATGGCAGGTTACACAGTGAATGGATGGTGAAGCTGCGGATGAGAATGAAGGTGCTTCTTTGCACCATTGCACTTCCTTTAAATATACACGTGATTAAAATATGCTACTTTAATTTTTTTTTCCCTTTTATGTTTTGTTACCTTGTAACGCTATATTCTTTAAATGGAGATATAATTTGCTTGTATTGCAGCTCAGTAATTAGCAAAATAGTCTTAAAAAGCAACATGAAAAAGAATCGTGATAAAATCGTGAATCGTGATTTTTCCTGAAAAAATCGTGATATGATATTTTTCCCATATCGCCCACCCCTACTCTCCAGTGTCTTTCGCATTCGAAATGACTAAATGTGATTTGACCTCCTTCAATGGCAGCAGGCAGCCAATGCTGTCCCCAGAAGTTTAATGTGTCCAGTTATACTGTTGAAAGGGGACGTTTAAATGAGGGGAACTTCAAGCGAAACAGTTCTATTACAAATATGATAGTGGCCATCTTCAGTGCTTGAAAGTCAGAAATAAGTGAAATGGGCAGAAGGTCAGTACCTAAGACATGGTTGGAAGGAGAATATATATTAGGGATGGGAAACTGTAATGGAAGGGTTTCCTCTTCATAGCCTAATAAACTGTCACAAAAGGTGCTAAGCAAAACCAAATATTGTTCTTTGGTTTTGTCCTAGAACCTTTATGTAGTTTCAAAGCTGCCGATTTGACAATATCATGTGTTCTATGCAGCTGTGTTTGTATGGGTAATGGGTATCTAAGGAAATCACAGCAGCCAAGCCTAGATTTATTTTTTGCAATTAACTGCTATGGTTTAAGGTACATGTGGACATGATGTTGGGAATTCACCAGTTGAGATGTGGGAAAAATGATAGTGATGGATCATAATGTTCTTTTGGTAATATTAAAATCATTTGCCTGGTTCTTCTCTAGCTTTCTTCCTTCTTACTTATTATATAAAAAAATTAATTTACATTAAGTCATTCAGTAAAGATGTCATGAAACTACGGGGGTGTAGTGCAGGTTTATCTAAGAATCTAAACCAGCTGTGTCCATTCTAATCACCCACACCTGATTCAGGTGGGATACAAATGTCCACAAGCCATTTGATTTGCGGTACTTGCGTCTGCTGATCTGAATTCCTGCAGGCTAAAATGTGAATTTTAATTTGATAACATTTGTTGCATTGTTGGGAGGTAGACAGTATTGTAAACGTGCAGACTAGTTTGTTGAAGTCGTAGTTGGCAGACTGGAAGACTTCTGGCTAGCTTGCAAAAAACACTTGATGCTGTGCTAATCTTACTGTGCTGAGAACATTTCAGATATTTTAGTGTAGAAATATTTATTCCATACATTCTCACAAAACGTTTGTGGACACACAGACCGTAGGTATTACGGGGAGGTGCATCACCTCCACTGCGCTGACTCAACACTAAATAAATGTCAACATATTACTCCAGGGATTCAACCACCTCAATGTAAAAAAGGACACACTGGAGATCCTGCCCCTATACATGCCATGGGTTTGCTGTAGGAAGGATCTTACACATTCTTATGCCTGTGCATCACAGAGGACCTGAAATTGTCCAACCAGCCCAACACTTTGGGAAAGAAAACAACCCTAGGTGTCTAACGATGTTGGGTATGTCCCTAAGGACCCTCAGCACAATCTTCTACACATGCGCTACAAAGAGTATTCTCTCCGGCTATATCAATGTCTGTTTTTACCCACAATCCTATTCAGATGGTGTCACGGTTGGCTTACCACGCCAACCGGGGCATGCCAACCGGGGCATGGCGCTTGCCCTCCAGGACATTCTCTCCATAACATGGCTGAAAAAGACCAGAAAGATCATGATGGACATTAGCAAACCATGCCATGGGCTGTTGGAATTCTTAATAGATGAATATTGTTCAGGGTCATGATATCCAGGACAAAGAGGTTGAACAAATATACACTAGCAGTTATCTGCCCTGCATTCTAATCTGCACTGTTAGAGCCCTTTTGCCCACACACACACAGACACAAACACACACATATGCCACAGACACACAACAGATAATTATTCTACACCTGTCATTAACACTCACTCTCACCTATCAACACTCAATGTACAGTAAACCTACACAGATTCAGAGATCTAATTCACACTGATGGCTGATACAAAATGAACAGCGCTGCTGCTGAAAACTGATCATTCTGTTTATTTAAATTTCCTGTTACATGATTACTGTATTTGAATAGTCCTACTTAATTATTGGCGGTTATTACATTATCAATTCCTACGAGTAGCAGTGGTTCTAATTAATCAATTTGGTTGGGATCAGAAAATGTACGTAATTTATCTTCGTAGTATAACATAATTGAACCCTTCTTGTCTTTCGATGAATCATTAGACTCTTTTCACCAAAGATGCTTAGAATGTAAAAGGTTCTAGCTAATACCCTTTGGGTTAATCAAAATCCTTGTCTTCCAATAAGGGCTGTTCAGATAATGGTTCCTGGTAGAATATTATCGCAATGTCTCTAAGAGTATAGCCATTAGCTTTCTTGCAAAGCTAATCGTGTTATTTAACATCCAAACCAATGCATCTGGGACCTATAGGGAACACTAATACAACATTTTTTTTTAAAGTAAAATCTAAAAACCAAACAAAATATAAATCTAAATTAAAGTACATTTATTTAGAAGCCAAGTATAGATCTACCTGTTAGGTTTCCTACCGATTACAAATTAACATGAACAAATAAGACTTTGTATTTTTCTATATGGTTAGAGAATTACCCGTTTTTGTTTTGACTCTTTCAAAAACACTTTCCTCTCTACGTTGAGATTCTAAGACAAATACCAACCGGTATGAAACTGACATTGACAAAAGCCTATTTCTGCTCTCACTGTTTCCATCTCTTCAAGCTCATCCTTTAATCCTGTCTCGTGTTGGCCCGCATCAGATATCTATTTGGAATTCATTTGCTGCCTTGATGTGTAAATTTGGTCATGGTTAATGTATGAGCTACGGCACATGCATAATCATGCCTTTTCTCTTCGCACACGTGCACATGTTTTAATCCCTGTGTTATTCTCATTGATCTATACAGGAATATGTGACTCAACTTTCACCCAGTCTCCTGTATGAATGGATGTGTAGTTGGGTCCCTAGTGTGTGTAATAGTAATGCAGTGTAACGTTTGTGTATTGGATAACGAGCTTGAGTACCGTGCGTCGGATACGGTACGCTGAAGATTTGTGTAAAAATATACGTTGTCATCTAATGTGTTGAGGATAAGTATTGATGAGTGTTACAAGGATTGCCGTTTTTGTCCGTTGCCTCTTTCATGTTCTGAGATTGTAACCCTATCCCAAAGCTTATCTCTTACCTTAACTAATCAAAATATATGCATTAATGTAACCCCACCTCCCTGGGGTTACGAATGTAAATGGATGAAGTGAGAGTGTGAGGTCTTGTTGGTTTAGTGATGGTGCTAAACCAACCAGTGCAGTATGGAAACTGGGAAACGCACAGAAAGATGAACCCCACATTCCAGATCCTCACCACGCTGTGTGTGGGTGTGATGAATATCAATGTCCTGCTGTGCTCTTGCTCTCTCTCACATACTGTATTAATGTGTGTCTGTGTGTCTGGCTGTGTGTGTGCGCTTGTGTGTGTGTGTGTGTAACTTTACATGAAACAGACGATGTCTATGATTGGGTGGCAGTGTGTCAAGGTTTGTGTGTATGTAAGTGTGGGTGGATATTTGTCCGATCCGTGTGTTTGTCTGAGATTGATTGTCTGGAAGTGCAGAATACTGATTCTGCTGGATTTCTCTGTCTGTCTCTCTCCCTCCCTCTCTCCCTCTATCTCTCTCTCTCTCTCTGTCGTACCTTCTAATGTGTGTGTGATTCTCTGACTGAGTACACAGCAGATTGTTTGTGCTGCTAGGTGGGAATGTTCCTGCCTGGAGAACAGCTCTTGTCCATCTCCTCCGTCTGTGGCGTGTTTGAAGTAACCTAACGCAAACAGGTGTGAATAGATGCGTCTGAGCGAGGTCCCCTCTTCCGGTCCAGGAGAAAAGGAAGCTCGATTTTAAGACTCTGTATCCCTGACATCCCAATGTTTCCGGTTTTAGCCAATGCGACTAAGGTTGGGTTGAAGTGGTTTGGCCCTGCATTCTGTTTCTGCTCTGTTCTCACCTTGTGTCGAGTCAATGGGAACTCCCTAAAGACCGGCTCCACCGCATTGCGTGGGAGGACCACGGACACTGCTGCTGCACATTACCTCGTTTTCATTTACTCCGCTACATTAATGTGTATTTCGGTGTGTGTGTGTGCGCGCATGTCTGCCAGTCTGCGTGTGTGTGTGTGTGTGTGTTGGCTTGACAATGTTTTTGCTGGCTGCAGGCTGTGTAATTTCTTTTTTTGTGTGCATTTCCGTTAGCAGAGGTAGGCGAATATATGGCTATGATAAATAGATTTGCTTTTACTGCAGTTAAAGGATTCTGTGCCACTTCCCCAGAGAGGGAGAGCAACAAAAAGGTAAGGCAGAAATAACCAAAAACTAGCTAATGAAAGTTATACCGCAACACGAAGGTGAGGAAGAGGGGTAGAGGAGGTAGATCAGAGCGAAGGCGGAGACGTATAAAGAGCTGGGAAATGGAGAGGGAACTGGGAGAGAGTGCTGGCAGAGTGAGCTGGCATGGAGAATATTAATGTTTCAGGTAGTGGAGTTTTTACACATACCAGCATGTTTTTTTCTTTCTCTGGTGTCTCTCACTCTCTCTTTCTCACACAAACACACCAAAATCCATGGGTTCTTTATTCACACAAACATGCACACTTGTGCATGCATGTTTGGCTACTTGGATCAGGCTTGTTTATCACTAACAATTCACATAATAATTACAGAAACACCATGAACGCCCACAGTTGGCAACACAAAGCTAGCATACAGCAATATTTTTACATTGTAGATTTTCAAAGATTATTCGCTGCACTCGACAAAACGTGCATGCAAACAAACTACTAATTCAACAAGCGTATTATCAAATTAGGTGGTGGCCAGTTCCCAGTTCCTCAACATTCATTTATGTACCTGGGCAACATCTGTGGCCTTGAAATCCTGCTCTGTTGGCCAACATCGAGACCGCAAACATTAACTCCCTCTTCCTACACACACACACACAACACCATCTGAGTTACCGCTGTGTCTGGACATGGAAATCCCTGCCGGCACCTGTCACTGGCTGTATCTACAATAAGTCTTTGGAAGAGGTGTGTGGGTGTGTGTGGGTGTGTGGGTGTGTGTGGGGGTGGGGGGGTGTGATGGAATATGATGCTCATTTAGGATGTGAACTGGGAGAGAGATACACCCTATTTCAAGGCAGAAGGTGTCACAGATGACAGCTAAATGACAGGGCCAAGCACACCGCTGTCTACAAAGCGAGGGAAAATAAAATGTGAAAATAGATTATATAAATGTTGAGAGAACGTACGGTAAACAATAAAACACTTCTGGTTTTCATCTTCTTACGATCTGGGACACCAGGTGAGTGCGATTAACTACCAGGCTGAAACAAAAAAAATGTTGACGCTCGCGGTAGTTCAATAGCTCGGCTGGTTGTGTTCTGTCGATGTGGAGAATGTGTGGATATATTCTGTAAAATTATGTGGTGGACATACAGCCTAAGGTGGTTGTTGGTGATGGAAAAGCAAGTGTAGCATACTAAACAATGAGGGTTTTTTTTCTGAGAAAATTGGTCAAGCGTGATGTATACCACCAAGCCCTTTGTACCCAGGAGCGGAGACTAGTATTTGCCCCATAGAGGAGAAACTATGTGAAACAAATTTGATTTACATTATTGTTTTTGTTAGATATTAAATGTAATGGACTGAAAAACAAGACCCACTTCCATATCAAATTCCTATGAAACAAATTGCTGGGTTTGTAACAACAAAATATCTTATAGATGCAAGGCTTCATTATTAGAACTCAGGTGTGGACCCAAATGCAGGACCCAGGAGGCAGGAACAAAAACATAAACATAATCTGAGTGATGGTGTGACAATCAAACACCAAAGACAATTTAACTCAAGAATTTATCAATTTCGAAGATTCTACTTGATTTCACTTGAAAATCTGTCATTTGAAACATTACACAGTAGGCAGTCTATGGATTTCACATGACTGGTAATACAGATATTCCTCTATTGGTCACAGATACTTTGGAAAGAAATTAGGGCTGTGGATCAGGAACCAGTCAGCATCTGGCTTCACTGAGAAATGTTCTCATGCCGTGAGACACTGAATGAGGCCAATGACCATTGTTAAAATGCAATTGTGTTAGCTTTCTGCATCTCATGCCAGCCCATACCATAACTCCTGCTGCCACCGTGGGGCTCTGTTCACAACGTTAAAATCGGTTAACCACTCACCAACCCAGCGTCATACATGCTGTGCCATCTGTCCAGTATAATTCAAACCAGGATTAATCAGTGTAGAGCACTCTTTTGCTGTGTGCCAATAGCCATCAAAGGTGAGCATTTGCCCGCTGTTGTCAGTTACATGGACAACACAGGGTGAGCTTCCCTAAGACAGCGTCTGACTGTATGTAGACACATTTTGGTTGTGCAAACCCAAAACTTTCTCAGCTGCCTGTATATCTTGAGTCTCGTGTGCTGGTATTGTTTGAGGTTGCTATTTTTATTGTACTGTCTTTATCTGGTATTAATTTAGACAAAGGAAGTTAATATTTTGATGTGTTTGCCACTACTACCCCAAAAATGTAGGTGGTATTATTAGCAATTAGGCGTTGGAGAAATAGGAAAATGTAAGTGGAGAATGAAATGTATTAGCGAAGGTCTGCTATTTTCAAACTCTAAGGTGTCTAGATATTTCAAAGCAAAATGCTTGGCTTAACATGAATGTTATCAATTAGAAATAATAATTTCCGATCTTATTTTAAAGAGCACTAACAACTGCTTCAGTAAATGTCAATACAATTACAACCCAGAACAAGCGCCGATTATGTGGTAAACTTGCTGGCTTCTGCAATACATTATCCACTCCCATTATAAAGGTTAAGGATATATAATAATGCTAAAAAGGATACTGAGAATTGAATATGTATGTAGAGTTTTCGCTTATTATTGAATTACAACCAAATCTGAGTCGGTTTGATATATTCTTTTAAAACACGGAAACTCAAAATCGTTTTTTATTGTAAGGTGACATTTGTTATATGTTGGAAAATAAAAGGAAAGATTGAAGGCATGTTCCAGCCGAAAGGTACCAAATCTGACGCTTGGGGGGAAAATACCTTTCAGCAGAACAATAATCCCAACCACTGGACCAAAGCTGAGTGGCTCAAGAACAAAAAGGTGAATTTGTCTGGGCCACTCTGTCCTGATCGCAACCTGGAACCAACATTTTAGGAACTATTTGCCAAAATCATTCAGACATTCGTCATTCGGAAGGTATGCAAACCTGAAAAATACTTTAAGCAGTTTTAAAAAAAAAAAGGTGTCTCAAGGAAATATGAATGTGTAGGTGTCCAGTGTTTATGCATGCAACCTATTGGCAATTATCAATTCTGAGTTTCAGTGTTTAAGAATATAATCAAAAAATTATTATTAGTGTACCATTTGAAATTGACCAAAGTTTAATTTAGTCTGAAAACTCTATCAAGGCACTGTATAATATATTATAATATATACATATAATAATATATACATATATTGGACTATATAATATCATGTTGAATGTTAGCTTCACAGAGACTGTTTAAGATGCTGGGTAACGTGCCTGTTTCACAAAATCTTTGATTGTTTTTCTTTCGAAAACTTGTATTTAAGACTTGGTGCCTAACCTTTAAGGTCAAAATAAAGCACTTTTCTACACAGACCTCTAAAATGTCTGTAGTCCTACATTGCATGGAAAAATAGAAGAAACATGGTTTTGGGAATAAATATATTCTTCATATGTTTATGGGTTCCTAGGTTAACCATAGCGTGGAATCTCATGGTTATATTGCCGATAAATTGTAAGTCGTTTCGCTGCATGCCATAGGTGTGCTGCTTGTTCCCGGGAAATAAAATATATCTGCGATATGACACAAGGAAGATAACAGGCTCGTTATAAAATGCCAGCACATTAGCATTCCTGCGTTGTGCTGCGCGTGCAACGTTTCAGGTTTCAAATCTATAAAAATATGAAATTGGAGTTTGTCAGCAACGAGCCCACCAGCCCCAACTCATTAGACGGCTCATCAGCAAATTATTAGCATATATTATTTATGAGCAAAAGCCTGTTCATTTAATTCACCCTGCAGCCTTCCTTATTTTGGTTTTTATATGTGAGCCTTGTGGTGTCACCTTATTGTTTAGGAGTGCTCGGAGCCTGAGGAGGAAAGTCTATTTTACCAACCCATTATGTAAGGGGCTCATTCAAACAGGTTCTCCGGCAGGCGCTCGATAGCCTTTTATGCAAATGTCAATTTTTCAATCAACCTGGTGTTCATTCACATGTGCTCAATACCTTCAGCCTGCTGATTTATAATTGACCCAGGTTCTTCCGACCTCCAAGTTGGACTCCGCCTTTAATCAGTCAACGTCAGGTGCATGCTGGGACTCGCTAGCACGACAGAGGAGCGTGTTAGCCCACTCTTCTATTGAAACTAAATACACTGTTTTGTCGTGCCGTTTAGTTTTTATCCCGTTTGTGGTTCTCGGGCATCAACGTGGATTTAGCGAATTTGACCTTGACCTATCTGATCGGTATAAAAAAAATTGAAACGTGTGTTAGACGCATGCAACGCTGCGATGGGATTTGTTTTTCTGCTTCCTTTTGCTGATAGCTTGAATTAGACGTGTCTGTAGGAGGGACTTGTCTGCGTCTGACCGCCTCCCAGACCGAGCACCCAGTAATCACATCAGACTCGCTCTATCCACTCAGAATCCAGCCACAATCACTGGAGCAATTTACTGGGAGTCGCTCCAATAAATATTAAGCTGTTTACTCTGAGACTCCACACCACCCTCTTAAGATGCCAGCGTTGTCTGATTTTATTTTAGTTCCCCTATCCTCAATAGTAGTGTCCCATACAGGGGATAGCAGGTAATTTGGGACACGACCACCTGTTATCTCTGATTCTAAGAATCCCGCCTCTATAATTCCCAGCACCTCACCTGCAACTCAGGTCTTCACCTCAAGTATTATCACCAGCTATCATTGGTATTCATTTCTTGCTCTTAATTCCCCAGTAGCATTTTCCCCCTTTTGCTTGACAGAGGACTGTGGGTTAAATGCCGGGGGGACGCTCCATCACGACTAGATTTGATCCAATTAAATCCAGATTTAATCAGGCCGGCAGTTGGGCCGTGAATGCAGAATCCAATCCACCTGGTAACTGAAGGCTCATCGTGTTTAGGTCCGGTTGCTAAATCGCCGCGTCTTTCCAGCTTGTTACCAGAGGACAGGCCTTGTGGGCAAACCATTGTTGTTTCAATTGACCCAGAGTTTTACAGAATATATTCCTGGACCCGTGCTCTTTCATTTATTTGTTTTAAATTAGCTATTACACTTCAGTGGTGTTTTTTCCTTAATTTCCTGTTTTTTTTCCGCCTCTGTGCTCAGGCGCTAAATCCCCTTCAAACACCCCTTAACCCGCTAATTTAGTGTGTTAAATTGCCGAGGAGGCTTGAGACTTGAACGATCCTTTGGGTGAGTGGCGTGATTTACTGTTGATGTAAACACTTGATTAATTAATGATTTAGTGATTGGATTATATGTGCAGCAAGGCTGACACGATCTTGACGAGTTTCATCTTTCATTTACTGGCAGGTAACAGGAGCCTCTCAGCTTTAGGATGTGAAATGGACAGAAAACACCCGTTCTGGGCCAGGAAGAGACTCGTCCATACAGGTTGTGGGTTGTGGCTGATTGTGCAAGCATCATCCGCTGTAGTGAAGCACTTATGTGATATGAAATAGAGCTCCCCAGTGGCCGATCAAAGTCGGCTGAAAGTGCTGTGTCACCTCTAGAGTTTCTGGGGAGAATAATTCCAGCCCTTAGCAGCGCGGCCTATGCGCGGCCTATTGATACGCGGACGTTGAAGTCGCTGTACTCAAGCACATCCTGATTCGCCAGGGATGTTTAAATTACGAGCACTGATTACAAAAGTCGCAATTGTATACAGTGAAGTAAGTTATATTAATTTGTCATCGCTGTGATAATGCCGTTATGCCAGTGTCTTATCTACTTGTTTAAAATGTCTCATAAATCACCTGCATGTTTGTGTGCTTGATTGTTTTGATATTGACAATATGGCCATTTCGTCACTACTGTTTTGTGCTGTATAGACCACCTTAATTATCTACATCTCAGACATGTAAACATTTGGCAGCATAAAGTCTAAACTGGCTGCTGCCGGCTGCATGTAATTTTCAACAAGCTGTTGATCGGTTTCTCTTTTCAAAATGTCAGTCATTTAATGTAAACTAGTTTTGCCTCAACAGGTCTCGTTCACGTCTGCACTGATGAATTCATTTTTTCAATCAGATTGGTCCTTTAGAAAATATATTACTGTTGTGATTCAGGGCAAAGCCGAGTGCTTCGAAATAAAGCTACAGAAACGAATAGCGTTTGATGTAGTAAAAACAGCTTATTCAGCTCCGCTAATATAAAAACTTGGCAAGCGACATCATGTATTTTGAGTAGACTGTTGTGTGGGCTAACGAAGCAACAGCTTGATCGCAAAATAATGTTGTTTGTTAATTACCCTGTTAGAAGAGTTGACACAACATGCGCTCCCATCCTTTACCCACGGGCACTGTCTTTCACCGCATATCGGAAGTCATATAATTAGATTTTATTGTTGTGAGAAGTCACCTCACCTTATTTCCAGGTGTAAATAAGTTGGAGAGAGAGAGAAAGGTTACTCCAAACCTCACCGGTCTCTGCGGTCCTCCAGGATGAGTGCTGCTCACCCCTTGGCCCAGCCTGATATCTCAAATAGGGCTGTGTTTGAAGTGCTCGGTTGGGTGCCTGCGTTCCGCACTCGACGAGTCGTGGCAACGGCTGGCAGCTCCCCTGTAAGTTTCGTCTCGTTTGGCATTTGCATACCGAACAAACAGGAAATTGTGTTCATTTGTATGCAAATGTGTTTGTCCCCAAGGCTGGGATTTTGAATTAAAAGTTTTACCGTCCCATTAATTCCAAATTACACACAGGCACTGACATGGGCCTCTCTTTCTGGCGGCTGGGGGGGGGGGGGTCTTCCTGACACCCGAAAGAAGCCCTCAGTTTAGACTGTTTAGTTTGCCATCTGTGAAACAGGGTCCGAGTTTGGATTTAATCCGGTCTGCTGATTTGCAGATTGATTTTGCCACGTCGCAATCTTCTCTTAATTATCTAGCGAAAATATGCAAAGATTTAGGCTGATTGATATTCCGGGACACTACGCGAGACAGATGCAGAAAGGCCTTGGAGTTGTTGACTGACAGGTTGTGAGGGAAATGGCAAATGGGAGGGGGGAGTGTTGAAGGCCGTCCCCTGTACGGATGCACCACTACCTCACCCGCCTCCCTCATTAAAATACACATATCACTCATGAATAATGCATGACCCGTCAACGATGGGTTGCGTTCATTGACTGATACTGGCAATCTGAGAATGCCCTGAGTCTTGTTACTGTTTCGGAATCATTTCTTCTGTCGTAACTACGACAGACAATGAAAAAGTATGCGCTCACCACCTTGTGTTGAAAAAATGTCTTCAGTCTAGACTCTAGATCCTCTTGCGCTTGGTTGTATTTGAAACACTGATGAATTAATCACAAGCTAACGCAGAAAAATGTTGGGCACCGGGGCCTCCTACTCCTTTCTCTGTTCTGGTTCATAGCCAATGTGGGGGGAGGGGGTTATGACAGAGCAGGAAGTTACGGCTTTAGAGTTGTCGTCCTTTAAAATGAGGAGAAATCTTGACGCCTTGTACATTAATCAATATATCTGCTGATAGAAACATCCCTGAAAGTCATCTGATGGCTCCATCAATCAACGGACTGCATATAAAATGAGCCTGTAGTGCGATTGGCACCACATCCGTCTGAGCAGAATGAACCGAAACATGACAACAGTTGTTGTTCAGATCTTGCTCGGCCTTTAACACACACCGTTAACTAGTAGTGTGTGATTTTTGGTGCACAACAACGAAATCATCACACTGCCCTAGAACACTGTAGACATAATACACACCACCTACGCCCCCCTGGGGTTAAAATCCTTTAAGTCTCAGACTTTGCACAGGAAGTGCAAATATATTAATTATACACATGACTCCCCACGGATGTTCTGATACATGAGACGAAGCATCCGAAAGTGCCACAGATCTTCCTATCAGTTCCGATCGTTTATCATGCCCTGTCCATACCACGCATCTTTAAGAGCTCAAAAGTCTTAGCGTTTCTCAGCGATCCTATCGTTCACATCTGTGTCGTGTTAAATGTGTAATAGTTGGACTCCGCAATAGCGTTCTCGGAAAGTTGACCAACTGCGTTGGTGTCGCAAACGCCAAACTGTACTGAGACACATGCGCCCATGCCGACCTAAAAGTTGCCCGTGTTACAGTAGCAATAAACCAGCTTGGAATAAGTCCAGCAGGTGTCAAATCTCAAGAAACAAGACGTTGTGAGAGAGGATTAATTAAAAAGCCAAACTGACGGATCAATAGATATTTTCATCTAAATCACAGCCTTGCCATCCTTCCCGAGCTGCACAGATGTCAAGTTGCCGAAACAGTGATTCATGTCAGTGGAATTGAGTCGGTAACCATGACTCCTACAGCATCCTGTAATGACGGGGCTCTGAAACAGGGATGCCACAATAGAGGCCTAATGGAAATCGCATTAAGCTTCAGAATGTGTCCTAAATGGCAGCCTATTTCCTACCTGGACCTAATTGCACTACTCTTGACCAGAGCTCTTTGGACCTTGGTCAATATTAGTGAGCTAAGTAGGGAATCGGGCACTATTTAAGCCACAGATCCAATATGGAGGGCTAATATTGCTGTCACTGTGCCTTACTGTGCCTGAGGCCAGTCACTCTCTCTCTAATAACGTAGAGCCGAACATCACCGTGAAATATGAAGCGAGGCACCGGCCAGCAGCCAGGTCTACAGGAGAGTAATCACAGATATCACTCACGTGTGACTGGGCTGTAGTCCATCACAACCGAGAAGGATATAGAGATCTGTGTGGAGGAGCGTTTGGGGCGAGTTGAATGAGAGATGGATAAAGGCTGGTTTATGGGGGATGAAAGGGAGAGTGGGAGATACTGAAGGATAGAAAAGTTAAGTTTGGGGTTTGACATGAAGCTGTAATCCATGAAAAGATGTAGGTAAGAACACACTGTACTGTAGGTAGGTAAGAACAAACTGTACTGTAGGTAGGTAAGAACACACTGTACTGTAGGTAAGAACACACTGTACTGTAGGTAAGAACACACTGTACTGTAGGTAGGTAAGAACACACTGTACTGTAGGTAAGAACACACTGTACTGTAGGTAAGAACACACTGTACTGTAGGTAGGTAAGAACACGCTGTACTGTAGGTAGGTAAGAACACGCTGTACTGTAGGTAAGAACACACTGTACTGTAGGTAGGTAAGAACACGCTGTACTGTAGGTAAGAACACGCTGTACTGTAGGTAAGAACACGCTGTACTGTAGGTAGGTAAGAACACGCTGTACTGTAGGTAGGTAAGGACACGCTGTACTGTAGGTAGGTAAGAACACACTGTACTGTAGGTAAGAACACGCTGTACTGTAGGTAGGTAAGAACACACTGTACTGTAGGTAGGTAAGAACACACTGTACTGTAGGTAGGTAAGACTGTAGGTAGGTAAGAACACGCTGTACTGTAGGTAGGTAAGAACACGCTGTACTGTAGGTAGGTAAGAACACGCTGTACTGTAGGTAGGTAAGAACACGCTGTACTGTAGGTAGGTAAGAACACGCTGTACTGTAGGTAGGTAAGAACACACTGTACTGTAGGTAGGTAAGAACACGCTGTACTGTACACGCTGTACTGTAGGTAGGTAAGAACACACTGTACTGTAGGTAGGTAAGACACGCTGTACTGTAGGTAGGTAAGAACACACTGTACTGTAGGTAGGTAAGAACACACTGTACTGTAGGTAGGTAAGAACACGCTGTACTGTACTGTAGGTAAGAACACACTGTACTGTAGGTAGGTAAGAACACGCTGTACTGTAGGTAGGTAAGAACACACTGTACTGTAGGTAGGTAAGAACACGCTGTACTGTAGGTAGGTAAGAACACACTGTACTGTAGGTAGGTAAGAACACACTGTACTGTAGGTAGGTAAGAACACACTGTACTGTAGGTAGGTAAGAACACACTGTACTGTAGGTAGGTAAGAACACACTGTACTGTAGGTAGGTAAGAACACACTGTACTGTAGGTAAGAACACACTGTACTGTAGGTAGGTAAGAACACACTGTACTGTAGGTAAGAACACACTGTACTGTAGGTAAGAACACACTGTACTGTAGGTTGGTAAGAACACGCTGTACTGTACTGTACTGTAGGTAAGAACACGCTGTACTGTAGGTAGGTAAGAACACGCTGTACTGTAGGTAAGAACACGCTGTACTGTAGGTAAGAACAGGCTGTACTGTAGGTTGGTAAGAACACACTGTACTGTAGGTTGGTAAGAACAAACTGTACTGTAGGTAAGAACACACTGTACTGTAGGTTGGTAAGAACACGCTGTACTGTAGGTAGGTAAGAACACGCTGTACTGTAGGTAGGTAAGAACACGCTGTACTGTAGGTAGGTAAGAACACGCTGTACTGTAGGTAAGAACACACTGTACTGTAGGTAAGAACACACTGTACTGTAGGTTGGTAAGAGTGTAGGTAGAACACACTGTACTGTACTGTACTGTAGGTAAGAACACACTGTACTGTAGGTAAGAACACGCTGTACTGAACACACTGTACTGTAGGTAGGTAAGAACACACTGTACTGTAGGTAAGAACACGCTGTACTGTAGGTAGGTAAGAACACACTGTACTGTAGGTAAGAACACGCTGTACTGTAGGTAGGTAAGAACACACTGTAACTGTACTGGTAAGAACACGCTGTACTGTAGGTAAGAACACACTGTACTGTAGGTAGGTAAGAACACACTGTACTGTAGGTAGGTAAGAACACACTGTACTGTAGGTAGGTAAGAACACACTGTACTGTAGGTACGAACACTCTGTAGGTAGGTAAGAACACACTGTACTGTAGGTAGGTAAGAACACACTGTACTGTAGGTAGGTAAGAACACACTGTACTGTAGGTAGGTAAGAACACACTGTACTGTAGGTAGGTAAGAACACACTGTACTGTAGGTAGGTAAGAACACACTGTACTGTAGGTAGGTAAGAACACACTGTACTGTAGGTTGGTAAGAACACACTGTACTGTAGGTAGGTAAGAACACACTGTACTGTAGGTAGGTAAGAACACACTGTACTGTAGGTAAGAACACACTGTACTGTAGGTAAAGAACACACTGTACTGTACTGTAGGTAGGTAAAGAACTCACTGTACTGTAGGTAAGAACACACTGTACTGTAGGTAAGAACACACTGTACTGTAGGTTGGTAAGAACACACTGTACTGTAGGTAGGTAAGAACACACTGTACTGTAGGTAGGTAAGAACACACTGTACTGTAGTTAGGTAAGAACACACTGTACTGTAGGTAGGTAAGAACACACTGTACTGTAGGTAGGTAAGAACACGCTGTACTGTAGGTAGGTAAGAACACACTGTACTGTAGGTAGGTAAGAACACGCTGTACTGTAGGTAACTAACGGGTTAAAAAGAGACCGGGGTTTATTGTTTTTTATGAATTATATTATTAGGATTTTTCCTACTTAGGTGTAATTATAGATGAAAACACCGTTTAGTTTCATTATAAGGACGATGCTTCCATATGTCAATACTGTGGACAAGACAAGATGGTTTGTGACAAACCAGGACAAGTCAAACCCTGAGGTCAGTGTCGGCGTTAGGCAGACAAATCTGTTTAATCACACAGAGATAATTTAGAGTGGGAAAAATTGCAACTGTGATGAGAAGCGAAGCGAGAAAAGATGGCAATTGTCTTTCACATGTTCTTCAGGGGAAAACTGCTTTACGTTTCCTAATTAAAAAAAGATTTAAAATGTTTATCGAACCGTCCCTCGACGGCTGTTGTTTCTTTTTTATTTGACTGACTCTGGGATAACAGCATCCTCCCCTATAAACTAATGAAACATGCCTGATAGCACAGCCAATAGAAGTGACGCCAAGGCAGTGCAGAGCTTCCTAAATATATCCTTCCCATTCCATGTCTGGGTGACAGGGGCCAATTGTGACCGTTCAGAATGTCTGTGAGGACAAGGCTCTGCGTGGGAGGCCGGAACGCCGAGAGAAGGTTAAGAAGACAAAAAGGTTGTAGGTGGCGAAATAAATGTGCCACCGTTTCTGCCACGGTCATTATCACATACCTTAAGCGCCACGTCTCTTCGTCCACGCTGCCCCTCGCTTATTAGCAGTGAATAGAACCTAATTGAATTCGGCGGGTCTGACGTACTTTAAAAGCACCCAGGCTGAGGACGCCGCTGCCATGCTAATAGACCGTTCGGCGAGGCGAGCTGACGTGACCGGTGAGGCGGCAGCGTTCTGACGGCTGTGAACAGGAACTCTGTCACCATTCAACGGGGCGCAGGAGGGCGAGAGTGGAGTAGGATGTCTCGTCGGAGGAGCTCAGTGGAGACCTCGTCCCCCAGAAACCATTGCATGATAAGGAGGTTAAGACGGTGGTCATTATTATTCACCCCACACACCCCTACCCCCCCGCCCCCCTTGTGGGTGTTGGAGGTAATTCTGCAGGGTAAATTCATAACAGCAGTCTCTATTTGCAAGTAATTTTCTCTATACCCCCTCTAAAAATACGCTGCCTTAGGAAGTGGGAGGTAGATGTTATACAGAAGTGTTTCACACATCACATATGGTTCTACCACACATTTAGTTGGTAACCTTAATGGGAATAATAGATTAATCCAGGTAGACGAGAACGTCTGTAAGTGTATATTCCTGTAAACCCGGAGTGTATGCCTGTTCCCATCTGGTTCCAGGTAGGTTATTCCTGTAAACCCGGAGTGTATGCCTGTTCCCATCTGGTTCCAGGTAGGTTATTCCTGTAAACCCGGAGTGTATGCCTGTTCCCATCTGGTTCCAGGTAGGTTATTCCTGTAAACCCGGAGTGTATGCCTGTTCCCATCTGGTTCCAGGTAGGTTATTCCTGTAAACCCGGAGTGTATGCCTGTTCCCATCTGGTTCCAGGTAGGTTATTCCTGTAAACCCGGAGTGTATGCCTGTTCCCATCTGGTTCCAGGTAGGTTATTCCTGTAAACCCGGAGTGTATGCCTGTTCCCATCTGGTTCCAGGTAGGTTATTCCTGTAAACCCGGAGTGTATGCCTGTTCCCATCTGGTTCCAGGTAGGTTATTCCTGTAAACCCGGAGTGTATGCCTGTTCCCATCTGGTTCCAGGTAGGTTATTCCTGTAAACCCGGAGTGTATGCCTGTTCCCATCTGGTTCCAGGTAGGTTATTCCTGTAAACGGTTATTCCTGTAAACCCGGAGTGTATGCCTGTTCCCATCTGGTTCCAGGTAGGTTATTCCTGTAAACCCGGAGTGTATGCCTGTTCCCATCTGGTTCCAGGTAGGTTATTCCTGTAAACCTGGAGTGTATGCCTGTTCCCATCTGGTTCCAGGTAGGTTATTCCTGTAAACCCGGAGTGTATGCCTGTTCCCATCTGGTTCCAGGTAGGTTATTCCTGTAAACCCGGAGTGTATGCCTGTTCCCATCTAGTTCCAGGTAGGTTATTCCTGTAAACCCGGAGTGTATGCCTGTTCCCATCTGGTTCCAGGTAGGTTATTCCTGTAAACCCGGAGTGTATGCCTGTTCCCATCTGGTTCCAGGTAGGTTATTCCTGTAAACCCGGAGTGTATGCCTGTTCCCATCTGGTTCCAGGTAGGTTATTCCTGTAAACCCGGAGTGTATGCCTGTTCCCATCTGGTTCCAGGTAGGTTATTCCTGTAAACCTGGAGTGTATGCCTGTTCCCATCTGGTTCCAGGTAGGTTATTCCTGTAAACCTGGAGTGTATGCCTGTTCCCATCTGGTTCTTGAGTTTACTTACATGTTCAACCACACAAGTGGAAATAGTACTGAAATATTCTACTGCACGACTTTTACTTTAATTTAATTTGGCTAAAGTGGAAGTACATCTACTGGTGGGAAAAAATAAATTAAAGGGAAACCCGTCCAGCCCGTAAACGCAATATATTAAATTAATATTTGTCAGAACTGCATATGGGGGATAAAACGTACAATTATTAATGCTTTTTCGCAATGCACTTTAAAAAATCACAAGTCGTAAAATTGTCTTTCCGATAGAGATATGTTATGCAATTTTACAACAACTAATTACTGATTTGTATGCTGATATCAACTTGGTATTATGTAAATATTTTTTATAACAACCTCGAGGTAAAAATGTCCTTAGCCAGCCTGACAGGCTCGAAATAGGCCTTTATGGAATGAATAAAGAGACTCGAACAAAAGCCAGTGAACATTTTGTGTCCAACAAATAATTCACCACCCCACCGGGCCAATCAGTGTAATTTTGTAAATGCCAGATCTCTAGGACTAAACACAATTCACCCATATTTACTCAAAATAGTGCCATTAATGTGTCTGTGATATCGACTGGTTACAGAGACTCAAATCCCAGAGCAGATTTGCCCAGTTTATATCTATCTGAGTCGAACATCCTATTTGCATGTTATTGCACAACCGTCTAGCCAATCGACATGATTTTGAAAACGCTTCATCTTCACGGCAAGACTCATGTTTTGTTAAAATCTGTCTCGAGTCTGGGATAATACCTTAACTTAATCATTAGATCGAAATTACCATTTTGAAATTCACCCAAATGATTTAAAGTGGTATAAAAATGGAATTGTTTCATGATTGAGGAAGTAAAAAAAGTGCATGCAGACTTTATGGCCAAAAGTACAGGGACACCCCTACATTTCAGCCACATCCATTGCTCACAAGTGAATAAAATCCAACACATATCCATGAAACCTCCTTAGACAAACATTGGCAGTACCGTGAGTGATACCGAAGAGCTCAGGGACTTAAAACACGGCACGATCGTAACATTCCGTCTTCGCCAGATAGTCAGCTTGTGAAAGTTCTGCCAAAGTAGATCTGCCCGGTCGATTGTAACTGCTGTTATTGTGAAGTGGAAGAGTCTAGGAGCAGCGACAACCCAGCCACACCGCAGTAAACCACGCAAACTCTGTGAGCGCTGAAGCCCATAGTGTGTTAAAACCCCCCATCATCTGTTGCATGGCTGACTTCAGTGTCACAAACGGCCTCGGGAAGCAACGTCGGCACCATAACCATGCATGGGGAGCTTCACGAAATGGGGCTTTCATGGCCGAGCAGCTGTGTGCGAGCCTCACCTTGAGATGCACGGTGTAAAGCGATCCCGCAGCTGGGCTCTAGAGCGTTGGGAAAGTGCTCGCTGGGGTGATGAATCGTGTTTCGTTATTTGGCAGTCTTGACGGATGAATCTCGGTGTGGCGGACACCAAGAGAACGCTACCCGCAGGAATACATAGTGCCTGCTGTGAAGTTTGGCGGAGGAGGGATAATGGTCTGGGGCTGTATTTCAGTGTTTGGTGTAGGAGCGATAATGGTCTGGGGCTGTATTTCAGGGTTTGGTGTAGGAGGGATAATGGTCTGGGGCTGTATTTCAGGGTTTGGCGGAGGAGGGATAATGGTCTGGGGCTGTATTTCAGTGTTTGGTGTAGGAGGGATAATGGTCTGGGGCTGTGTGTCAGGGTTATGTGGAGGAGGGATAATGGTCTGGGGCTGTGTGTTAGGGTTTGGTGGAGGAGGGATAATGGTCTGGGGCTGTATTTCAGGGTTTGGTGTAGGAGGGATAATGGTCTGGGGCTGTGTTTCAGGGTTTGGTGTAGGAGGGATAATGGTCTGGGGCTGTGTGTCAGGGTTTGGTGTAGGAGGGATAATGGTCTGGGGCTGTGTTTCAGGGTTTGGTGTAGGAGGGATAATGGTCTGGGGCTGTGTGTCTGGGTTTGGTGGAGGAGGGATAATGGTCTGGGGCTGTGTGTTAGGGTTTGGTGTGGGAGGGATAATGGTCTGGGGCTGTGTTTCAGGGTTTGGTGTAGGAGGGATAATGGTCTGGGGCTGTGTTTCAGGGTTTCGTGTAGGAGGGATAATGGTCTGGGGCTGTGTTTCAGGGTTTGGTGGAGGAAGGATAATGGTCTGGGGCTGTGTTTCAGTGTTTTTCATTTGCCCCTTTTACACGTTATCTTGGTTCTACAGGATTTTTACATTTTCAACAATTGGGTGCTTCCAACTTTGTGGCAACGGTTTGGGGTAGGCTCTCCTTGAGTGGCCTGCACAGAGCTCACCCACATTGAACAGTTTTGGGATAAATTGGAAAGGTAATTGTTAGCCAGGCGTTAGCCAGGCATTGTTAGCCAAATGCTCTTTTAGCTGAATGGGAACAAATTTGTTCGGGAAGTGGTGGCTGTCACAGGTGCTAAGAGGTAGTTTTCCATATTATTGCACATGGTTTTGGACAAGCTCATTTAGAGTTGATGATTGGGTGTCCACATACTTTTGACCACATGCTGTATCTATGCCTCCTCAAGGGAATAAGCCCAAAACAAAACATTACTCAAAAAGACAATGGAATCAGAACAAGAAAGTGTGGCAGCTGTGAAATATATCCTATAGAGTGCCTCTCGGCTGATCAAAGAGAAGTTATTTAAATCGTTCGGGGAGCTGTACATACGCTCACAACAGAGACAAAAGGCAACCAGCCGGCAAGAAGGGGGATCAGGTGGAGTACTCACGGTGGAGTACTGACGTAGAGGAGTACTGACGTAGAGGAGTTCCTCACTTAATCCACACACAACTGCAGACACACACAGCGCTGCACCACGTGGACCATAAACACAAATCTATTGACCAAAGCAATTGCTTTAATGAAACTCCACAGACAGACTCTGCCTGACAAATTGTACTTTTTTGCCTGTTTGCTTTCCCCCTTTTCTTACAGTATTCTTATATAGATGTGTGTGTGTGTGGATTTGTATTCATGCAAGTCGTGCGAAGGTGAGCTTGCGTTGTCTTATGGACTTACAGGATTTATTAGTCTTTATCAGGTGGAGAAGAAGGACGATGTGCTCCACGTCAGTGAACACTGGCTGTGCACAAACTTGGCATGAATGAGACATACGTTACATTACTGAGCGGTAATTCCTGAACACACCAGAGAGGGGTCACTGAGGTGTTCTGGAATAGCAGCTGAGTCTGCCGCCACCTGTCACGACCTAAGAAAAAAAGAACACAGCAGGTACCCTGAAAACAACCGACAGGGACTTTTTTCCACTCTAATTATCCAATACCTCATTCATTGGATTACTGCTTTAATTGGTGCCTCGTAATTACCCGTTAGTGCTTCCAAGCTCAATTTGTTTGTTTCCGTTCACGCTTCGGATCGGCAAAATGTTCCATTGTCATGCCAATGAAGCACTCTGTGTTCGTCGCAATTGGATTTAATTGAATTTAAGGAAAGCACATGAAGGCAAATCTGGGGAGTGAAAACATATTTGAACCGTGCACGAGAGAGGCACCTGCGGACACGGGGGGATGATCTGTGGAATGAAATGGAACTTTTAATGAAAGCTAATGCATCAGGTTGTTTGTGGGAGTCTGAGTTATGGCGAACATCTGAGCCATCTATCTGTAGCTAGTGATCGGTAGTTAAATGGTCAACAGCATATTTAGTCGGTTAACATAAATGGACTTTCCTCCTGGGCAACATCAAGTAAAGACATTATCTTGGTTTCTCTAGGTCACCCCCTCACTGCTATTCTATTTAGATTAAATGCCGCCCACAATCCAGTAATCCTAGATACGATCTGGGATTCGTTACACTTGCATTAACCTCGGATAATCTGTCAAACTAATCTTTTTTTTTTCTCCGACAGCGGATAATCAAGGATTGAGAGAACACACAATGTGTGTCTACACACCAACAATGCAATGATGTAACGTCGATAGAAAACTAATTGTTCCACGTTTATCTTGGGCGTGCATAAGCAGAATTTCCTCGCAAAATTGTATTTCCTTTTTAATTGTTGTTTGATGATCAATCAGTTGGTCCAAAACTATCTATGAATAATTTGAGATTGGATTCCCTCGAACATGACAATCAAAATTGTTCTCTCTTCCAAACTTTTCCCAGTTCAGGCGTTCCCTTATCCCAGTTTTAATTAGTCCAATATTGTCTATTACGGTATTGCGCTTCTTTTCTAACGCAGACTGAAATCTGATATGATTATAAAAATGATCATTCTTTTTTAAATTCTTCAGAAAGCAGCACATTAAGTTTGATATTTCCGGCTAACGCTAGCTAGCTACTGTGGATCAGTTGCTGATATTATGACATCACAGGAAGTCAGGTGTCTGTTGCCATGACGTCTGAACTGTAATAACGTTACAATCGACTTCTGTCAGCTTCTGCTGTGCCAAGATGATTGAAAGTGGTCATAACATAATGCTAAATAATACCAATTGAGCAATTAAGCAATAATCTGTTTGTTTTAGATGTTGATGAAGCTAGCTATTCTATTTTAGCAATTTGCCTAGCACAGATGCTAACATTTGCATAAATCTAGCTAGCTCGGATCTGCCAGTAGTACAATCATCACTGCCTCTCTCTCAGGATCAAGCACGTATGGTAGAGTGGCTGGACGGCAGCCACTACTGAGTAAAATGCAGTAATACACAAGTAGCTAGACAATACATGAAGGACGCTGAGAGCACAAGGATCAGACGAACCGAGCGAAATACAGAGAGGTCCTTGAAAATAACAAGTTTTTTTAATATAAAAACTCCAAAAAACAGTCTATATATCAGAACATAAATGTGTAGAACGTGAAGCAGTGGTTCCTCTGGGAACATGTCTTGATGTGTGGGGGATGTGGGTGAGCTGAGAGGGTTCTTAATCTATCTAAGCTTTTCGAGGCCCTCCTATAGTTCAGGTCATTGATCGGGGCCATTAGGGGAGACACACATCCAGGCTTCTGGATGCCCTCTTCTTTCCATCTCATCATTCATCTCTTCCAATGTCCACCTCTATCTCTTCATTCCTCTCTTCCTATTTCCTCATCTTATCCTGTTTCCTCCTCTCATCCTATTTCCATCTCTATCTCTTCATTACTTTCTTCCTGTTTCCTCCTCTCATCCTATTTCCTCCTCTATATCTTCATTCCTTTCTTCCTGTTTCCTCCTCTCTTCCCATTTCCTCCTGTATCTCTTCATTCCTTTCTTTCTGTTTCCTCCTCTCTTCCTATTTCCTCGTCTCTTCCTATTTCCTCCTCTTCCTATTTCCTCTTATCCTGTTTCCTCCTTTCTTTTCATTACTTTCTTCCTATTTCCTCCTCTTATCCCATTTCCACCTCTTTCTTTTCGTTCCTGTCTTCCTGTTTCCTCCTCGCTTCCCATTTCCTCCTCTATCTCTTCATTCCTGTCTTCCTGTTTCCTCCTCTCTTCCCATTTCCTCCTATCTCTTCATTCCTTCCTCTTTCCACCTCTCTCTTTATTCCTCTTCCTATTTCCTCCTCTATATCTTCATTACTTTCTTCCTGTTTCCTCCTCTCATCCTATTTCCTCCTCTATCTCTTCATTACTTTCTTCCTGTTTCCTCCTCTCATCCTTTTTCCTCCTCTATCTCTTCATTCCTTTCTTCCTGTTTCCTCCTCTTCCTATTTCCTCCTCTATATCATCATTCCTTTCTTCCTGTTTCCTACTCTCTTCCCATTTCCTCCTCTATCTCTTCATTCCTTTCTTTCTGTTTCCTCCTCTCTTCCTATTTCCTCATCTTATCCTATTTCCTTATCTTATACTATTTCCTCCTCTCCTCCTATTTCCTCCTCTTCCTATTTCCTCTTATCCTGTTTCCTCCATTCTTTTCATTCCTTTCTTCCTGTTTCCTCCTTTCTTCCTATTTCCTCCTCTTATCCCATTTCCACCTCTTTCTTTTCGTTCCTGTCTTCCTGTTTCCTCCTCTCTTCCCATTTCCTCCTCTCTCTTCATTCCTTCCTATTTCCACCTCTCTCTTTATTCCTCTTTTTCTATTTCCTCCTCTATCTTCATTACTTTCTTCCTGTTTCCTCCTCTCATCCTATTTCCTCCTCTATCTCTTCATTCATTTCTTCCAGTTTCCTCCTCTTCCTATTTCCTCCTCTATCTCTTCATTCCTTTCTTCCTATTTCCTCCTCTATCTCTTTATTCCTTCCTATTTCCACCTGTCCATCTCACATTTCCTCTTCCATTATGCTCATATCTTCTTTCTCTCTGCTCTCTCCATTCTACTCTGGTCTACTTTCTCCGCTGTCATGTGCTCTTGCCGTCTCTCTTCTTTCTGTTCCATTCTGTACATCACTATCACTGCCTCTTCTCCGCCAAGTAAAGTAGTGCTTTTACTTCTTATTAAATACACATTGGAACATATATTTTTTTCCTAATTGATACGCATATATATATATAAATGCATGTTTTAATTCAGACTGTCATCAGACTAGCTTAAGGTACCTGATGCTATTGTCCAAACTGCTTAAAATATTTCGACCAAATGTTTCGATCATAGATATATAAATATCAGATATCAAAAACAAATATCTGTCTTAAATTGATGCTCTTGATTGCTTCTGGCCTACACATTAGAGGGTTTTGTGGTTTTATTTAGTTGTCTCATCTTTTAGCAGATGAACTGATCTGAAGTCAGCCACACAACTGACAATATGAAAATCTTTTAGCAGATGAACTGATGTGAAGTCAGCCCCACAACTGACATTATGGACATCTTTTAGCAGATGAACTGATGTGAAGTCAGCCCCACAACTGACATTATGAACATCTTTTAGCAGATGAACTGATGTGAAGTCAGCCCCACAACTGACATTATGAACATCTTTTAGCAGATGAACTGATGTGAAGTCAGCCCCACAACTGACATTATGAACATCTTTTATCAGATGAACTGATGTGAAGTCAGCCACACAACTGACATTATGAACATCTTTTAGCAGATGAACTGATGTGAAGTCAGCCCCACAACTGACATTATGAACATCTTTTAGCAGATGAACTGATGTGAAGTCAGCCACACAACTGACATTATGAACATCTTTTAGCAGATGAACTGATGTGAAGTCAGCCCCACAACTGACATTATGAACATCTTTTAGCAGATGAACTGATGTGAAGTCAGCCCCACAACTGACATTATGAACATCTTTTAGCAGATGAACTGATGTGAAGTCAGCCACACAACTGACATTATGAACATAATTTACACACATGGTCTGTCTTATTTCACGTCTCTCTCCCACCAAGGTTCTCCGCTTTCCCTTCCAGACACTCATTTCATTAACTATTCATGAATTGAGTTGTTTCTCTTTTAATCGCGCTAGTGCTTTCTGTATCATTTTGGTTTCGGGTTTACGTATTTAATAACATCGTAGAACTACACCTGTACACGTTTGCGTTCGAAAGCAACATGTAGAACCATTTCACGCATTTTTTAAATGTATTCTCATATTTCTTTTTTTCCAGTGACACATGGATGTACTTAATTTTGTCATAAAAAAATTTCATATGACCTCTGTATGTCTTTGTCATTGGAAATACAACATTCTGAGTGTGAACTCCTGTTCACGGCAAAGATTCATAGTTTCTTTTTATAGTCACCTTGCTTTGTCTAATATATACTTTTATCTAGCGAGCTGTTGCCTGGAGGCAGCCGGAGCCTGATAGAACTGGGTTTACTCTGAGGGCCCTAAACTTTAACAGAAATCAATACTGGTCTCAAATGTGGCCAATCGTCTAAAACTGGCTGCAATTTCCGCCCACCGAATCAAACTGAGCCCCTAGTCATCGTAATGACTGGTCAGTAAACACTGCAATCCACACCCAGTAGTGTGTGATTTGTGACACGGACGACAGATGACTCGCGTTGTTTGCGATCATTAAACACGCTGTTAATGCGTTATCACAGGTTGCGTGTTGTGATTAACTCGGGCCGACCGCGTGTTACTAACCACAATATGACACTGGGAGGAAGTCTGCGATTACTAACCTGTCGTCACGGAAACGTATTGGAAACGCGTTATCTGTCGTGTGGCAAAACACTCGTGATTTTTCTCCTCTGGTAGATTCATTCTGAAGTTCGATCAGAATCAAAGTGCAGTTCTTAACGTTTGGTGAGAAGCTCGTTAAAGTTAATCCGAGCCGTAGTACAGAATAAGTCTGAAATACCCATCTACAATGTTCCCCTATCATATATGTTTCTCCACTAAACAATCTTGAAATAATATATATTTATATAATATATTTGAGAATGAAAATGGAAAGAAACTAATGCATTATGGGAGCTCTGCCGGCATCCATTTCCTTGACATCCGTTTGTTTTCCTGCGGTCTAATTTCCGCTGTCGTCTGAGCGCCTTGTCGTTCTGGTTGGCTGCCCTCTCCCCTGCCCTCTATCTTCCTGGTTCTTTATTGACGGTGGAGTGTAAGGCGCTGTTAAACCAGCATCGATGTAATACCGGGCATTAGCCCTGTGAACTGCCCTTAATCTGACTTTAATAAACTCACCCGTGTTCGTCTGATGAGGTGACTACACACGCACGCTCTGGCGCACGCCCTCGCTGGGTACTGGTCCCGTGTGGACGTGCACGCTCGTGCGCGCCTGTTGGTGTGTGTTCATGAGAATGCCCGGCAGCGTATCCACACAAAGACCGTCAAAAGCCCTTCTGCCAACGTGTTGTATCAGAGCATCCGCTCGAGAACGAGGGAGTGAGAAAGGTAGAGGGGCGCTACTTTAGGAGAGAGAGAGGAGTGAGAGAGGTAGAGAGGGGGTGAGAGAGGAGTGAGAGGCGCTGCTTTAGGAGAGAGAGGAGTGAGAGAGGTAGAGGGGGGCTACTTTAGGAGAGAGAGAGGAGTGAGAGAGGTAGAGGGGGGTGAGAGAGGAGTGAGAGGCGCTACTTTAGGAGAGAGAGAGGAGTGAGAGAGGTAGAGGGGGTGAGAGAGGAGTGAGAGGCGCTACTTTAGGAGAGAGAGGAGTGAGAGAGGTAGAGGGGGGTGAGAGAGGAGTGAGAGGCGCTGCTTTAGGAGAGAGAGGAGTGAGAGAGGTAGAGGGGCGCTACTTTAGGAGAGAGAGAGAGGAGTGAGAGAGGTAGAGAGGGGGTGAGAGAGGAGTGAGAGGCGCTGCTTTAGGAGAGAGAGGAGTGAGAGAGGTAGAGGGGCGCTACTTTAGGAGAGAGAGAGGAGTGAGAGAGGTAGAGAGGGGGTGAGAGAGGAGTGAGAGGCGCTGCTTTAGGAGAGAGAGGAGTGAGAGAGGTAGAGGGGGTGAGAGAGGAGTGAGAGGCGCTACTTTCGGAGAGAGAGAGGAGTGAGAGAGGTAGAGGGGGGCTACTTTAGGAGAGAGAGACGAGTGAGAGGTAGAGGGGAGTGAGAGAGGCGCTACTTTAATTGGGATGTAATTGGAGTAGCACCATTGATCATAAATCCCGTTCAGCTCCCTCTTGTCCCTCATGGCGGCCACGCTCTTCTGTCTCCAACGATATGGCCCTCCTCTCTCCCGCGTCTCCATCTTCCCCTTTCTCTTCCTGCTCCCCGTCCCCCTCCATCATCATCGCCTCCTCCCTCGGTCCCCCGCCTCTCCCTCGCGGAGTATGTCAGTCATGTGCAGGGGAGCGACGCAGAGGAACAAGGCCCCCCACCGAGCTCACCGATCCAGGGTCAATGTGTGTCTGGGGCACACGGCTGGAAACGGATGGAGGAATGAGAAGGAGGACTGGAAAGAAAAGGAGAACAAGAAATAATTTGTAATAAGGCCCCGGGCCGCGTTGTGTGATTCCTTCCAGCACTTAGTTAAGAGGGAATTGTTTAGGGCCGTTTTGTCATTTTACGAAAACGGTTCGAAGAAGTCAATTTGTCGCCTCGTTTGTCGCCCGCCGAAATGAGACGAAGGTACGACGGTGACGGGGAACCGCATTCTTATTTAGTCGCGAGTTGCCAATCAGGACTGCAAACGGTGCAGCAGCCATTAGGAGAGCCGGACAGACCGCGACAAGCGAAAGGCCAGAGAGGTCATGTGTCTCGAAGTGATTCTGGAGTAGGAACCGCGGGGGTTGGGGGGGGCTGGGTCGGATAGTGGCAAAAGACTGACACGGGGTCGAGGCCGTTTTCTGAGATCGGAAAAACATTTTGCTGAATTTTCAACCTACGGCGGCAGGATCCGGGAACGGGGGGCAAGGAAAGATTGGATAGGAGGGTGAAAAACGGCGGGATTTCGAGGTGGTGGGGGTTTAGAGAGGACACGAGGAGGCCTGCCAAAAGACATCGCAAACGGGGAAATAGCAAGGCAGCATTCAATACGACAAAGGAAGGAGAGAAAACGGAGAGATGGAAAGGAGGACTAAGTGAAGGCGAGAGTGAGAGCAAACATGTAGCGAGAGAGATTGGTCCCGAGTCAAGGGCGAGAGAGGTAGAGCGAGAGGAGAAAAGGAGAGAACGGGATATGTAGGAGAGGTAGAGAGGAGAAAAGGAGAGAACGGGATATGTAGGAGAGGTAGAGAGAGAGGAGGGAAGGCTGTTGTTTTAAGATCAGTACGGTTGAGTGCGTTTCCCCTCTCCAGGGAGTGGCCCCGTCGGCTCGCTCTGTCTGTCATTCCACTCGTTTATGCCTCGCTCCCAGGGAGAGGTAAAGGGCACTGTGTTTGTCTGGGGGCCCGGGTGAAGGAGGGAGGGACTGAGGGAGGGCGTGGGCTTGTAGTAACGCTCTCCTCGTCATTGATTGCGCCTCTTTTTCTACCTGCTTCCCCCATTGTCCTCTCTTTTCTCGCTTCTTGCTCTCCATCTTCTCGCTCTCCATCTTCTCGCTCTCCATCTTCTCGCTCTCCATCTTCTCGCTCTCCATCACGGAACTTCGAATAGGGCCTTTCCGACGGAGCATTGTGCGGAGAAGAGAGCATTCGAGATCCGTTATCGACCACTTCGATGGTGCGGCGGCCATTTTTAATGTTCCCTTTCAGCGTTTGGGATAGCGGCGATGTTTACACAACCACCCATTCACCGGGGCGTATCGAGCCTGTAAAGGTCACTGGTAGAAGATGGCATTATCTGATACCGGCGTTTGTGTTTTTCAAACGGTTTAAACAACACATCGTTTATCCGACCAGAACCAGTAGAATGTTACTTAAGGCAGTTGCAGTAAGCCTAGAGCTATGAAAATATAACTGTTAGTATGACACATCATAATATAGCTCAGTTCGTAGAGTCCACCGAGTTAGTCCACCGAGTTAGTCCACCGAGTTAGTCCACAGACCTAGTCCACAGACCTAGTCCACAGACCTAGTCCACAGACCTAGTCCACAGTTCTGGCATTGTAAGCTACCAGCCAAGCCCTACGGTACCCTAAAGCCGCGCTAAAACTATGGCGTGTATTAAAACGCGTGGGCCCTTATGGTTGTCTAGTGGCGTTTATTTACCCAGACAACGCAGCTGGGAAACTGCAATCCCAGTGTTTTGCAGTCAGGTACTGGTCTCGTGTGGCGACCTAATCCTGTGAGCTTTCATTGTACTGCGTTTAATTTCAGATGTTAAGCTTTAGGGATCAGGCAGCCATCCAAGGCTTCACACTGCACAAGGTCGTCAGGTGATGTCACGAGCCAATGTGAGGCAGCTCATTTAATATATGAGTATAGCTGGAGTTTGAGTATAGCTGGAGTTTGAGTATAGCTGGAGTTCGAGTACAGCTGGAGTTTGAGTACAGCTGGAGTTTGAGTATAGCTGGAGTTCGAGTATAGCTGGAGTTCGAGTATAGCTGGAGTTCGAGTATAGCTGGAGTTCGAGTATAGCTGGAGTTCGAGTATAGCTGGAGTTCGAGTATAGCTGGAGTTCGAGTATAGCTGGAGTTCGAGTATAGCTGGAGTTCGAGTATAGCTGGAGTTCGAGTATAGCTGGAGTTCGAGTATAGCTGGAGTTCGAGTATAGCTGGAGTTCAAGTATAGCTGGAGTTCAAGTATAGCTGGAGTTTGTTGGCTGAATGCTGCACGTGTTCGTGTGCACATGTGTTCATGCTCCCTCACAGCAGGTGTAGCCAAAGCGTCTTACAGTAACGTCGTCCTGTGGCGTCCTCCAGAAAGCCAGGAACCGGTCTCCTCTACACTTCCCTCAATGTCACCTACACTTTCACTTCCTCTCCTCTGCGTCTGTCTCTCTCCTCCCTGTCACTGTGTGAGTCTCTCTCTTACTTTCTCCCAGTTTCGGTTTGTCATTTCTCATCATCTATCTGTCCTAATCTCCCCTTTTTTCTGTCTTCGTCTCAATTCATCATCTCAACTCTGGTCTTGGGCTGAAGGTTACTGAGCTACTGATAGAGAGAACTGGAGGAATAGATGATCACAGACACTGACAGGAGAGGTGGGGGGGGTCACTCTCTACCTCCATGCCACCTCCTTGTTTCCTCTTTTTCCCCTCTTCCACGTTTCTCTCCCTCTGCCCTCCCGTTTCTCTCCCTCTGTCCTCCCGTTTCTCTCCCTCTGTCCTCCCGTTTCTCTCTCTCTGTCCTCCCGTTTCTCTCCCTCTGTCCTCCCGTTTCTCTCCCTCTGTCCTCCCGTTTCTCTCCCTCTGTCCTCCTGTTTCTCTCTCTCTGTCCTCCCGTTTCTCTCTCTCTGTCCTCCCGTATCTCTCCCTCTGTCCTCCCGTTTCTCTCCCTCCTCCTGTTTCTCTCTCTCTGTCCTCCCGTATCTCTCCCTCTGCCCTCCCGTTTCTCTCCCTCTGTCCTCCCGTTTCTCTCCCTCTGTCCTCCCGTTTCTCTCTCTCTGTCCTCCCGTTTCTCTCCCTCTGTCCTCCCGTTTCTCTCCCTCTGTCCTCCCGTTTCTCTCTCTCTGTCCTCCCATTTCTCTCTCTGTCCTCCCGTTTCTCTCCCTCTGTCCTCCCGTTTCTCTCCCTCTGTCCTCCCGTTTCTCTCCCTCTGTCCTACCGTTTCTCTCCCTCCCTCCTCCCGTTTCTTTCTCTCCCTCCTCCCGTTTCTTTCTCTCCCTCCTCCCGTTTCTTTCTCTCCCTCCTCCCGTTTCTCTCTCTCTGTCCTCCCGTATCTCTCTCTCTGTCTTCCTGTATCTCTCCCTCTGTCCTCCCATTTCTCTCCCTCTGTCCTCCCATTTCTCCCTCTGTCCTCCCGCTCGTCTCTCCTTGGTTTTCAGTGTTTTGACAGCTGTCATTTAAGGGCCAGCAGGCCGCAGGTTGTAATTGCAGTTTTTCACCTTTGGGAGTGTTCGGAGTCTGTCAATTTAATTGGGACTCCTATTATGAAGGATTCTTCCCAGGGTCCTTCAGAACAAAAAGTTTATTACAAACGATTACAGTTTACATAAATACATTAGAAATATTTAACAGACAGACATTACACACAACTGAACTAGCTAATACGTCGCTGATATTACACATGTAAAATTCAATACCTCCATGTGATTAGTATCTGTACAGGCGGACGATAGATCTGTTTCCCCTCATATATCTGAGAGGGTACGTAATGGTGATTGGAGAGTGCATCATTTAGCCTTTTCTGAACACCTGAAACTGCATTTTCCTGCAATCAAGAGCGATTGTCATTATGCCTAATTGTCATGTCAAATTACTTCAGTTTTTCTGCATTTAAGCGCACCTCTTGAGCTTTCATTATTCCTCGGACTGATGATTCTCTTTTAAAGGAAAATAAATATTTTCGTCGGCATCGCGAGTCTTGGCAACACATCATAAGTAAGGTTTGTTTTAGCACATTTAGCAACGGCTCGCTTTAGTGACGTCTATCCAACGTGTGCGAGTCAGCTAGGATGTAGTTGTTGTACACAAACGTGATCGATAGCCAGAAATGGCGTTTTTCTTATCAAATGAATGATCAAATGATCAGTGGTGTTAATCTCCGCTCTATTGGACGCTCCACATCACTCCACACTCAACTTGGTGAAAACTCCGGTAGGATGTTTTACTCGGTCTGTTTACCATTGATAAAGCTGGTCAGCTCACGCCGGATCCCCCAGCCTGTTTGATAGCAGCTGCATGGGTCTGGTCTACTTAGAGCTCGCTGACTCCCAGTGAAGCATGAAACATGAAAGATGAGGGTGCCAGAGGTCTCGCTTCCTCGGCTTTACACTCTATGGACATATTATGTTCCTTGGTAGGAATCGATTATTACACGGAGGGCATCTACAACCCCATATATTTATATAAACAGCTATAATGACGTGCTATATTTTTGTGGGCGTGTTTTGATGCGCCCCCTACTGGCCTGACTCATCTCGTCTTTTGGGTGATGGGGCCTTGAAGGTTCAGATTCAGATAACATTTTGAGATCTTTGCATTTTGGTTTCATATGATATTCCATTCACTAAACGCTTTGTATAAAACTGTACAATTAAGGAGATTTGTCCTCAGCCCGAGGCACACTGGATGCCCGGAATTGCAATAAACGCAACTCTGGTTTATTGAAAATATCACATTGTAGATGAAAATCAAGACTGCGTTTGTTTTCAACAGGGAACCATGAGAGGTTATTGCGCTACTGGGGGGCGTTCATGCGAGTACAGTAATATACTTACCTGGACTAAAACAATAATTAAAAAAGAGTTGTGAACTCAATTGAGCTACATTTAATGTGACGCCATGCATGTTCTACAGGCATGTTCTATTAATCATCAGGTTTGATTTGGGATCACCTAGAACCATATACATATATATGAGCTCTGTATAAGAGCGCCTGATAAATTACTTAAATGTATCGTGGCTGTTGCATTGTGGGACACGGCGCGGTAGATGTTTATGGCATTATTATGACATATTTTTGTCTGGATACGCATATTGTCCATCAGCAATGGACGACAGCTATTGTAAACAGCCATCGTTAATGGTGACGAAATGAAAAACGATGTCCTTCATGTTAGAAAGCAGAGCGTATGTGATGTCTAGATGAATAATGTAATGCCCGGTATAACTGTAGACGGAGTGAGAGCTAGAGTGAGAGCTAGAGTGAGAGCTAGAGTGAGAGCTAGAGTGAGAGCTAGAGTGAGAGCTAGAGTGAGAGCTAGAGTGAGAGCTAGAGTGAGAGCTAGAGTGAGAGCTAGAGTGAGAGCTAGAGTGAGAGCTAGAGTCACGGCCTGAAGACTGGGAGAACAACACAGTCCGTTCTAGAGTCACAGCCTGATAGGGGTGTGCAAAAAAATCGATTCACATTCGAATAGCGATTCAAGCTTTGCCGATTCAGAATCGATTCATAGAATTCCAAAAATCGATTCTTATTTTTTATTTTTTATTTTTTTTTAAATTATGCCGTGTTACTATTGTCCTGAAATGAGGTGCAATTAGTTGAAAATGTTTTTATTTTTGCATGAAGACAAAGTAATATCAAAATACATTTAATTTGTTGTGTTTCTTTTCTTTAAAATTGTATGTCTACTACAATCAATCACTTAGGAAAAAGTAAACTACATTTACATACTGTGAATCGTTTTTTGAAGCGAAAATCGTTTTTAAATCGAAAATCGATTTTGAATCGAATCCTGAAATGTTCTGAATCGTGCACCCCTACAGCCTGAGGACTGGGGGAACAACACAGTCCGTTCTAGAGTCACAGCCTGAGGACTGGGGGAACAACACAGTCCTTTCTAGAGTCACAGCCTGAGGACTGGGGGAACAACACAGTCCTTTCTAGAGTCACAGGCTGGGGGAACACGTTCGTACAGTGTGTTCTGTACCATGTGCCATGTCCTACTTCACCACAACACCCCGCATAATCACTGGCGTGCCAAAGCATAGCGGATCAGACCAATCTTAAACACTTGACCCTCTCCAGGCGTTTGGTGATGCCAGGCCAATCACACAATCACAAGCAGCGCACACACACACACGGTTCTGTAGATAAGATTACGTTCTGTTCACACTCTCTGTTCCGATTAAGCTCCAGCTGCATATGCTGTGAAAATATAACACCAGCCAATATCTGCCACGCTCACATGCCCGCTACAGAATAACACAGCCATGCCCACTACAGAATAACACTGCCATGCCTGCTACAGAATAACACTGCCATGCCTGCTACAGAATAACACTGCCATGCTCACTACAGAATAACACTGCCATGCCCACTACAGAATAACACTGCCATGCCCGCTACAGAATAACACTGCCATGCCCACTACAGAATAACACTGCCATGCCCACTACAGAATAACACTGCCATGCCCACTACAGAATAACATTGCCATGCCCGCTACAGAATAACACTGCCATGCCCGCTACAGAATAACACTGCCATGCCCGCTACAGAATAAAACTGCCATGCCCACTACAGAATAACACTGCCATGCCCACTACAGAATAACACTGCCATGCCTGCTACAGAATTACACTGCCATGCCCACATGCCCGCTAAGAATAACACTGCCATGCCCACTACAGAATAACACTGCCATGCCCGCTACAGAATGCCATGCCCGCTACAGAATAACACTGCCATGCCCACATGCCCGCTACAGAATAACACTGCCATGCCCGCTACAGAATAACACTGCCATGCCCGCTACAGAATAACACTGCCATGCCCACATGCCCGCTACAGAATAACACTGCCATGCCCGCTACAGAATAACACTGCCCGCTACAGAATAACACTGCCATGCCCGCTACAGAATAACATGCCCGCTACAGAATAACACTGCCATGCCCGCTACAGAATAACACTGCCCATGCCCGCTACAGAATAACACTGCCATGCCCACTACAGAATAACACTGCCATGCCCGCTACAGAATAACACTGCCATGCCCGCTACAGAATAACACTGCCATGCCCGCTACAGAATAACACTGCCATGCCTGCTACAGAATTACACTGCCATGCCCACATGCCCGCTACAGAATAACACTGCCATGCCCGCTACAGAATAACACTGCCATGCCCGCTACAGAATAACACTGCCATGCCCACTACAGAATAACACTGCCATGCCCGCTACAGAATAACACTGCCATGCCCACTACAGAATAACACTGCCATGCCCAAACACTGCCATGCCTGCTACAGAATTACACTGCCATGCCCAGCCCGCTACAGAATAACACTGCCATGCCCGCTACAGAATAACACTGCCATGCCCGCTACAGAATAACACTGCCATGCCCGCTACAGAATAACACTGCCATGCCCACTACAGAATAACACTGCCATGCCCGCTACAGAATAACACTGCCATGCCCGCTACAGAATAACACTGCCATGCCCGCTACAGAATAACACTGCCATGCCCACTACAGAATAACACTGCCATGCCCACTACAGAATAACACTGCCATGCCCGCTACAGAATAACACTGCCATGCCCATGAATAACACTGCCATGCCCACTATACAGAATAACACTGCCATGCCCGCTACAGAATAACACTGCCATGCCCGCTACAGAATAACACTGCCATGCCTGCTACAGAATTACACCATGCCATGCCCGCTACAGAATAACACTGCCATGCCCACTACAGAATAACACTGCCATGCCTGCTACAGAATAACACTGAATTACACTGCCACTGCCATGCCCCCACTACAGAATAACACTGCCATGCCCACTACAGAATAACACTGCCATGCCCTGCTACAGAATTACACATGCCCACATGCCCGCTATGAATAACACTGCCATGCCCACTACAGAATAACACTGCCATGCCTGCTACAGAATAACACTGCCATGCCCTCTACAGAATAACACTGCCATGCTCACAGAATAACACTGCCATGCCCACTACAGAATAACATTGCCATGCCCGCTACAGAATAACACTGCCATGCCCGCTACAGAATAACACTGCCATGCCCGCTACAGAATAAAACTGCCATGCCCACTACAGAATAACACTGCCATGCCCACTACAGAATAACACTGCCATGCCTGCTACAGAATTACACTGCCATGCCCACATGCCCGCTACAGAAATAACACTGCCATGCCCACAGAATAACACTGCCATGCCCGCTGCCATGCCCACATACAGAATAACACTGCCATGCCCACTACAGAATAACACTGCCATGCCCACTACAGAATAACACTGCCATGCCCACTACAGAATAACACTGCCATGCCCGCTACAGAATAACACTGCCATGCCCGCCCGCTACAGAATAACACTGCCATGCCCTGCCACATGCCCGCTACAGAATAACACTGCCATGCCCACTACAGAATAACACTGCCATGCCCACTACAGAATAACACTGCCATGCCCACTACAGAATAACACTGCCATGCCCGCTACAGAATAACACTGCCATGCCCGCTACAGAATAAAACTGCCATGCCCACTACAGAATAACACTGCCATGCCCACTACAGAATAACACTGCCATGCCCTACAGAATTACACTGCCATGCCCACATGCCCGCTACAGAATAACACTGCCATGCCCACTACAGAATAACACTGCCATGCCCGCTACAGAATAACACTGCCATGCCCGCTACAGAATAACACTGCCATGCCCGCTACAGAATAACACTGCCATGCACTGACACTGCCATGCCCGCTACAGAATAACACTGCCATGCCTGCTACAGAATTACACTACCATGCCCACATGCCCGCTACAGAATAACACTGCCATGCTCACTACAGAATAACACTGCCATGCCCGCTACAGAATAACACTGCCATGCCCGCTACAGAATAACACTGCCATGCCTGCTACAGAATTACACTGCCATGCCCACATGCCCGCTACAGAATAACACTGCCATGCCTGCTACAGAATAACACTGCCATGCTACAGAATTACACTGCCATGCCCACATGCCCGCTACAGAATAACACTGCCATGCCCACTACAGAATAACACTGCCATGCCCGCTACAGAATAACACTGCCATGCCCGCTACAGAATAACACTGCCATGCCTGCTACAGAATTACACTGCCATGCCCACATGCCCGCTACAGAATAACACTGCCATGCCCACTACAGAATAACACTGCCATGCCTGCTACAGAATAACACTGCCATGCCCTCTACAGAATAACACTGCCATGCTCACTACAGAATAACACTGCCATGCTCACTACAGAATAACACTGCCATGCCCACTACAGAATAACATTGCCATGCCCGCTACAGAATAACACTGCCATGCCCACTACAGAATAACACTGCCATGCCCGCTACAGAATAAAACTGCCATGCCCACTACAGAATAACACTGCCATGCCCACTACAGAATAACACTGCCATGCCTGCTACAGAATTACACTGCCATGCCCACATGCCCGCTACAGAATAACACTGCCATGCCCACATGCCCACTACAGAATAACGCTGTCATGCCCGCTACAGAATAACACTGCCATGCCCACTACAGAATAACACTGCCATGCCCGCTACAGAATAACACTGCCATGCCCGCTACAGAATAACACTGCCATGCCCGCTACAGAATAACACTGCCATGCCCGCTACAGAATAACACTGCCATGCCCGCTACAGAATAACACTGCCATGCCCGCTACAGAATAACACTGCCATGCCCGCTACAGAATAACACTGCCATGCCTGCTACAGAATAACACTGCCATGCCCACATACCCGCTACAGAATAACACTGCCATGCCCACTACAGAATAACACTGCCATGCCCGCTACAGAATAACACTGCCATGCCCTCTACAGAATAACACTGCCATGCTCACTACAGAATAACATTGCCATGCCCGCTACAGAATAACACTGCCATGCCCGCTACAGAATAACACTGCCATGCCCACATGCCCGCTACAGAATAACACTGCCATGCCCGCTACAGAATAACACTGCCATGCCCACTACAGAATAACACTGCCATGCCCGCTACAGAATAACACTGCCATGCCCACATGCCCGCCACAGAATAACACTGCCATGCCCACATGCCCTCTACAGAATAACACTGCCATGCCCACATGCCCGCTACATGAGAAACATGTTGTTTGCTCTCTTTTACGAACATAAGGTCACATTGAGAGTTTCTGCATGTCTCACAATCCAGACTAGCTGTGTTTGAGTCTGTCTGCGCCTCTCAAGCTGTATCTGAAATTCTAATCACCAAACACAAACCTTACTATTCCAGCTGGGCTATACCTGCCACGCCAGGTTCAACGACCAAGGCGGAAGACGTTTATTTCACAGGAACAGCAGTATATTACGATAAACACGCCATACTTTTTAACTCTCACCTTTTGGCTCCGAGTTCAACTTTAGCATTTTTCGCTAACCCTCACACGATCCGTTTAGCCCCCCATTCCCTTTGTCCTGATTCACCCATCTTTTTCATATTCATATAATCTCCCTCTCTCATCTTTCAATTTTCCTCCCTTTTGCCTCCCACTGTCTCGGCCTCCCTTTCTTCTCCCGGTAAAGCACGTAACCTTTTCTCCAGCTCCAATTTCGGTTCGGCCGTTCACCCCCCACCTTTATCCCTTATTTCTATCCTTTCATCTCTCCTTCTCTCCTCTATCTCTCCGCCCGGCCCTATCTGCATCCCGTTCTCCCGCGCTCCCCTACCCTGCCGTCTGGCCTCGCCCCTCGCTGGAAATCAAACCTGCCGGCGTCGGCCGGGCCTGTCCTCTCTCCTGCCACTTCCTGGCCATATGGGCCCAAGGAACGGAATCTTGGAAAAAGCAGATAAAGTACATCAGAACTGCCACAGGCAGGTATATTTATAGATAACATTTTCCATTTTTACTAGCTGTTTCTGTGCCTCCATTCTCCTCTGTCTGTATTTCTCTCTCTCTCTCTCTGTACCTCTCTCTCTCTGTCTCTTCCATCTCTTTGTTATTGTCAGTCAGACCAGTCTCAGTTTGACAGTGAGTTGGTTGTCTGCAGTGATTAACACTGATTAAAGTAGTTAACAAGGCTCTGTCGTTCACTGTGTTTTGTGTGTGTGTTTTGTGTGTGTGTGTGTGTGCGTGCGTGCGTGCGTGAAAAAGGAGCTGGGCTGTGTGCTTGACTGCAAATCCGTCAGCCGTTTGTCCAGGGTGTCGAGCAGTAAGAGACACAGCTGTGAGATATCCAGGAAGTGTTTAGCGTGTTCCTGAGTGCGTTTGTTTCATCAGACAACCTGCATGCTCAGTCACTCACTGGCGTTTACTCGTCCATAGATAGTCCCCTCACACTCGCACGTTCCCTGGTTACCCCCCCGTCCTCCGATATGGACGGTCTGTATTCTGAATAGGTCCTCGGTCATATATACGGGAGCGATGAACGTGTTGATGTAGGCTGTCTGCTTGTGTTGTAGTGGCTTCATATTCCCATTCACGGTGTGTGTCTCGTGGTGACCAGAGCCCCAGGGATTAGGGCGCCATTTAGGACGTACCCACTGTACGGTGGATTGGACATAGTGCTCTCAGCCACAGCAAGGCACCAACTTGGGTGCTTTTGGCTGAGTGACTCTTTCAGATGCACTGATTCAGATCTGACATGCCAGCCTGAGCCATAAGAACAACTCAATGAATTATAGAAGGGCACGTGGCTGTGTGTGTGTGTGTGTGTGTGTGGGTGTATGTGTGTGTGTGTGTGTGTGTGTGTGTGTGTGTGTGTGTGTTGTAATGTTTGGCTGTCTGTCAGAAACATTGCATGAGTTTAACTAGGAAATGTGGTTGCAAACTAGCTCCGTGCTATCTCTGTGCCGACTGGCTCTGTGCTAACTCTGTGCCGACTGGCTCTGTGCTATCTCTGTGCCGACTGGCTCTGTGCTATCTCTGTGCCGACTGGCTCTGTGCTATCTCTGTGCCGACTGGCTCTGTGCTAACTCTGTGCCGACTGGCTCTGTGCTATCTCTGTGCAGACTGGCTGTGTGCTATCTCTGTGCCGACTGGCTCTGTGCTAACTCTGTGCCGACTGGCTCTGTGCTATCTCTGTGCCGACTGGCTCTGTGCTATCTCTGTGCCGACTGGCTCTGTGCTATCTCTGTGCCGACTGGCTCTGTGCTATCTTTGTGCCGACTGGCTCTGTGCTTTCTCTGTGCCAACTGGCTCTGTGCTATCTCTGTGCAGACTGGCTCTGTGCCGACTGGCTCTGTGCCATCTCTGTTCAGACTGGCTCTGTGCCATCTCTGTTCAGACTGGCTCTGTGCTATCTCTGTGCAGACTGGCTGTGTGCCATCTCTGTGCAGACTGGCTGTGTGCTATCTCTGTGCAGACTGGCTCTGTGCTATCTCTGTGCAGACTGGCTGTGTGCCATCTCTGTGCAGACTGGCTGTGTGCTATCTCTGTGCAGACTGGCTGTGTGCTATCTCTGTGCAGACTGGCTCTGTGCTATCTCTGTGCAGACTGGCCGTGTGCTATCTAAAAAAAACGTTTTTAATATACCATTTTGGAAATGTATTTTCACTGTGATACTGTGGGTTACTGTGTTTAAAAAAGGTAATTGTCACCACACCCCCTCACTGGTTTGTTGTCTTCCCACAATGCATCTTGATGCCATTATTCCCCAGGTATAAACGGTGCACACGAACACGGCCGTCCGCTTCATGCAAAATCATATTGGACCACGTAACCTTCCACCGCTCCAGGGTTCAGATGCTTTCACAAGCCTTATCAGAGATGCTCTGACCCAGTCGACCGGACAAAATGACGTGGTTTGGGTTGCGTTTATGTTTTATTAGGGACTTAATGACCATGTGTTCTTAGTGAGGAACATAAGCATCGTCTCTGAATGTGCTTCATCTATGTGTTCATGTGGTGACTGATTCAATCAGGTGGGTGTACGAGCGTAGAACGTTCTGCTTGAGCGTTGCCACTCCGTTTTCCCTAAACCAGTGGTGAGCTTTACCGAAACCACCACTCGGTCCGTCGAATTTTTCAGATTAAAGTGAACTTACTGGGATTTAGGCTTAATGATTTGAAAGACAAAAAAATTGGTGAGTCAAATCTGAGTCCTAATGCTCCATAATAAGTACTTTAGGTTTTTAGGGTCCTGTGTGTTTGTTTAGAGAGAAGGTCCTTCTGGGGAGGGGGTTTTAACTGTTTTGGGTTTTATTTGGCACGGTTATTTAGACTAGTTTAAGGTTGTAGGGTTTGTTTTGTTAATTACAGTAATGCCCAAACATCTCAGTGGAAATACTGTACCTCCTTAGGGATACATCTCCCACTGACATTTAGATATTACATATGAATATTAGAGATATTCATGGATCCTCCTCTCTACAATAATAAGACGGGATGAGAGGCGAAGGGCGAGGAAGAGGAAGAGAGGGTTTTTACACCAATTACCTAATGTGTGATCTGGGGGGCAGCTCTCCTAAGTGACTCTGTGGGATTTTCACGTGTTTGGTCATTTTTACTCTTTCCATTAGAACCATGTTAGAACCATATCAGAATCATATTAGAACAATGCAAAATTGAAACATGCATATAATAACCATAGACAATAGAACCCGAAATAATAGAGTGATGGACATTATAACTGTACATAATAAACAGCAGTACAAAACATATTAGAACCAATGTAGATTAGAACCATGTACAGATTAGAACCATGTACAGATTAGAACCATGTACAGATTAGAAACCATGCACATTAGAGAATTAGACAGCAGTACAATACATATTAGAACCAATGTAGATTAGAACCATGTACAGATTAGAACCATGTACAGATTAGAAACCATGCACATTAGTGAATTAGACAGCAGTACAATACATATTAGAACCAATGTAGATTAGAACCATGTACAGATTAGAAACCATGTACAGATTAGAACCATGTACAGATTAGAAACCATGCACATTAGAGAATTAGACAGCAGTACAATACATATTAGAACCAATGTAGATTAGAACCATGTACAGATTAGAAACCATGTACAGATTAGAAACCATGTACAGATTAGAAACCATGTACAGATTAGAAACCATGCACATTAGAGAATTAAACAGCAGTACAATACATATTAGAACCAATGTAGAATAGAACCATGTACAGATTAGAACCATGTACAGATTAGAAACCATGCACATTAGAGAATTAGACAGCAGTACAATACATATTAGAACCAATGTAGAATAGAACCATGTACAGATTAGAAACCATGTACAGATTAGAACCATGTACAGATTAGAAACCATGCACATTAGAGAATTAGACAGCAGTACAATACATATTAGAACCAATGTAGAATAGAACCATGTACAGATTAGAAACCATGTACAGATTAGAAACCATGTACAGATTAGAAACCATGTACAGATTAGAAACCATGCACATTAGAGAATTAAACAGCAGTACAATACATATTAGAACCAATGTAGAATAGAACCATGTACAGATGTATATTAAATGTTAAATATATTCAACCATTATGTCTTAATTAACATGTTTCTGTTTTGTATATTCAGTATAATATTCTTGCGTATGAGTCAAACCACGTATGTTAGAGCTACCTGCGTACGATATAACGAGTATCCAATATTGCATCATATAATCGTTATCAGACAATGACATGGTAGCGTCCTCTCACTCCTGAGTCGGACACTCCGGGTGTGAGCTGGCACTCATGTCATCACCGCTATCTAATCTTAACCAGCATCCATTTGGCCTATCTATCCCCTCTCCTCCCCCATAAAAGCAATAATCGTAATGAACTCTAGATATTAAATGTAGGCAATCACCAGTAAGTGGCTGTGAACGAGAGCTCCCCTTAAATGAGTAAAAATGTAAATGACCCGGTCTTCGTTTGGGGTCGTCAACGTGCATAAATATGACATGCCTCCGCAGGGCTACATTCTCGCCGATGAATATCTTGTTACATTTCGCTACTCTGCAGCCCCCTGAGGACCACACGAATGCATAAAGCACGGATTTGATCAACTCCTCAACATGGGAGCACACGTGCTCTTTTTGAACAACGACTGATCGGAGGCCTGTAGATGATCCCAACAGACACCTGCATCGCACAACAGCGTGTACCGGTCCGCTTGGAATTTGGAAGTATTGACTGACTGGCAGGCCAATGTCTGTTTTAATCCGAGTCGTTTGGTTGCCAGTGTTGAATAATTAGATTTTCAATCTGCCTACATCCTGGGTACGTCCAGTTCTCACACGTTATTACCTGGGTACAACCCGGTCTCGGACTCTTACCTATGAGATTGTACGTGCCTGGGTTTATCTACGTCAATGCTTTATTTCGGACACATTCTCCTGTTAGAGATGATTAGTTATATTCATATACATACCTCCCAGGGGAATTCATGGCCTGGTATGCGAGGGAGGGGAAGAAAATGTTTACAAATGTCACGCCAATAAAGCATATTGGATTTGAAATTGACATCGTAAAAAGATAAAAAAAGAAAGATGTGAAACAGAGACATATTACAAATATGAAGAGAAACCTAGAAGGTCTGGGTAGTGGGGGGAGACTGGCAATGGCCTATCGGAACATCAGAAGACATTAGCCAATGGCAGTGGCCGATGTTTAACAGTTGTGTCTCAGACATTTTGCACAATGTGTGATGAAGGTGTAATAAAGGCTGTAAATGAAGATTTCTTTGTTTCCCCGACACACAAACGGGGGAATAAATAATAATCAATTTAAAAACAGCGGTATCAGCATCGGCCAAATAGTTATTCTGCATCCGTATCGGCTCAGAACGTCACACTCGCTGCAGCATCAAAAAAAAAGAGACGACAAGAGTGAAAAAAGGGGAAAACACTGAAAAAACGCAGAAGAGTAAATGGAAAAAGGAGACAGAATAGAGATGGATAGAGGAGTCCTTAAGACAAAAAGAAAGAGCAAGAAAAACAATGATATATGGCGAGACTTATATCCAAAGTAACGCATCAACAGTGAGAGAGAGAGTGAGAGAGAGTGAGAGAGAGAGACTGTTATAGAGAGAGAGGGAGAGAGAGAGTGAGAGAGAGAGAGAGAGAGACTGTTATAGAGAGAGAGAGTGAGAGAGAGGGAGAGTGAGAGAGAGAGGGAGAGAGAGAGTGAGAGAGAGAGAGACAGACAAAGAACTGAGAGTAAGAGAGGGCAGGGAAATGTTCTAGTGCCAGTCAATTATTCAGTACGCTAAATAAGAACCGTCATCCGCCAATATGCCACGGCTGCTGTAGAACCACATGGCTTTGACTAACCTTTCCCTAGGATATAGATTAACGACTAGAGCGTCTCACCTTAGCACTGCTAAAATGTTCTGTAGTGTGTAGCGACTAACATTATCTGTACTCATGTGTAATGTGCAAACATTTACATTGGGCATGTTTAGCTGTTCAAGCTGTAGGTATTACAGGTATTTCAAAGGGACAGGTTGTTTTTAAGAACCCACAGTTTAATCATGTCCGCCCGGTTCTGTGCCCATAACTTTGGGGTTAGGATGAGGTTCTTGGAGTTAAGGTTAGGATTGTTTGAAGATTAAGGAAGACAGGGTTTTGCTTTGTGTCTCTACAAGGATAAAGATCTGTACCGTGTGTGTTGGTATTTATTTGACAGATGTATGAGATATGTGGACTACTGAATATGTATGTGCCATAAAACATTATTAATGATCCTTCTGTTCTTTTAATTCAACTACGAAACACAGCAACGGGCATTTAAAGAACGTGTTTCTGTTCAGAAAAGGCGTCTATATTCTTCTACCTGAGATCTATCTCAAGATTAATGTCTAATGCGTAGACTGCTCTGGATAAGAATGTCTGAAAAATACTTAAAATGTCAAATGTAAATGTCAAATTCATACTACCAGACTTAGAGATGTTGCTATTTTTTTGACTTGCGTAAAGTCAGATACATTTATGGATAACTTTTTAACATTTCTACATTCCGTTTGGAGATTATTGAAGTTTGCCAATCGTTAGCAACCACTATAAAAATTAAATGGGCACCAAACCATAAAGTGTACGCTAATATCTCCAAATGTACATCTATTTGCATACCGTATGTAGTATCTAAGCATGCCGTATGTAGTATCTAAGCATGCCGTATGTAGTATCTAAGCATGCCGTATGTAGTATCTAAGCATGCCGTATGTAGTATCTAAGCATGCCGTATGTAGTATCTAAGCATGCCGTATGTAGTATCTAAGCATGCCGTATGTAGTATCTAAGCATGCCGTATGTAGTATCTAAGCATGCCGTATGTAGTATCTAAGCATGCCGTATGTAGTATCTAATCATGCCGTATGTAGTATCTAAGCTTGCCGTATGTAATGTCAATAGGCATGCCGTATGTAATGTCAATAGGCATGCCGTATGTAATGTCAATAGGCATGCCGTATGTAATGTCAATAGGCATGCCGTATGTAATGTCAATAGGCATGCCGTATGTAATGTCAATAGGCATGCCGTATGTAATGTCAATAGGCATGCCGTATGTAATGTCAATAGGCATGCCGTATGTAATGTCAATAGGCATGCCGTATGTAATGTCAATAGGCATGCCGTATGTAATGTCAATAGGCATGCCGTATGTAATGTCAATATGCATGCCGTATGTAATGTCAATATGCATGCCGTATGTAATGTCAATATGCATACCGTATGTAATGTCAATAAGCATACCGTATGTAATATCAATAAGCATACAGTATGTAATATCTAAGCACAGGTATTGTAATATCAATAAGCGTACTGTCGCCGTTCCATTTCATGAATTATTATTGATTCTCTTTACTGTTGATCTGTCTTTTTCCGAGTCATGTTCGATAAAACACTGTTAGCCGACAAACCACAAACCAGACTATATTTGAAGTATTAATCAGAAGAATGGACAGCTTTTACATCGCCTCCAACCAGACCACTAAGGGAGGTGTGGTTGAGATATTATGGAGTGGTCTGAGATCTACAACCAGACCACTAAGGGAGGTGTGGTTGAGATATTATGGAGTGGTCTGAGATCTAAAACCAGACCATTACTAAGGGAGGTGTGGTTGACATATTATGGAGTGGTCTGAGATCTACAACCAGACCACTAAGGGGGGTGTGGTTGAGATATTATGGAGTGGTCTGAGATCTACAACCAGACCACTAAGGGAGGTGTGGTTGACATATTATGGAGTGGTCTGAGATCTACAACCAGACCACTAAGGGGGGTGTGGTTGAGATATTATGGAGTGGTCTGAGATCTACAACCAGACCACTAAGGGAGGTGTGGTTGACATATTATGGAGTGGTCTGAGATCTACAACCAGACCACTAAGGGAGGTGTGGTTGACATATTATGGAGTGGTCTGAGATCTACAACCAGACCACTAAGGGGGGTGTGGTTGAGATATTATGGAGTGGTCTGAGATCTACAACCAGACCACTAAGGGGGTGTGGTTGACATATTATGGAGTGGTCTGAGATCTACAACCAGACCACTAAGGGGGGTGTGGTTGAGATATTATGGAGTGGTCTGAGATCTACAACCAGACCACTAAGGGAGGTGTGGTTGACATATTATGGAGTGGTCTGAGATCTACAACCAGACCACTAAGGGAGGTGTGGTTGACATATTATGGAGTGGTCTGAGATGTCCCAAGCACGGGCCACAATTGCGTCACCTAAAACAGCAATGCTAAAATACCAGTACATGTT
>CM055743.1:18653629-18663629 GCA_029465975.1 Dallia pectoralis
CTGATTATGAAGGGAAGGCCTTCACTAGTGGAATCAGGTGACATCTCTACTGATTATGAAGGCCTTCACTAGTGGAATCAGGTGACATCTCTACTGAGTATGAAGGCCTTCACTAGTGGAATCAGGTGACATCTCTACTGATTATGAAGGCCTTCACTAGTGGAATCAGGTGACATCTCTACTGATTATGAAGGGAAGGCCTTCACTAGTGGAATCAGGTGACATCTCTACTGATTATGAAGGCCTTCACTAGTGGAATCAGGTGACATCTCTACTGATTATGAAGGCCTTCACTAGTGGAATCAGGTGACATCTCTACTGATTATGAAGGCCTTCACTAGTGGAATCAGGTGACATCTCTACTGATTATGAAGGCCTTCACTAGTGGAATCAGGTGACATCTCTACTGATTATGAAGGCCTTCACTAGTGGAATCAGGTGACATCTCTACTGATTATGAAGGCCTTCACTAGTGGAATCAGGTGACATCTCTACTGATTATGAAGGGAAGGCCTTCACTAGTGGAATCAGGTGACATCTCTACTGAGTATGAAGGCCTTCACTAGTGGAATCAGGTGACATCTCTACTGATTATGAAGGCCTTCACTAGTGGAATCAGGTGACATCTCTACTGAGTATGAAGGCCTTCACTAGTGGAATCAGGTGACATCTCTACTGAGTATGAAGGCCTTCACTAGTGGAATCAGGTGACATCTCTACTGAGTATGAAGGCCTTCACTAGAGGAATCAGGTGAGCTGGTTCAGGGCTACAACCCAAATGTGAGACATCAAGGAGAGGTTTGAGAACCAATGTGTTAAGAGTCCGAGAGGCCAGCGATAGAACTGTGATTTAACATTCAGTTTTTATTAATGTGCGGAATATACGACTGAGGAAGGAGCTTTTAAACACACACACACACACACACACACACTCATGCGTGCACGTTCACAACCACCCTCTAGCCAACATCCATTCTACTCACATGTGTGACTCCTCTACTGTTTCTTTTCCCTCCATTTTCACCCCATTTGCATCCATCGTTCCCAATCATCACAGTCTCCACTTCCCTCTTCCTTCCCCATCCTTTACTTCCCCCGCTATCCGCTCTCCTCTTTATCTCTCCATTTCTTTCCATTTCTGTCTCTTGGTCCTCCCCCCTTTATTTTGCGCTCTTCTCCTCCTCCATTTCTCTCGTTCACCCACCCCCCCCTCTCGCTCTCCCACATCCCTCCCCTCCTCTCTAAATTTAGTCCCTTTGAAGCGTCGGCTGTGTTGTTTCTTCTCGCAAAAAAAACACGAGCGAGACCGAAAATCTGTCATCCGACATCTGAAAAGGGAGCGGGCGTACGAGCGAGCGGGATAAGATTGATGGCAGGGGAAGAGCAGTGGTTAAGGGGATATTATATCCGCCCGTCTCGCCGCCCGGGTACCGGCCAAACGAGAATGAGGGGGAAAGATAAGGAGAGAGGGAGCGTGGAGTTGGAGGAAAGGATCCAAATAAGGGAGCTAACGTGCTATAATGATCGGGGGGTGTTGTGGGGACTTTATGGGGTGCCGGCGCTGTGACATTTCTGATCCTCGTTTTGTAATTGAATAATAATCTCCCGCGAGACCTGACCTAGTATTGTGTGCGTGCACGACGCGTGCGCGCGTGTGATCTCCTCTGCGCGCCAGGTGTGTGTGTGTGTGTGTGTGTGTGTGTGTGTGTCGGTGTCGGTGTGCGCGTGCGACGCTCATTTGCGTGTGTGTGTGGCAAGCGAGATGTTCTGCGGAGGAGGGAGTGACGGATGCGAGGAAACCCCGGATCTGAACGCGACTCTATTCTGCCGCCTACTGGCACAGAGGCGTCATTGCAGATCCGTTTATTTCCGAGGTTATTGAATCTGTTCCAGCATATGGGCAGAGTCATATGGGCAGAGTCATATGGGCAGAGTCATATGGGCAGAGTCATATGGGCAGAGTCATATGGGCAGAGTCATATGGGCAGAGTCATATGGGCAGAGTCATATGGGCAGAGTCATATGGGCAGAGTCATATGGGCAGAGTCATATGGGCAGAGTCATATGGGCAGAGTCATTATGGGCAGAGTCATATGGGCAGAGTCATATGGGCAGAGTCATATGGGCAGAGTCATATGGGCAGAGTCATTATGGGCAGAGTCATTATGGGCAGAGTCATTATGGGCAGAGTCATTATGGGCAGAGTCATTATGGGCAGAGTCATTATGGGCAGAGTCATTATGGGCAGAGTCATTATGGGCAGAGTCATTATGGGCAGAGTCATTATGGGCAGAGTCATTATGGGCAGAGTCATATGGGCAGAGTCATATGGGCAGAGTCATACGGGCAGAGTCATACGGGCAGAGTCATACGGGCAGAGTCATACGGGCAGAGTCATACGGGCAGAGTCATACGGGCAGAGTCATACGGGCAGAGTCATACGGGCAGAGTCATACGGGCAGAGTCATACGGGCAGAGTCATACGGGCAGAGTCATACGGGCAGAGTCATACGGGCAGAGTCATACGGGCAGAGTCATACGGGCAGAGTCATACGGGCAGAGTCATTATGGGCAGAGTCATTACGGCCATCCCCGCCTTGACCGTGTCCATTTGGTGTAAATCATTGGCTGATCCTTCCGGAAGACCCGGTTTGGGAGTCCAATCGACCGGGGCCGTGGGGAGGGATCAGCCAATGATGTTGAATTAATTCAAGTGACAAACGCCGTTATTGGCTGGATATCCGACAGTCCAGAATCCAGGACATCTGACCCTCGGGCCCGTAATTATACCACCTAGGCTATTTTGATCCGGTAATTTGCACGGTGAAATAGCTCTGTCTTGAAACAACGGGTTCGTGTCCACTTTCTGCATATCCTGATACATTTTTTTTATTCCCAGGAACGCCCTCTGGCCATCTCTTTGATCATTCCTGACACCCCCCCCCTCAAACAGCTCAGCCACAGATACATCACATCTCATCAGTTTCCCTCGCCATCCATTTAGGTCAAGCATAACGAGTTTGTGTAATAATAATGTGTACAATTATGCTAATGAGCGCAGATAGTATGATAAACAGGCAAGTCGATCATGTCACTTCATCTCCCGGCCTTAGGCTATGGCGCTAACTGTTCACACACACACACACACACACATTCCCTGAACCCAGACTGACCTTCTATACCTGCCATCACACTGGTACCCTGTTCAGTCACCTGCGGGGAACTCGGACAGATCACCCCACTTAGACGGCCACGTTAGACGTTTGTCTCGGGCCCACACGGCTCAGATGATGGCTTCACTGTCGCTCTCCAAAAAGAAAGTAAAATGTCTGCCGTCTCTGGGATTACAGCCCTCAGTCACTTGTGTCCCAAAGACAAAACCGCCACCAGCCAATTCCTTAAGTTTGGATTCAATCTCTGAAATGACAAATATGAACTCCTAGAACGCAAATACACTATTAGTCAGCGCTTTTCACTTTACGACGTTGGAAGTACAGGAGCTTTTCTCAGGAGATTCTCAGCTAATCAACATGTCATTTAATAACTGCCAGCCTCACTAGAGGTTAGCTGTAAACCTGACAGACATTCAGTTATGGCTGGATATTTAGATATAATAGGGTGGAATAGATTTGCAAACAATGTTGATGCTTTTTAATAAGCTAATCGGAGTTTTACAACAAGCTGTGGTGATTTGAGCTTCCATGATACAGCCAGAAACACAGTCATAGCTGCTTTATTTGAAGTTACAGTAGAAGCACATACAACAGTGAATCTATTCCACCAGAATTAACTAGCTGCTGTATTTAACTTTGCAGTCGGTCGCTATCATTATTCAGAGTGTTCCTGGAGCCAGCTTTCTTGAAGTAAGTATGTGTTGCTATGACACATACTACATTAAAACAACGGCGGTGGCTTCTCTGTTAGTCGCTAGCTAGGGATTGATAGCAAAGGCCTGCAAAGCTTGCTGGGAGATAAAAAAAAAACAATTCACAAGTGGCTGTTCGAGAGAACGATGTCTCAAAAATAATCTTGCTGTGTACGGCGGATGTAAACTTGTTCCTATTGATTTGTTTTTTCATCACATACAAACGTAACTCATGTTTCGGTTATAGCTGTCCAACATAGATGGGTCCGAAATGGATTTTGATTCATATTGTTTTCCGATGTCAACTCGACACGGTGAGACGTTGTCACGTGACTCGGGGGACTTTCTTCCTCATAGTTGATTGGCTGGAGGCTCTAAAGCTCGGCTATTGTTGAGTTGAGCCACTCTGTAACCCTCCACGATAAGAGTTTTCTAGTTTACTGTTTTATTCAACGTTGTCTTTTCTCTCTCTCTTTGTCCCTCTCTCTGTCTCTCTCCCCCTCCCTCTCTCTCCCTCCTTTTCCCTCTCCCTCACTCTCTCTCCCTCCCTTTCTCTATCTCTCTCTCTCTCACGCCTCCCTCTCTCTTACCCTCACTCTCCCTTCTTCTCTCCCTCTCTTGTCTCTCCCTCTCTCTCTCTCTCTCTCTCTTCCAGTCTACGGAGGGAGGGTTACACGGTGCAGGTAGCGGTCAACGACTACCTGGACATCTACTGCCCACACTACAACACTTCCGCCACTGGCCAGCGGGGGGCGCTTGAGCGCACCGTGGCTGAGCAGTACGTCCTCTACATGGTCAGCTACAGAGGCTATCGCACGTGCGACCCGCAGATGGGCTTCAAGCGCTGGGAGTGCAACCGGCCACACGCTCCGCAAGCGCCCATCAAGTTCTCTGAGAAGTTCCAGCGCTACAGCGCGTTCTCACTGGGATACGAGTTCAATGTGGGCCACGAGTATTACTACATCTGTGAGTGAAACATTGCCCTACTAAGGTCGTAGTTGAAAACTGAAAGGTTTAAATCCCTAAGCCCTCCAAGCGGGAAATCTGCTGAAGTGCCCTTGAGCAAGGCACTGGCAACTCTGACTGGGTTTCCATCTTCCAAAACAACTTTCAATACATTTTTCAGTCTGGCCATTCGGTTAGCTTATCTCAGCCCTCGCATGGCTGTTTTTAAATGATGTAGCTTTTCTTTTAAAGAAATTGTTGTTTGTTGATTTTATCTAGCGTGAGTTTTAACACTTCTATCTCTAATTGCTCTGGATATGAGTGGGTTGATTGCTAAAGGAACTGTTAAGATGGATTATTACGGGTAGATTAGAGACGATTGTTCTCTAGTATAGTAGTTGTGTAATGAGAGTGGATTTCAAACAATCTGTACTGACCGTTTAAAAGACGGATGGATGGATTGTCCTATTTGGTATGTAGTGTAAACATGTACAGGTGGCTTGTTCAGGGCTCTCTACCTCCATCTCTACCTCCGCCTCCACCTTCACCTCCACCTCTACCTCCAGCTCCACCTCTGCCTCTACCTCCACCTCTACCTCCACTTCTACCTCCACCTCTACCTCCACTTCTACCTCCACCTCCACCTTCACCTCTCTCCACTTCTACCTCCACCTCTACCTCCAGCTCCACCTCTGCCTCTACCTCCACCTCTACCTCCACCTCCACCTCTACCTCCACCTCTGCCTCCACCTCTACCTCCACCTCTGCTTCTACCTCTACCTCCGCCTCTATCTCCGCCTCTACCTCCACCTCTACCTCCACCTCCACCTTCACCTCTCTCCACTTCTACCTCCACCTCCACCTCTACCTCCAGCTCCACCTCCACCTCTGCCTCTACCTCCACCTCTACCTCTACCTCTGCCTCTACATCCACCTCTACCTCCACCTCTACCTCCACCTCTGCCTCTACCTCCGCCTCTACCTCCGCCTCTACCTCCGCCTCTACCTCCGCCTCTACCTCCACCTCCACCTCCACCTCTACCTCCACCTCTACCTCTACCTCCGCCTCTACCTCCGCCTCTATCTCCGCCTCTATCTCCGCCTCTACCTCCACCTCTACCTCCACCTCCACCTTCACCTCTCTCCACTTCTACCTCCACCTCCACCTCTACCTCCAGCTCCACCTCCACCTCTGCCTCTACCTCCACCTCTACCTCTACCTCTGCCTCTACATCCACCTCTACCTCCACCTCTACCTCCGCCTCTACCTCCGCCTCTACCTCCACCTCCACCTCCACCTCTACCTCTACCTCCACCTCCGCCTCTACCTCCGCCTCTACCTCCGCCTCTACCTCCGCCTCTACCTCCACCTCCACCTCTACCTCTACCTCTACCTCCACCTCCACCTCTACCTCCACCTCCACCTCCACCTCTACCTCCACCTCCACCTCCACCTTCACCGTCTTATGTGGTTGGTTTTTGTGGGCTAAAGAGTGGAGAGGATGTGAGGATGACAGGCCTGAGACCAGGTCTGTGTTAATGTATTGGTCGGTCTGTAGATGGCGTCAGACGTCTGATGTGTATCTCTCTTTTAAAGCCACGCCCACCCATCACCATGGCCACAGCTGCCTGAGACTGAGAGTCTACGTCTGCTGTTCCACGGGTAGGTCTCTCCCTCCCTCTATCTCCCTCTCTCTCCCTCCCTCTATCTCCCTCTCTCTCTCTCTCTCGCTCTCTCTCCCTCTCTCTATCTCTCTCTCTCTGTCTCTCTATCTCTCTCTCTCTCTTTCTTTCCTCTCTGTTTTCCTTTGTGTCTCGGTCTCGTCTATTTCTGTCCTCCCTCTTGCACTGTCTCGCTCTCCGTTTCTTTCTCCTTCGGTCACACATTCTGTCTGCCTTTGTGCCTTCTCTTATTATTGAAATAGCGTTATTAACTTGACATAATATTGCCAAATAGTACTTAATTTGCAATACAACATCAGCAAAGTAATGGAACTAATACGCACATCTTCATAATTAGTAGAACAAAATAAGAAAACATGTGTACAAGAAAACCAGATACGGCGTAGTTTTGTTGGTTGGTGTATCAGACACTGTTTCTCATTGTATGCCTGGCACATTATTGTATGGCTGGTACATTATCCTATGGCTGGTACATTATTGTATGGCTGGCACATGTATTGTATGGCTGGTAAATTATTGTATGGCTGGCACATTATTGTATGACAGGCACATTATTGTATGACAGGCACATTATTGTATGACAGGCACATTATTGTATGGCTGGTACATTATTGTATGAAAGGCACATTATTGTATGGCTGGTACATTATTGTATGACAGGCACATTATTGTATGACAGGTACATTATTGTATGGCTGGCACATTATTGTATGACAGGCACATTATTGTATGACAGGCACATTATTGTATGACAGGCACATTATTGTATGGCTGGCACATTATTGTATGACAGGCACATTATTGTATGACAGGCACATTATTGTATGACTGGCACATTATTGTATGGCTGGCACATTATTGTATGGCTGGCATATTATTGTATGGCTGGCATATTATTGTATGGCTGACACATTATTGTATGGCTGGCACATTATTGTATGGCTGGCACATTATTGTATGGCTGGCACATTATTGTATGGCTGGCATATTATTGTATGGCTGACACATTATTGTATGGCTGACACATTATTGTATGGCTGACACATTATTGTATGGCTGACACATTATTGTATGGCTGGCATATTATTGTATGGCTGTATGGCACATTATTGTATGGCTGGCACATTATTGTATGGCTGGCATATTATTGTATGGCTGACACATTATTGTATGGCTGGCACATTATTGTATGGCTGGCACATGTATTGTATGACAGGCACATTATTGTATGGCTGGCACATTATTGTATGACAGGCACATTATTGTATGGCTGGCACATTATTGTATGGCTGGCACATTATTGTATGACAGGCACATTATTGTATGACAGGCATATTATTGTATGGCTGACACATTATTGTATGGCTGACACATTATTGTATGGCTGACACATTATTGTATGGCTGGCATATTATTGTATGGCTGACACATTATTGTATGGCTGGCACATGTATTGTATGGCTGGCACATTATTGTATGGCTGGCATATTATTGTATGGCTGACACATTATTGTATGGCTGGCACATTATTGTATGGCTGGCACATGTATCCTATGGCTGGCACATTATTGTATGGCTGGTACATTATTGTATGACAGGCACATTATTGTATGGCTGGCACATTATTGTATGGCTGGCACATTATTGTATGACAGGCACATTATTGTATGACAGGCACATTATTGTATGGCTGGCACATTATTGTATGGCTGGCACATTATTGTATGGCTGGCACATTATTGTATGGCTGGCACATTATTGTATGGCTGGCACATTATTGTATGACAGGCACATTATAGTATGACAGGCACATTATTGTATGGCTGGCACATTACTGCATGGCTGGCACATTATTGTATGACAGGCACATTATTGTATGACAGGCACATTATTGTATGGCTGGCACATTATTGTATGGCTGGCACATTATTGTATGGCTGGCACATTATTGTATGGCTGGCACATTATTGTATGGCTGGCACATTATTGTATGGCTGGTACATTATTGTAGCACTGAGTCCTCATTCAAATTCTTGGATAGGCTCTTCTCATCAGAGAGCTCTATGAAACCTGTACTGACGCCTCAAATGTGGCGTTGTTTTTATTTTGTCTGGATATGCTGCTTGTCCAGGCATACAGGGATTGTCCTGCTTTTCCTCTACTAAAAGCCAGGTTTTCCAGTGTCTAACCTACTGAATGACACGGATGTGCCTGTGCTATGCCAAGGTTTTGCCATGGTTACGATCAGTCATGTGATGTAAGTGGAGATTGCAGCGTGTTGGCTCAATGGTTGTGTTTGTTCCTCACTCAAAAAGTTTGATTTGTTTGGCCCGTGTCGAAATGCGGATTATTAGAAGTGATTAATTGTTTTGGTTTTAAGGCATCAATGTACAATTAATAAAACAGGTTTGTAAACTCAACCCTGGATCAGCTGGGTGGAATGACTCAACGTGCGGTCCAGCTGAACGTATTAATGAAATGATTGTTATTTAGATATTGCCCTAATTTAATTAATTTGATATGGTTTTCTTAAATGCATATTGGCCTAATTCTGCCCTGCTATCATTGGTTTGTGTTCATACAGACACGTAGGTGTCCTTTACATGGTGGATTTGAACGGACGGCTTGTCCCTGTGAATAACATCTTGTTTAGCAAGCGCACACCACACCTCATCGATTCCACAACACTTTCTAATTTGTATTTTAACAGCGTAGAAGCCCGGCTCTTTCACTGCCTCAGTTAGTCCAGTCGAGCTGGGTTTTCTCAACTGCAGTGAGGGGATTCGTGTCTTATTTGTTCTACTTCTCAAGAAAATTCTTATTTAAAGACGGCATAATTATTTACAGACTGTATACTGTGTCTTCTGTGAATTTTAATTTTCTGTATATTTTTTTTCTCTCTTCCTATCACTTTTTATGTGTTTCTGACGCTCTCCCTAAGCTTTTATCTTCCTCTCTTTCTCAAACACACACACACACACATCGTTGACACACACACACGGACCCGAGGCCACAGCTTCTGTTAGTGTTCTCTCAGTGATGTCTGGTAGGGAGGTTCTTTTTTCAGTATTTTACTGACGTTCTGCTACTGAATGGTTAAACAGAGTGGACACATTTCTGGTGGATCGAGTTCTCTCTGGGCGGCAGCGTGGGTTCTACGTCTGTACGGTAGTGCCAGATTGTGCATCACATTGGGTCGTTCCTCCTTCTGGGTGAGAAATGTGACAGCATGGAGATTGTGGAAGCTTGTTGTGAGGTGTTTTTATGGTTCTAGAGTTGTTTTTATTGTTTTAGATTTGGGTAGGGGGGCGAGGTTTTAGAACCTCAAGGGTCTTTTCTGTTTAAAATAGGGTTTAAAACGTCATTATGAAGGTGATGACTTGTGCGTAATGAGGATGTCTAATTAAAGTGAGACCAAAGCCTCTCTATGCACCTTTCATCTCACAAAAATGGTGTCTCCCCAATCTCTGGCCTCCCCCTACATCTCTCTCCTCTCTGGCCTCCCCC
>CM055743.1:18668629-18688629 GCA_029465975.1 Dallia pectoralis
GACGTTCTCTCCCACGTTCTCCCGATCGTTCCAGGCCTATTCGCTCCCCTCGTCGGGCGAGAAGCCACTGGGCCATTTGCTCTAACCGAGCTCGACCATTTCGTCCCACGCGCTGTTGTTACGGTTTCAGCGTTACATGTCATCGGCTCGACCGGCAGACTTGTTTACCGAATGTTTTTTGTCGAAGTTGACGATGGCAACATTCCGGACGAGCGCGGAGTGACATTCGCCCGTGTCGATGCCCAGAAACGTGTCACATCAATTGAATCGGTGTCCCAGATTCTGGGTCTCCCGGGTTGACCCACTTCCTCATGGTGGTCTGAAGGGAGACGGGAGACTCTGCTCACACACGCCCGGATTACTCTGAGAGGGGAGTTCTCTTGCGTTCTCTCTCCCTCCGGCTAATGTAGGATTCAATATAATTAATAGGTCTGTTCGACGGTAATTTCATTTAATTGCACATCCTGTCGGATGAAGACGTACGGTGACAATGAAAAGATGCGTGTGCGTTTAAAGAAGGAATAGCGCGTAATTGTTGTGGCTTGGTGTTAAACCTCTGTTGCCTAGTCATAGCTGTCTGTATTATTGGGCCACATGTCGGAGTAGATTGATGTGTTATCGTGGGATTCACTGGCTATCTTTTCTTTCTCTCTCTTTCTCTTTCTTTCTTTCTCTTCTTTATCTTCTTTATTTCTATCTTTCTCTCCCTTTCTCCTCTTTCTCTTCTTTATTTCTATCTCCCCCAGATGAGTTTAACCCCGAGATTCCCAAACTGGAGAAGAGCGTCAGCGGCAACAGCCCGTCACGCGACCGCCTTCTGCTCACCGTGGCGACCTTGCTTATCTCTGCCCTCCTGGTATCCTAGCGACTGTCTGATCGAGTGACATCCCGGGGACGCCTGGACCTCCTGGGTAGACGGGACGCTCTGCATCCGCAAATGTAATTAGGAAGGAACAGGGGACAAAATAAAAGTTCAAAAGTCAGATTCCAGGTAAATTCTAAACGAAAACACACAAAAAAAGGACGCACTCTGAACGGGACTCGATAAAGAAGAGGCCTTCTTCTAGAATAGACCGACTGACCCGAAATCACCGCTGACGTGCACAGTTCGTTGGACGCTGTGCCTTCGGTTTCTGCGTTTTACTCTTTTGTGCATTTCATGACTTTGGCCCGTTGGCATGACGACAAAGAGACTGAACGTCATTTGGCTACCGGTCGGGTACTGACGTGGTGTCCAGGTTGCCTACGGTTACACGCTGGCTGTTAAAGTAGGACACGGGCGTCGGGATTTGTCTTGCTGCCTCTCCGTCTGCTAGGAAACGAAGGCCGGCATCTCCGGCTGTTCCCGTGACGACCGAACTCTGAACCCTGCGTAGTACGATGGGCGTAATTACACGGGGTCCGCCGAGCCTGACCATAGGACCGGGTGCCCGTAGGCTTCTGATGTACTTGGTTGGATGGATCCCAGTCGACCAGTTCCAACAACGTGCTAGACTGAGGTGTGGTCGCTGGCCACCATGTTGTTTCACCTCGCCCTCCATTTCTGACGGACCTTTGTTCTACCGTCGTGGATACGAATTGGTCCTGCATCGATGGCACAGACGTGAGAGGTGATAACCGAATCAGAGAAATCAGGTGACCGAATTGGAGAAATCAGCGAATCGGAGAAATCAGTTGACCGGATCGGAGAAATCTGTTGACTGAATCGGAGAAATCAGTTGACTCAATCGGAGAAATCAGTTGACTGAATCGGAGAAATCAGTTGACTGAATCGGAGAAATCAGTTGACTGAATCGGAGAAATCAGTTGACTGAATCGGAGAAATCAGTTGACCGGATCGGAGAAATCAGTTGACTGGATCGGAGAAATCAGTTGACCGAATCAGACAAATCAGTTGACCAAATCTCCATATAGGCATACCCCCCGGATATTCTCCTCAGTGGCTTCGTGGTGTCTTAGACAGTGCCATCCAATCACTGATCCTATATCTGTTTTTTCATATCTGCCTTCAACCCCTAATAACTGGGAAATCCAGATGAACTTCTCTGAGATTTCGAGGCGTGACTTTTTTCTGGGTGTCAAATGGCAAACGTGCGCCCACGGCCAGTCAAAATTACAATTTATTTAAATTGACACGTGAAGAAATTCTCCCACAAAAATCCAGACCTGATATGTATTTTTGTTTCCTTCTTTTAGTTCCCGTCACCGTCAAAAGGTTTCCAAATCAGGGCTGGTCGTTATAGCAATCACAGTCGCCGTGGTGACGATGTGATACAATGGCCACATCACAGTCGCCGTGGTAACGATGTGATACAACGGCCCCAGTGAGGCAGGTGCCTGAGGAGACCCGATTAGTGTCACACGTTACTTTAGTCTCCATTTTGTAAAAACATGCGTGAATGTGCGAACGGACTGACAGCTGTACACAGTTTCACCGTTTTATACTGTAATAAAAGAAGAACAGTAATGCATTTGTTATGGGTTACACTGACACATTTGTTTACATTGTTTATTTATTTGCTTGTTTATTTATGTACATTTCAAGTATTTTTTTTACCGAGCTATTGTGCCAAACCTTTTTTTATGTTTTTATTTTGTGCCGTAACGATTGCTTCTGTTATGTACATTAATCGGATTTCATCTGGCCAACACTGGGGAATATAGATGTAACCTTCCTCAGATGTAGCCTGTACTGTAGTCCAGATTACGTACTAGAAAAGAAAACGCGTCTAACCAGAATCACTGGGGATGAACGAGACGACAAACCGACTAGAAGACGTCAGTCCCTTAAACGCTACAATTAGAACGTATTGACGTCCGAAATGAGAGTTGCATTTTAGTGTAACTTTATATACACGCTTGTAGGGACTGAATGAAAGTATGTGTGTGTGTGCGTGTGCGTGCGTGTGTGTCAGAGAGAGAAGAGGCACACGCGTGCACTTTATGTGTGCAGTCTCTGTGTATAAATTAGAAGTCTGTTCGTCCACGCTTTTGAGTACGTGTGCATTTTAGACTTTTCGTATTCGTTGAGGGACTCGTTTGTAGAATCTGAATATGCAAGCTAATATGAGAGTACCTGGAGAGAGCAAGTGTGTGTGCTTCAATGATGTTAGTTTATGTTAGGGGCGGGGGGGGCTACGAAACAAGCATTTATTAATGTTGGAGACAACAAGCATTGTGTTTACCTTTGACAGGAATGAATTTAGAAAAAAACATGTAAATCGAACCAAGAATGACAACGATTAAAACTATGACAATAAAATGATACTTTTAGCAAAGGTCTCCGTTTGTGTACATCCTGAAATGATATTTTGTTTAGTCTGGAACTTTACGTCAAAGGATTTCTCATGACCTTTCCATTTACTTTTCTTTTCCACTAGATGTTTTTACCCGTGCCCGGCCTTGACCTTTACTTCTGGATTCAGCCAGTGTTTGTTTACCTTCCATATTTGGCCCTTGTCTCTTCCCGTTAAGATCTCACCTCTCCGTTCTCTCACCTATACAGTCGTTGGAACTACTTCCCTCGTTCGTTCTGACACATGAAACCCGCTCGCCTTCTCTAACCCTCTTGGCTTTGACGCGATCACTGATATCACATGGTTGGTGTTTACAGGGATCCACCAATCTCTCGACTTGAGAGAACAGACGCGGCGGCCGTAAAACATAACGACAGCGTGGGGAGACAAACCGCTCCGTCCATCTCCCCATCCCCCAGTTCGCTCGTTCTGCTTTACACAAAACACCTGCGAGCTATTCGTGTCTCGGCACATCCATCTCTCACTGTGATTTTCCGCCCCGCTGTCTCTGCCTCCCTCGCTCGCTCCCCGTGTCCCAGTCAGTTTGCTTATAATCTTTGTACGCGAACCGGAGATAAGTCTACAAAAGGGGCATCTTTCAAATGCGCTACTGTCCACGTCCGAAAGAAATAAGGACAGCGGTTCAGATTTAAAGCAGTAAGACACACACTTGTATGGTATAGAGCCATGGGCTGTTCTTAGACAGACAAATGCATTTGGTTTTGGCATATAAGACTGAAGATGTTTCTCAGGTTTACGGCCTGTTTTTCCCACAGATTTTAGCCAATAAACACCCAGGGCTCTAAACTCCTGAGTTTACTGAGTAACTCTTGTTAATCTTTTACTGCAGTGTTTTCTAATTCCTGGTCTTGGGAGCAGGAACACATTATTGTTTTATCTAAAACACTCCTGAAACACCTGATCCAAACTAGAGCAGATCATTTATACTTTACGTTAGGAGTACAACATTTAAATATCGTTTTAACCATTACAGAAGCATCTTAATGTAGTTTGCGTATATAAAACTGTACAGGCTTCAGGGCCTTTTGGAAAGCTCACTGAGAGGGAAGTCAAAGCATTGAGAGTGTGTTCGGCTGGAGCTGGTTTCGGCACATCAAGTCAGCAACTTTGGACAGCGCATCTGTTCAGTTCAGAGGTGGAACCTGGAGTCAGATGCAACTGCTGTTTGACTTCACATTCAATTAATTCTGGTGAAAACCTAGTGTGTGGAACAGCTCAGTTCTGTATGACGAGTTGGTGCCATTTGTGAGGTGAGGTCCTGTTTGCTGGGGTGATTCAGCTACAGACAGCAGCCAAGATAATGTCAAATGGATTTTAGATTGTTTTCCCCAGTTGTGTTGAAATAGTAAGTCAATAAAATGCACAATTCAATATGAAAATAAAATTCAGTATTTTTGTTTCCGTCCTTGTGTTAGACGTCCTGTAGCGGCCAATCTGTTAGTCCGAGTTTGATACTCAGATTCGGGTTTGATACTCGGATTGTCAGATACGGCCGTGAACACAAACGCTTCAAATACTTTAACTGTGATCTGTCACTCAGACCGCTCGTCATCACGGTTCCTTCACTCACACATTATTTATAGTTACAAAATAAAGCTTTAATGGCAAATTCACATGTAGTTATCCTCTTCGTTTTAACAAAACATGCTAATATATAATGCGTGGCTGTGGGCTATTTTTAGTTTGCTTGTACAGCACTCAGGCTCTTATGTTTTAGAGTGATACAAATGTTTATCTTTGTACAGTCTATGATAATACTTTTGTAGAAAATGCGTTATTGGCACATTTGTAATCTTATAATAATTATGTTGTCCGGAAAACCTGTGATCATTAATAACAGAATTTAAGCATTGGCTTAGCTCACATATAGATTTACTTGATGTCTACAAAACATTTTTATGTTGGGGATATAATTGACTAATTCAGAGACAGTGGAGCTAAATGAAATGTAAACTGTCATTGCTGTGCTGATCACAGCTGTATATTTCAATGACCCGATTTAATTCCAAGTGTGTGTTTGCAAACGTGAGGGGGTGGATGACAGAACCACTTATATCATTAAACAGAAAACACTGCAATGATTGTTTTTTTGCTTTCCAAGAAACATTCGCTGAGATCTTCTCTTGGATCTGACAATAAACCTCGGTGGCTGTGTGTGCGGTTATCAAAAACTAAAATGATTGGGGCCTCGTTATTTTCCAGCAGATGGATGCGCGGCTTTCTCCCCGAGAGCGTATTTTTTGTGGATCGACCTGTCAACTCGCGTAAGAGTCACAGACTCCGTCTCGACATTTCTTTTCTGAAGACTCGTCTATGATGGAGAGTAATCTGGCCCGGAGGCTTGAAGATTAACGACACCAGGCAATGGAATGACAAACCACTCTTGCTTTCTGCCTGACAGGCTCCCATCGAACTGGGGTATCCTTACCCGGATGCTGTTACCTAGGCAACACTGTCACCTGGGTTCCCCTGTGTCACATGCCATCCCTGTGGGCTTTGGCGTTGTGCGAAATCTCTGTGGGTTACGTTTGGCCTTTTCCCAGTGTGTTTTGTCTGTTGCTCCCTCTATCTTTATCTTCAAAACGGACCACGGTGTAATTGAATTAATAAATAACGGTGTGTGTTTGGACAGTGATGGGTAGGTATTTATATCAGAAAGCAGCCATCACGTTTATACATGTTCTCCAGAATGACGTGGCAAGTCTTCGGTGTACCGACCTACTGCACGACTGATTGGCTTAAACGCATTCAAAATGTAAATGTGTTAATCTTTAATGCATTCCCGGTGACTACCTCATGAAACAGGTGAAGAAAGTGCAACCCTGTCATCAAGGCAAAGTGTGGCCACTTTGAACGATCTATAGTACGGAATATGTTGGACCCTTTTTTGGTTACTAAATTATTGTACGTATGTATTATTTATTGGTTTAATGTCTTCATTATATTCTCCAATAAGGCACAAGATACAGACATGGAACACAGAAGTGTCCAGGGGCCCTGGAGGGCCTTTTATTAAAGTTAAACAGAGCTGGGGAATAGGGACGTCCCTGTGGTCGAGCTTTGATAAACTCCAACCATGTCCTGATTTTGCTTGTCATTCCCACCTCCTCCGCTTGCTCCCATGGGGCCCTTATGTTCCTCCTCTGGGGAGGTCCCAAAGGAAGGCAGCTGTGCTGGGGCGGGCTGGCTCTGCTGGCCACCTCTGGAATGTTCCGGAACCACCTGACAGCCTTCTCTCTTGGGGATGTTGATACGCGCTGACGCAGCCCATGCTGTGATCGGGGTACATAAACCCAAACACAGCCTGTCATTGGTCCTCACTCACCATCAAGGAGCTACGTGCCCAGGAAAGTCCCAACCTTCTACGTTCGACTTGCAGCCATGGCAGTCCTCACACTCTGACAGACATGCGGTTTTAATATTGACTGATATAAAATAATACGGGTTATTTTGACCTCAACGCATGGGAATGAAAGGAAAGGGGGAAAGGCAAATGATGTCTTTAACTTGGACACACGTGGTTCGCCTTTAATGTTATAAAAGGGAGAGCTTGACATTATAATAAGGCTTCCATGCATTGAGAACAATTGAAATTAGCATAAATCAGGATTTGTTTCTGAGTAGAGAGGAAACTAGCCAACCAGCTAAGTGCTATATAATTAAATCAATTGACACCCGACAAGAATTTCTCTAAAGAATATCTCATTTTTCTATTATTGTATTATTAGGAAAAACACATTTAATTAGTAAAGGGCGTTGACCCGTGAATGATTTGGACATAGTTCTGAGTCATTTAGAGTGATATCAACCATCTGTAGCCGAGCCCACTCGGGACCTGCTTGACTCCGGGTCCAATTCCCCAGACAGCCTGCACCGTCTGGTCCAGACAATGAAACAGATGTCGACTTTAAAGTGTATTACATCAATGAAGACACTTGCCAGGATGCCTCAGAGTCCAGATGACGGGATGGAAGGCTGGTTCCAGCTGTACGTAAGCCTGTTGTTTGTTTAGCGACTGCTTCAAATAAAAAGTGTAACAGAAAGAATTCAAACAGTATGAAAACGGGGCTGTTTTTAAGTCCTATTGCTCTCTTGTGAGTATGTTGTGCGTTTTTTCGACCGGCCTTCTGTCTTTGATCAGGCAAATCGGACTCTTCGCACATTTTTCGACGTCATTTTTGCCTGACAACTTAAATGGAATCCAGCGGTTACTGAAACCAATCAGATGGTTGGTTATATTCTCTGACCAGAGAATATAGATCCAGACTGCTTATTTGAGACAAACTAACATGAGTGAATGATTATGTCAAACGAGAGACGATATATATAACAGAGTTATCAATGTCCGCTCAGTGATCAAAGGATAGTATTTGAATTTAGACGTTTCCCATATTGTACTGATAATCATTCATAAGTTGTTGGGTTACACAGCTATTAGGTCCAATATTCAATTATCTGAATGTGTAGTTTTGTCTTTATCTGTTACGCCACTTGGTTATAAAATGTTAAAGTATCAAGATCTTGTGAAATCGTCCTTCTGTTTGATGAAAAATACATTTGCTCTCTGTTATTAATACTAAACTATAAGTCATTGTACAACGTATAATATGAGGACTTAAGTAGGACTGCATAATTCAATGTGCAGGCAATTATATGATTATTATTTAATATAGCCTTTCTCTAGGTTTAGATCCTGTTGTGATGCCGTGACATTAGACTCAATTAGATTCTATTAAGATTACTATTGATTAGATTATTATTATTTATTTTAAAGTTAATAATTTATTGAGTTAGATTATGGTCATGGTTAGGATGTTATGGTTCTGAATATGGTTGTGGTTATGTTGACGGTAATTATAATAGTTGTAATGGTTATGATTATGGTTAGCATGTTATTGTTAGCATGTTATGGTTAGCATGTCATGGTTGTAATGGTTATGATTATGGTTAGCATGTTATGGTTAGCATGTTATTGTTAGCATGTTATGGTTAGCATGTTATGGTTGTAATGGTTATGATTATGGTTAGCATGTTATGGTTAGCATGTCATGGTTGTAATGGTTATGATTATGGTTAGCATGTTATTGTTAGCATGTTATTGTTAGCATGTTATGGTTAGCATGTTATTGTTAGCATGTTATGGTTGTAATGGTTATGATTATGGTTAGCATGTTATTGTTAGCATGTTATGGTTGTAATGGTTATGATTATGGTTAGCATGTTATGGTTAGCATGTTATTGTTAGCATGTTATGGTTGCAATGGTTATGATTATGGTTGGCATGTTATGGTTAGCATGTTATTGTTAGCATGTCATGGTTGTAATGGTTATGATTATGGTTAGCATGTTATGGTTAGCATGTCATGGTTGTAATGGTTATGATTATGGTTAGCATGTTATGGTTAGCATGTCATGGTTGTAATGGTTATGATTATGGTTAGCATGTTATGGTTAGCATGTTATTGTTAGCATGTTATGGTTGTATTGGTTATGAATATGGTTAGCATGTTATTGTTAGCATGTTATGGTTGTAATGGTTATGATTATGGTTAGCATGTTATTGTTAGCATGTTATGGTTGTAATGGTTATGATTATGGTTAGCATGTTATGGTTAGCATGTTATTGTTAGCATGTTATGGTTGCAATGGTTATGATTATGGTTGGCATGTTATGGTTAGCATGTTATTGTTAGCATGTTATGGTTGTAATGGTTATGATTATGGTTGGCATGTTATGGTTAGCATGTTATTGTTAGCATGTCATGGTTGTAATGGTTATGATTATGGTTAGCATGTTATGGTTAGCATGTCATGGTTGTAATGGTTATGATTATGGTTAGCATGTTATTGTTAGCATGTTATGGTTGTAATGGTTATGATTATGGTTAGCATGTTATGGTTAGCATGTTATTGTTAGCATGTTATGGTTGTAATGGTTATGATTATGGTTGGCATGTTATGGTTAGCATGTTATTGTTAGCATGTTATGGTTGTAATGGTTATGATTATGGTTAGCATGTTATGGTTAGCATGTTATTGTTAGCATTTTATGTCTATTGCTTCCTGTTGTTGGCTAGTTCAAAAGTACGCACAAAGTGTTTCAGATCCTGGGCTGTTTGTTTTATGGTTTGGTAACTTGTCTGTACATGTTACAACCAAATTTAGCATTGGTCATATGCACATATTACAGTGGTACTGTTGTCGTTGCATCTATGAAATCTTTCGGATACTGGTTGAACCCACTAACTGGCTTCCCTGCCGCACAAATCAGATTGAATAGATGGGATAACTATTAACTGAGGAAAAAGTGGGAGCCTTAAACTGTAACTGAAATGCTTAAAGTGCTTAAATCCGCTTTGTAATATTTAGTAGCAGTAGTTTATTTTGCTTGAGAGAATCTGCTAAATAACTCGAATGTCCATTTTCTGAGTACTGTCTCTTGAGTTCTTACAAAAGGTTCCTCACACAGGTGGCTCTAGTTCTCAGAAATACAAGAATGTGTATAGCCATGACAGGCTTTAGGAAATTCATGCCTTGTTTTAGGGATTTTGATGTGTGCAGAGTAAGCAAAAGCCTTGTGTGTATTCAACAATATACGGAGATTGAAATGCAGGCTTATGTCACTACTAAAATGCCAGGGATTTATCTATAGGAATATGTTCTTTAAGGAAATTATGCTGTAAACTGTGTACGTACAGTCCTAGAAGCTTGCAGCTGGTAAATGTCAATGTGTATCTTAATTAGAAAAGCGTTAAGTTCAATTCCTCGAGGGCTTTTGTGTGCAGTAATTTGGGTTCCTGCCTGCCCTCTGTGGATCAGCTGTGTAGAAAAGTGTAACACGCTTATCGCAGACATAACCACTGTCACCAACCACCGAGACAACAGCTCGCTATGATTAATTACATCCAAAATCAATATTTGAAATTAATCTCATTAAGGCTCAATCTTAATGAGAATGTGGGCTTGTCACATTCACAACTCATCAAATCAGAATGTGTCTTCGGCTTCTAGAAAAAGAGGGTTGGTTGATTATAAGTGACTCGCACATGGAGGTCCTTATTTTCACAATTTAATCCATCATCTTCTCCCATTTATGTGGCCAAATAACGGCACACCCACTGATAAAGGCTCCCTATTTCCTCTGCATTATCCATGATAAGCAAATACTTTTCCTCTCGTGAATAAATAAATGAAAGTATTTACATGATTTATCCAGTTTTTATTTCCAGCTATGGACAGCTTTACTCATGGAATCTTTAAATGCTTTAGCAATTTTGGAAAAAATACAAGGAAAAAAGCTTCTATGTATGTATATGTACTGTAAATACTCTATGTACTGTATATACTATATGTATTGTAAATACTCTATGTACTGTATGTACTATATGTACTATGTACTAGTGATGGGGACGAGACCGCCTATGCCGAGTCCGAGTCAAAATAAACGCTCACATTCACCCATTCATACACTGACGACCGCGTGGGGTTAGGTGTCTTGCTCATGGACACCTCGACAATTTCCCAGGAGGAACCGGGGATCGAACCACCTTCCGATTGATAGACAACCGACTCAACCCACTGAGCCACTGCCGCCCAAGACGAGTCTTTGAAGGGTCGAGTCCGAGTAGAGACCGAGAAAGCCGAAATCGGTCTCGAGTACTACAACACTACTATGTACTATGTACTATATGTATTGTAAATACACTATGTACTATATGTACTATGTGCTATATGTATTGTAAATACTCTATGTACTATATGTACTATGTACTATATGTATTGTAAATACTCTATGTACTATATGTACTATGTACTATATGTACTATATGTATTGTAAATACTCTATGTACTATATGTACTGTAAATACTCTATGTACTGTATGTACTATATGTACTATGTACTATATGTACTATATGTACTGTAAATACTATATGTACTGTATGTACTATATGTACTATATGTACTATGTACTATATGTATTGTACATACTCTATGTACTATATGTTCTATATGTAGGCCTACTGTAAATACTCTATGTACTATATGTACTATGTGCTATATGTATTGTAAATACTCTATGTACTATATGTACTCTATGTACTGTATGTACTATATGTACTATATGTACTGTAAATGCTGTGTGTACTGTATGTACTATATGTATTGTAAATACTCTATGTACTATATGTACTATGTACTATATGTACTATGTACTATATGTATTGTAAATACTCTATGTACTATATGTACTGTAAATACTCTATGTACTGTATGTACTATATGTACTATGTACTATATGTACTATATGTACTGTAAATACTATATGTACTGTATGTACTATATGTACTATATGTACTATGTACTATATGTATTGTACATACTCTATGTACTATATGTTCTATATGTAGGCCTACTGTAAATACTCTATGTACTATATGTACTATGTGCTATATGTATTGTAAATACTCTATGTACTATATGTACTATGTACTATATGTACTGTATGTACTATATGTACTATGTACTATATGTACTGTAAATACTCTATGTACTGTATGTACTATATGTACTATATGTAATGTAAATACTCTATGTACTATGTACTATATGTACTATGTACTATATGTATTGTAAATACTCTATGTACTGTATGTACTATATGTACTATATGTACTATGCACTATATGCACTGTAAATACTCTATGTACTATATGTACTATATGTACTATATGCACTGTAAATACTCTATGTACTATATGTACTATATGTACTATATGTACTGTATATACTCTATGTACTGTATGTACTGTATGTACAATATGTACTATGTACTATATGTACTGTAAATACTCTATGTACTATGTACTATATGCACTATGTACTATATGCATTGTAAATACTCTATGTATTGTATGTACTATATGTACTATATGTACTGTATGTACTATATCTACTGTAAATACTATATGTACTGTATGTACTATATGTACTGTAAATACTGTCTCTTTTAAATCTTCTTATTCTAGCTGTCAAGGAATAATTAGAAGTCTGTCCATCCGTCACCTCTCAATCTCCTTATGTTATTCCCTCTATCGTTTTATTTACTGCTCTTTACATCTATTTCTTCCTGTCAGTTTGTTGTTCTCTCTCATTTATTTCTAATCTGTTCTTCATCAACTTGGTTTTATGCCGTCTGCTCTCTTGAACCTCGTCTCAGTAGTTCCAACCAGCATGATCTTGTTTTCCAGTGTGCACTTTCCCCTTCCTTTGCACTCCTCCCTCAGTCCCTCAATCTCTATATTTAGTTTTAATCCCCTTTTTCTGAACAGCTGGCGACACACACACACACACACACCAACCCCCACCCTCCCAACACACACACAGCTGGGACTCTGATCAACACTTTAGTCAAGTGCTGGCTAATCTCTGCCTTCAAAATCCTTGTACCACTCTTTTATTTACAAATGTTCCGTCCGTCATACGTGACTGCTAATTCACAAAAGAGTTTGTGATTATCTCACTACTTTCATCTGTACACTTTTAAAATGTGACATTATTTACACAGTAACACACTTTTTCTATTGAATTGTTTACGTTATAGGTCACATTTAAGGTGGAAAAAGTTCTGACCTGATTTATCTTTGTGTCATTTTTTCACATCACCAAAACCTGGCATTTTAACAGGGGTGTGTAGACTTTTTATATCCACTGTATATCCCACTTTGAGCAGTGTGTTTGGGGGGGGGGGGGCAGGTGGGGTTCTAGACTCTATTCAATGCTACCTTTGGGCAATCAAGGTGAACTGCCCCCCCCACACCTGGAGTGACCTATTCTCCTGTACTCCTGCCGTGTGAAAACAAAGCCTCCAGAATTTACACGTTTGTTGTGTTGAGAAACACTGAACTCATGGTTTAAACACCGTTTGAGAGGGACGAGCACCATAGTGAACCCTCAAATTGACTCAATCTGGGGTGACTTCGACCTGCACCTCCAGCACCTCCTGCCCAATATGCAGTTAGCAGTCCAAGTTGTCACCAGAGCGCCAGTCACCAGTTGGCTGAGAACCCAGCTGCTGGGCTTGTTGTTTGGCAAACACGGACAGGGTTAACACGCACGGCGCTCTTTAGCTCCAAGATAATGATTCCTAATGGAAGAGGGGTCAGAGGTCGATTGCTTGTGCCCCGTCCTGTGGGCTGAATAATACGCTCCCCTTTCTGGCTAACCACCTAAACACAGTTCCCTTCTGAGCTATATTTACGGACTCACTTTTAATCAGCTTTCTGAAGGAATATTCACACCAGGTCACCTTAGGTCTAAACAAGCATAAGATGTGATAAGCCGTCCTTTTTTATTAAATCCTAACAACACTTGATTCTTTAGGGTCAGGTGATTATAAATTGGCCTCACCACGAATATGTATTTATAAATATATATATAAAAGGTGACAGAGAGATCTGGTTTATTCACACATGAGATGTTCTTTCGTCTTGCAATTGAAGTGTAGTATTCTTAGTTTCTGTCATTTGCGATTAGATCGTCTGTGGGGATCACTGTGTTTCTGATGTCTAGGAATAAATGAGTTTATGAACAGACAGTTAATTTTGTCATGTTTCAAACACGCACACGCACACACACACACGCACACACACGCATACACAGATGCAGTAATTGTCTCACTCCAGTCACACGCTGGTTTCTTTGCTCAAACAAATTTGTTTTGAAGTGCTCACTTTCTTCCCTGCTGCCAAGTTACAGCGTATTCGTGCATATTCATGACTGTCACTTGCGGTATTCCGCTCGGTGAAAAGCGGTCCCGTATTCACGGGAAAATCGGGCAAATTGGGGTGGCAAATGCTCACTAGCAAGCAACGGTGCCTAATGCATAATGGCACAAAAACACTGGCGAGATTGCAGCCAGATTATAGTCTGAGATGATTACCGCATGTGAAGCGCCGGCAGAAACCATCAAAGTGTCTGTTTTAAAAATATCGCCGACGGCTGAAAGTGGAAGCAAATCCGTTTTGGGAACAGAATCCTCATTGTCACTTGAGCACCTGTTCACAGAGTCCTGTCATACAGTGTCACTCCCACACACACACACACACACACACACACACACACACACACACACACACACACACAGACACACACACACACACACACACACACACACACACACACACACACACACAGGGAGTGTGTGTCCTAATGTGTACTACTGTATTCAGAGCGGGGTCCTGTTGGAGCTGTGGTGCGGTGATGTAAGGTGGAGAACTGAGAGAAGGAGGCCTCTCCCGGGCCGGAGGTTTTTGTTCCCCATTCATGCTCTCTGTCCTCCTCTGTTGACGGGCCTATTCTCTGGGATGCCACCGGACCTGCACCATTCAGACCCACTGATAAAGACCCTTTTCACACAGCAACCCATAGAGAGTGAGAGAGAGGGCGAGAGAGAGAGAGGGCGAGAGATAGGGGAGGGGGAGGGAGGGAAGGGGGAGGGAGGGAGAGAGGCTGAGTTTGAGAAAGAAAAGGCAGAGATGGGAAGGAGAGAAGAGAAGAAATGTGAACAGGAAATATTGGAGGGAAGCAGAGAGGGTTCCAGACAAAAGGAAAGGGTGTCAGCCGAAAGAAGAGTTCTGAAAGAGTAGGAGAGATTAAAGAGAATTATTTTGCGGGCGGCCAGGAAGAAAGGGAGAGAGGGTTTTTGGTGCGACGTGAGAAAGGGGAACGGAGCCACTGAAAGAAATGAAAAACACAGTTCCAGGAGTGGAAGGTGGACAAAAGTAGAAAAAACTCAAAACTGAAGGCTACTCTGTATTTAAACCGTGTCAAAAATGGATCCAGGATCCAGATACGGTAGAAATGATTTGTCCTCCCGTTCCCAGCAGCGTCCTTCACCAATACTGGAGTAGGAATATGCTGATCAACCCGGCAATACTGGAGTAGGAATATGCTGATCAACCCGGCAATACTGGAGTAGGAATATGCTGATCAACCCGGCAATACTGGAGTAGGAATATGCTGATCAACCCGGCAATACTGGAGTAGGGATATGCTGATCAACCCGGCAATACCGGAGTAGGAATATGCTGATCAACCCGGCAATACTGGAGTAGGAATATGCTGATCAACCCGGCAATACTGGAGTAGGGATATGCTGATCAACCCGGCAATACTGGAGTAGGAATATGCTGATCAACCCGGCAATACTGGAGTAGGAATATGCTGATCAACCCGGTAATACTGGAGTAGGGATATGCTGATCAACCCGGCAATACTGGAGTAGGAATATGCTGATCAACCCGGCAATACTGGAGAAGGGATATGCTGATCAACCCGGCAATACTGGAGTAGGAATATGCTGATCAACCCGGCAATACTGGAGTAGGGATATGCTGATCAACCCGGCAATACTGGAGTAGGGATATGCTGATCAACCCGGCAATACCGGAGTAGGGATATGCTGATCAACCCGGCATTGCATCAACTGTTCTGCCAAACCCTGTTTACTGCTTTTCAAAAGCTTGTCTCTGACACTCTCTGAATATTTGACTTGCTTTTTTATTGAAGCGTTTCATGCTACCTTTTGGAGAGTCACACCAGATTTGACGAGAGAGCTTTTACCCCGGCCTTACTGTGCATTTGGGAACCACCCTTTGTGCCCCGCCTTACTGTGCATTTGGGAACCACCCTTTGTGCCCCGCCTTACTGTGCATTTGGGAACCACCCTTTGTGCCCCGCCTTACTGTGCATTTGGGAACCACCCTTTGTGCCCCGCCTTACTGTGCATTTGGGAACCACCCTTTGTGCCCCGCCTTACTGTGCATTTGGGAACCACCCTTTGGCTCGTGAGTCCTGTCACTGAACCTAACAGCACATATATAATCATGCAAATTATTTGTTTATTCTGTGTAACCATGCGACTACTAACAAACATGTTTTTTTCTGAAAAGGTGAGGCTGAGAATGGCAGAAGGACAAGCTAGAGGGATCTGATTGGGCAACGGGACAAGCTAGAGGGATCTGATTGGGCAACGGGGGAGCGTTCCAGCATGTTTCTGTCAGTAAACGCCTACTCGTTACGTTGTGTGTTTGCAATATTTCAGTTTGCCCTGCACTCCTTCAAAACAAAGTCATTATATTAAACCTTTGGCAATGGGTAGAATCTTTAGAAACGCACCCCGATCTTTCAAATATTTTACTTTTGGAGAAAGTCGCCAACCGCCACTGGCAAATTAATTTTATTTCCTTGGCCATCAAGCAGATGGAAAATTCTATTTAAGTGAAATAGGATGTATCTATCAAAGAAACACAAACTCCCTCAAACACACGCCCACAGCACTTTTACAAAAAAATCTAATTTCAATCCACATTTATATTTCTAGATTCTGTGTTCAAAATACCCTTGTTGATTTGGGACATCTGCAAGATGTGTTTTTAAGCTCTCGTGAGCGCCGGGCTTTTCCTGAACGGTCATTTTAATGTGTCACTGTTTAAACTAATGCATCACATATTGCAGCTAATATTTAAGTGCAGAAAACGACATTTAAAGCGCTTGGGAGTTCGTCAGGAGGTCAACACAAGATAAACAAATTTCTCAAAGTGTCTAAATAAAAAAGCGTTCATATTTTCTGTTGTTCTGGTCAGTATAAGTTAATTTGCTATGTTTGGTGTGCCATTAACCACACAGACCAGCTTTATTAAGGTTCTCTGGGTGTTATTAAGAGGAAATTATCAGTTTCAACAACAACAAACTGGGTCAATCTCCACAATCATCGATATTGTCATATTTTGTCCATTAAAATAGATCCAATAACTGTTGTCGCTGGAAACAGCTGATTTTTATTGGAATATTTACATATAGGTGTACAGAGGCCCATTATCAAACCAACACTTTTGTTTTCCAGTGGCAATGTGTGTTTGTTTGCTAATCACAACTGAAAACTTGTCAGGTTTAAAGGGGCAACTTAACTGGCGCTAGACTAGTTGAATACTTAAAGCATCAGCTATTGTGGCTTCAATCGCATGCTTAAAATGGCCACAAACAAAGAACTTCTCCTTAAAGTCAGAAGACTCTGCTTGTTCAGAGAAATGAAGGCTACTCCATGCAGGAAATTACCAACAAACTGAAGATCTCGTACACTGCTATGTACTACTCCTGACACGGAGAAGCGCGAAACGTCTCCAACAAAATTTGAAGAAGAGAGTGAGTCGTACAAAGAAAGATCATTAATGTCCAAAAGGAAAATGGTATTTCTCGCCAAATGATCCTACAGTGATGTGAACGCACAAATTGGCGCACATAAACAGGAATGTACAAACGCACAAGCTGACACACAACTCAGATGCAAACGCTCATTTCTCTGGTAGGAAATCGTGTTTCCGAAATGCGACGAGTGAGCAGCGAAATGTCCGTACGTTATATGACGATAATTATAGGAGGAAGAGGAGAGAGACAGGAAAGGCTGAAGTGACTGAAGCAAAACCACAGGGAGGACGTGTTTTCAGGGAGCCATGTTTGAATTCAGAGCAACAAGCTTTAGAGAAACACGAGGAGAAGAGTCAGGAAGAGTGGGAAATGGAGCCAAGCTCCGCAGGTTGACACGCCAGGTCGAATCAGGGTGAAACAAAAGAAAGATTTGCGTGGAAAGATGTGCCCGTGTAGAGAAAAGAAACAGAGGTATGTATATTCGGGACGAGACAGTAGGAAGTGAACGAGGGAAGTTTAGAATGAAATAAGGAGCGAGGGAGGCGGGTGCAGAAGGGCCCAGGAGGGTTAGGTTAAGTACAAATTCAGAACCGCACACGCCGGCCGCACACTCAAACACTGTAATTTGGACTTTCCCAGAATAGAGAGGAGAATAACGCTTTAGCAGCACGCAACTCAAACAACAAAACACTCCCAGAGACATAAAACACACCAGGAATGGATGAAACACACACACGTGTGCATATGCAGGAAGAACATGCTCCTCACATGCTAAGCAAGCACACACACATGCACACACACAAAAGCACACGCAAGCACACACATGCACACACGCAACACACACACACGCAACACACACACACAAGCGCACACACAAGTACACGCAAGCACACAGACGCAAGCACACAGACATGCACACACACACAAGCGCACACACAAGTACACGCAAGCACACACATGCACACACGCAACACACACACACGCAACACACACACACAAGCGCACACACAATAGCACACACAAGCAGACACACACACAAGCGCACACACAAGCACACACACAATAGCACACACAAGCAGACACACACACAAGCGCAGACACAAGCACACACATGCACACGCAAGCACACACACAAGCACACACACACAAGCGCAGACACAAGCACACACATGCACACGCAAGCACACACACACAAGCACACACACACAAGCACACACACACAAGCACACACAAGCACACACACACAAGCACACACAAGCACACACACACAAGCACACACACAAGCACACACACAAGCACACACACAAGCACACACACAAGCACACACACACAAGCACACACACAAGCACACACACACAAGCACACACACAAGCACACACACACAAGCACACACACAAGCACACACACAAGCACACACACACAAGCACACACACAAGCACACACACAAGCACACACACAAGCACACACACAAGCACACACATGCACACACAAGCACACACACACAAGCAGACACACAAGCACACAAAAGGTTGGGGATTTTGGTAAGATTTCACTCATGCCTCAGGCAGATTCAAATTGACCGAACAATACAAATAAAGTAGTTGTATAACATATATATAATTTATATTCCATTCTGTGTTGTCAGCAAAGCATTTGGCGGTTATATTTTGCTTAACAGGCAAACCCGGCGTCTATTCATTTGTGCACTGTGTCCTCCTTGCTCTGCAGTTATATTTTTAGGGTTAAGCTTTCAGCTTTTTTATCCTTAAGGCAACAAGCAACAGGGGGATTTACTTGTTCAAGTCATTTTATCTTTTGTTGACGGCCATTTAAATCTAATCGCGGGATTGGACTAAACACCAAACCAGGACAGTCACCGGTCCCACGGGCATAAAGCCGCTGTGTTCAGTCGCCTGTGTCCTAAATGCTACTCTACCCCTTACTTAGTGCACTAGTTCTGACCAGGGCCAGGAAATGCAGAAAAAAGGGAATTTGTCATGGGCGCGCTTTGGCGTTCACATTGCTTTAGGTCATGCAAAACAACTAGGCCAATAGTTCTTCTGAAGTGGGTCAGGCCTTGGGCGTCTTTAAGTGTGCGTTATTAAATGCTTATATTCGTAATATCGTATTTCTTATGTCAACTCTATAAACGTTGTAGAAGGACAAGCATCAATAAACTGAAACGAATCAATCGAATGTTGAAAAAACATATGTATGTGTTACCAAATGTTGGTGGAGGTTTATATAAAAATGTGGGTGTGAGTACTGTATGCAAAGTATATTTTTAGACCTAGATATATAGTATATAGAAATGTATGTACGTTTTTGTATGTACTTCTGTCTGTTTGTTTGGGGTCAAAGGTTAGGGGTCATTTAGAAATGTGATAATTGATCAAAAATACAGCGTAATGATAAACAGTGTGTGTAAAGCACATGGAAGGCATAAATATGTATTTATGTATTTTTGATTCATTTTG
>CM055743.1:18693629-18741129 GCA_029465975.1 Dallia pectoralis
TGTGCCGAGCTCAAAGCGGACGGTGAACGAGAACCGCTCGGCTAGTGTTTCTGTTTGTTTTCATTCCAGTGTTCGTGTTTGTGTGCACTACAGAGCGAGAGCAGACGACGGCTCGCGTCGGTCTTTGAACGCGCGTGTGTGTGTGTTTACAAGTCTGCTGCTCTCGTGATCCCCGCGTGTTTACCTACGCCGTAACCCGGTCTCTCCATCATCCCTCGTGCTCCTTCCCCACACGGGCGACAGCCTGTTAGCCATTAGCTGGCTCTGGGATCATTACGGGGTAAATGCTGAAAGGTGCAGCAGTGGGACCCGCCGTCTCCAGGGGCCCCACTCCACGAGCCCGTGCCAGCCAGCCAGTTAGGCACCCCGGCTGTCCTCAATCCCGGGCCCCCCACAGGCACACGGAGCCAACCGGGGCCCGTCTCCGCAAATAGACCGGTCTTGTGCTAACAGCCGCTGTGGGCACCGTGTGTGTTTTCAGAACCAGAGGCTTGCGGACTGGTTATTTCTGTCATGCGTGGAGTCCCATATGACCGGCGCGCAGGCGAGGTGAAGAAAAACGCAGATAGTCAATGAGTCAAGTGAAAGGAAAGTTCCCTGCTGTCATCTACTGTACAGGAGTGTGTGTGTGTGTGTGTGTGTGTGTGTGTGTGCGTGTTTACAGACCTGTGTGTTTGTATGTCTGACGGCATGTTTGAGTGTGGGTGATATTTACATTGGAACTACAATGTTTACATCAATGGAAACTGTGTTTGCTTGCGTTTGTGTGTGTGTGTGTGTGTGACTGTTTTCTCTCGTCGTTGGCAATCGAAACGACCCTGCAACTGAGTGTGAAACCTCCACAACCTACACCACACAGAAAGAGAAGAGCACCTCTGGGAAGCGATACACCTCAACCTGGGAGAGCGAGTCGGACAACGCCCGTGAAAGTAGAATTTTCATACACGGGAATAACAAACACACACACACACCAAGGAAGACGCTCTCAAAGCCACACACACACACACACCCACCCTGTACACACACTCACATCTGTGTGGCTGTGTACATGGGAACTTCCCACACATTCTTGTAACATCCAATTTCATCGCACTGGGGAGAATATTCTGGAAAAACTGAAAACCGACGGCACTTTAGCGGAGGTCTATCTCTTTTTCTATCTCTGTCTTTTTACATCATCCTCTGGGAGGACGTGATTCTCTCCAGTCAGACTTCAGATACTATTCAATCATACTCGTTACACAGTAGATTTTGTAGTGACAGGTTTCTTGACTAAATCCTGAATTCCGTTTTGTCCTTGAGCAAGGCACTTCACTTTAATTGCTTCTCTGTGCCCAATGTGGCAGCTATTTGGGGTTGAGTTAAAAGTCACTTTTGTTGGACCGTTTGCTGTTAATCTGCAAGCTCTAGGAAGAAGGTCAGCGGTTAAAAACGTTGATGCCTTTTAAGCGATGGAGGCCATTGTGTGCTTTGGTACCCTTCCTCAGATCTGCGTCTCACAACGATTCTATGTTAGAGCTCAATGGCCATCTCCTTTAACCTCATGGCTTGGTTTTTGCTCTAACATGCGTCGTGAACTCTGGGACCTTCTGTGGAAAGATGTGAGCCTTTCCAAATCCCGTCCAATAAATTACATTTCTCACAGGTTTAACGGCAAACATCCCGAGATGCTCAATGGAGATCTGAGATCAGTTCTGAGTGTAGCAAAGAGCCTGAATACTTTATTCTCTAAATATATTTGCTAACATTCCTAAAAGAACAGCTTTGTCTTTGTGATTGTAAGATATCGTGTGCGCGGATTGATGAGGAAAACGTTTAATTAATCCATTTTGGAACGTAATAAAATGTGATAAAAGTTACTGAATATCTGAATATGTATTCATGTACTCACGTATCTATCCTGGTACTGAATATCTGAATATGTATTCATGTACTCACGTATCTATCCTGGTACTGAATATCTGAATATGTATTCATGTAATCATGTATCTATCCTGGTACTCGTGCGTTTACCCAAATAGTGCCGACACACAAAAGAGCACTGTTTGCCTCCATAAATAAGAGTCGACCCATCTGGTAACATTAAGGTTAATGAATAATGTGTGTGCTGAAACAGTCATCAGAAAGAGAGGAGGAGGAGGTGGAGGAGAGGAGGGGGAGGAGGGGAGGGGGAGGTGGGGAGGGGGAGGAGGGGAGGGGGAGGAGGAGGGTGAGGAGGGGAGGGGGAGGGGGAGGAGGAAGAGGGGAGGAGGAGGAGAGGAGGAGGTGGGGAGGGGGAGGAGGGGAGGAGGAGGGGAGGGGGAGGAGCAGGAGGAGGGGAGGAGGTGGGGAGGGGGAGGAGGGGAGGGGGAGGGGGAGGAGGAGGAGAGGGGGAGGAGGAGGGGAGGGGGAGGAGGGGGAGGAGGAGGGGAGGAGGAGGAGGGGAGGAGGAGGTGGAGGAGGAGGAGGGGAGAGGGAGGAGGAGGGGAGGGGGAGGAGGGGAGGGGGAGGAGCAGGAGGAGGGGAAGAGGGGAGGAGGGGAGGAGGAGGTGGGGAGGGGGAGGAGGGGAGGAGGAGGAGGAGGGGAGGGGGAGGAGCAGGAGGAGGGGAGGAGGGGAGGAGGAGGGAAGCGACATCTGGGATGGGGATATATGCTGTGTGCAGTAATGCAGAAGTGTTTTACGACAAGTGTACTTCAGATTGAGACGGGGACTCAGTTGAATAAATTACTTTAAAGAGCTTATAACATCCCTGGGATGTGTTGAAAGCTGCACTGATTTGCGTTGCCGACGTGTGCGATCAGGACCGAACCGTACCCATTATCATATGAGACGCCAAACTGACCCGGTGTCAGTACGACGTGACGTTTCACAACTGTAGAACTCGTGGCGGTGTAGGCAGACGCCGACGCCGTTTATTCCGTAGCCCTCCGAACGTGGAACGACCATTTGGGGAAGGCGTGCGTGCACCGTACCGCCGAGCTAAACGGGAGAGGCTGGAGCGTCAGGGCGTGGGGGTTGGCTTTGCAACAGAAGGCCGAGTTATCTTAAGTGACCCTTTAATACCCTCAAGATGTCACATTGTCTCCCTCACATGGGCTCGTAGTGGACACATGGGCACCACGGAGCAGAAGTGTGCCTGGGTGGTGTGGGGGGCATAAAGGAGACCACCTGTATGCTAATGAAGAGAGGGGGACCTCCGTGGGGCATGGAGGGTCACCATTATGCTAATAAAAAGAAGTGTGCCGGCCTTTTGAAAGTGCGGGAGGAGCCGTAAAAACAAACTGCTGAGCAACGTATTGATTTTCTCCCCTCCTTTAAAGTTTCAGGACGAAAGGGTGCCGTAAAATTGATTTTCTCCCTGCTTTATTGTGTGAGGGCGTTGGACAATGGAGGTCGCGCAGGCTTGCCGGAGACAGTGGAAGACGACTGAGATGGGGACAGTGAAATTAATTCTCAGACCGTTCGTTTAAGTAACATCGAGAGGTTGGAACTTTTTGTGTAGCCGGGGGGATTAGGGTTCACAGCGTGGAAATAAATGCCCTCTCTCTTTCTTCTGAAGCAACAGGGCAGCAGTAGAGTGCCGTGGTGTGCACTTTGGACACAAGCTCTTGTCAATAACAGGCCCGGGAAGGTCAAGGAAAAGTGCAATAAACTGAATTTCCTCGCCTTTTCCTTCCATTGTTTTCTCAAGAGGAGAAAAAAGGGATGGAGCCGAAGTGTGCAGTCACAGGGGAGCTGTTCGTATGCAAATAAAATAAAGGAATTGGCCCGAGATTGTAAAATGCATTTTGTCATTCTCTTAAGATAATCAGTGAGATGGACAGTGTGTGTGTATGCTAAGTTGAGCTTGGGCTAACAGCTAGCGGCTAGCGCGGCTAATGAGCTAATGGGGTCCGGACCACACACACACACACCCACATGTACACACACACTGTTTACTCGCGCGCAAACAAGTGTCAGCAAATGCAGCAAACACTTGCACTTAATCTTTTATTTACTGGTTTTGTACTTTAAAGGTTTTTGTGATTTCGCAAAGAGTAATTCTGTGCATGTTTCAACGCTGAAGATGTTCAAGATGTTCAACCAGCTAGCTGACATCACATCATTCCTCATGAATGTATGTGAAATAGTGGGATTTATTCAGAGAATGTTGTGTTTAGGGGAGGGCGTTGTCCTGGGCTTCTATCTATAAAACCATGTATGAAACATTAAAACTGTGTTTACTCCCAGACTAAACAAAAACACGATGACATATGAAACATTCTCCCTTTTTAACAGCGCTGCCAGTCACTGTCTCGATCCATGTGACAGGCCGGATCACGCTGGGCTCTGGAAGTGCCTCTGCAGAACCTCTCCTGGTCCCTGAAGGTTCTGGGTGGACGCCTGTGTCACAGAGGTCTCGGTGCTTCGAAAGATCTACAGCTCTATTGGGAGGCGAGACGCTGTCCTGTTTCGACATTTTCCTGAGGTAATGAGAGAATCCGAGCTAGCATCCAGGCAAGCTAGCATTTTAAACGGTATCTTATTCCTTCTGGGGACCTGGTTGGAAAGCTGTTAAACAGCATCTTTGGGGCTGACAGTGTGAAAAGCACCACCTGTCCTCTCTGGATCTTACTGGCTTGGATCATAGCTGCCGATGAAAATATCAAACCTACCAGTTCTGGATTTCGGAGAGCCTATAAAGTGCCACTGTTCCAGATGGACTCATTGTCTTTCCTTTCTTTGACACGACAGTATTTAGAAACGTTCTGACCAAATGTTAAATTTTTCAGCTATTTCGCTCGTTTCGCTCGAGCGTTTTGTGTCATTCGCAATGCGGCGCGGGTGTTTATCCGTTGTCATCGGCCTGGTTTCCTTCACACTTGGGTTGGGATGGATAATGATGTAATTACGTTTGCTGCCGAGGCGTACTTGTAATCTGGTGGGCAGGCGGTTTGAGTTTGGCCTTCTGCACTGTTGTTTTGTTGTGTCTGGGACACGCAAAGGGAGTGCAAACAAGGCTTTTTGGGTGGTCTCTAGTTTCTGCCTAAATCTCTCGGACATGCCGGAACGCTAAATCCCAGCGCCTCCTTCTTTCTGCTACTCTCTTCTTTATCCCAGTTCCCTGCTAGCCAGGGAAAGCTCTCTCATACATATTGAAGTACCTATTGAGGAATACTGCCCAGTGTGTTCTGGAGGTTTATTCACTCTTTTATGCTTTCCTTCGCTCGTGCTTTGTTCACTTGTGTTTGTTTGTTTCCCTCTTTACCTCGGTCCGTTCCGTTTGGTTGTTTGTTCGTGCTCTACAGATGTCACAGGTCTGTCGCCTTTTCTGCATCTTTTACACCTCCTCACAGCTTCTCCTCAGCCTGCCTCCTCCTCTGGAGCATCTCAGTAGCCGTTGTGTTGCCTTACAAAAAGGTCCGGTAAACGTCTGCTGTTTTTGCGTTTCGGTTTTATTCCTAGATTCACAATATCATCAGCGTCCTTCTCCTCAACTAGGGCACACTCCTCCATCTCTCCACCTCCATCTCTTCTCCTCGTTACACATTACCTCACTTCTTTCACTCATCTTCTCCTGTTCTCCTCCATCCTCTTTAATCTACCGTTTATCTCCCATGTACCTAATCAGAGACAAATAAATAATATTTAAGAAATCCTTCCAAATCTTGCCTTGTGATTCAGTTTAATTGAACGACATTCCAGCCTTCTGACAGCGCTTACAGAGTGACCTGAAGATTAACTTTAGCCTGTAGCCCAGTTGAACAAAGGACCCGGCCGCTAATCCAGACCCATTTGATGTCAGATGGAGGATATTTTGTGATGCTGGGGTCATTTAGGGCACCAATGTCAGGGAGCAGATTTAGAATATTATTTCTGGACCGTTGTGGGAGAACTCGTAAAAACCTTAAAGACCTGGTCAAAAATAGTAAACTATTAACAGACTAGGGTGCTATTTGGGACACGGAGCGTGTTTATATGTTCCTGGTTCTGAAATGGGCCATATCTGAAATGACAACGCATATTGGAGGAGAGAAATTTGATTTGTTATTTTTTGTGTTGGACGTACACACATGGTCGCTCTCAACCGTGAGATAGCGTTGTCATTTGTCCCGTATCAACATTGGAACGTGTCCTTTCGCTGCCCGTAATTAAAAATAAATGTGTTTACGTATGAAATGCTTTTAGAAATGCTTTTTTTTGTTTTTACATGCCATGGAGTAGCTAACGGTTTGTCCACGTTGACTGTATGTTCGCAATGTCCTTCGAGTGGGTCTCTGACGACGAGGAAAGCTTTAGAATTCGTTTGGCAGCCCTGAACCCAGTCACTGCTCAGTTCAATTCACACCTCAGTGTTCGAAGGAAGGAAGATCAAATATAATAGCTCTCCTAGGTGCCTGGGTGTATTTTTGACATACTGACAACACGTTAAAAGCTTTCTCATTGTAAAATACTTTGGTTGCAATGTGAAACTCAATTATGTGGACTTTCTCCCACTTATCTTCTTTAGTGAGACAAAGAACCAAGACGAAGAGGGGATTCTGGAACCGGTCTGATGGAATGAAAGTGTTATTCTTATACGATAAAAACAAATTATATCTGCATCAGGTATAGAACGGGTTCTTTTTAGAACTGGAAAGAACTGTATCCATTTACATTTCTGTAGTACTGCACTACATGTTCCAGAAAGATAGTTTATAAAAAAAATAAAATATATTGTTACCTTCCTGTCAGATTTAGACTTTTCTGACTTTTTCTGATATCAAAAGTTAAATTAGGAATGTAGGCTTAACACAGACTCAGGTCTGCCAAAGGTGAACTTAATACATGGACTCAATTAGCACCTGTGTTAATTAGGCGTTGTTTTAGCTATCTGAGTGTAATGGTTATTGCTGTATCAGTGGTTTAACAACCCAGTCAGTTCAAAACCAATCCTGTGTCGGGTTTATCATATCGTAGAATCAAAATTTGGGATATTGGGATATTGTTTGTTTCATTTGAGGATATTGTTTGTTTCATATGAGGATATTGTTTGTTTCATATGAGGATATTGTTTGTTTCATATGAGGATATTGTTTGTTTCATATGAGGATATTATTTGTTTCATATGAGGATATTGTTTGTTTCATATGAGGATATTGTTTGTTTCATATGAGGATATTGTTTGTTTCATATGAGGATATTGTTTGTTTCATATGAGGATATTGTTTGTTTCATATGAGGATATTGTTTGTTTCATATATAACATCCTTAAAGGTTCAATGTGGTACTCATATAAATACTTTTTCAAGAGGTTCTCTTTCTTCAAATATTCCCCCGATTCCGTTAAAATGGGTTGAGGTAGAACTTCTAGGGGCTTCATATATGAAGCAACAGCAGAAGATAGATTCAGAAAAATATATATAGGTTGACGTGGATCTATAGTCTGGAGAGTTACTTGTGAACGCCATCTGATGTCTTACTTTCAGTTCGTTAATTAAAGGTTAAATGTTATCATTGGTAATTTGCTGTTTTAAATCCTGTGCTTTCAATGTCTGTCATCTCTCGTCCACCAGGTTCTCTCTGTAGACCTCCTCGAGGAGCATGACATTTTGACAGGCTTATTTCCAAACAATGAGAGACTTTAACCTCCAGACATCTGTCTCCAATTAATTCCATTCCACTACTTTCTTTTTCTGAGCTCCTTTCTCAGTAGCAACCAATCAAAAGGCAGACAATGCGTTTGGTCTCACATTAACTGGACACCGTTCGTCCACTAATCTCACTCCAACCTCACCCCGGGTCCCTTATTGCTACTTTGTGTCTCTCACCTCCGTACATATTCTCTCAGCCAGGGGGAGCTCTTAAGTGGATGCAAAGCAGGATGGGTGGATGTTGGGCTGGGTGTTGGGCTGGGTACTGGGCTGGGTACTGGGCTGGGTGTTGGGCTGGGTACTGGGCTGGGTGTTGGGCTGGGTGTTGGGCTGGGTACTGGGCTGGGTACTGGGCTGGGTGTTGGGCTGGGTGTTGGGCTGGGTGTTGGGCTGGGTACTGGGCTGGGTGTTGGGCTGGATGTTGGGCTGGATGTTGGGCTGGGTGTTGGGCTGGGTGTTGGGCTGGGTGCTGGGCTGGGTGTTGGGCTGGGTGTTGGGCTGGGTGCTGGGCTGGGTACTGGGCTGGGTGTTGGGCTGGGTGTTGGGCTGGATGTTGGGCTGGATGTTGGGCTGGGTGTTGGGCTGGATGTTGGGCTGGATGTTGGGCTGGGTGTTGGGCTGGGTGTTGGGCTGGGTACTGGGCTGGGTGTTGGGCTGGGTGTTGGGCTGGGTACTGGGCTGGGTACTGGGCTGGGTGTTGGGCTGGGTGTTGGGCTGGGTGTTGGGCTGGGTGTTGGGCTGGATGTTGGGCTGGGTGCTGGGCTGGGTGTTGGGCTGGGTGTTGGGCTGGGTACTGGGCTGGGTACTGGGCTGGGTGTTGGGCTGGGTGTTGGGCTGGATGTTGGGCTGGATGTTGGGCTGGATGTTGGGCTGGATGTTGGGCTGGGTGTTGGGCTGGGTACTGGGCTGGGTGTTGGGCTGGGTACTGGGCTGGGTGTTGGGCTGGGTGTTGGGCTGGGTACTGGGCTGGGTACTGGGCTGGGTGTTGGGCTGGGTGTTGGGCTGGGTGTTGGGCTGGATGTTGGGCTGGATGTTGGGCTGGGTGTTGGGCTGGATGTTGGGCTGGGTGTTGGGCTGGGTGTTGGGCTGGGTATTGGGCTGGGTACTGGGCTGGGTGTTGGGCTGGGTGTTGGGCTGGGTGTTGGGCTGGGTGTTGGGCTGGATGTTGGGCTGGGTGTTGGGCTGGGTGTTGGGCTGGGTACTGGGCTGGGTGCTGGGCTGGGTGTTGGGCTGGGTGTTGGGCTGGGTGTTGGGCTGGGTACTGGGCTGGGTGTTGGGCTGGGTGTTGGGCTGGGTGTTGGGCTGGATGTTGGGCTGGGTGTTGGGCTGGGTACTGGGCTGGGTGTTGGGCTGGGTGTTGGGCTGGGTGTTGGGCTGGGTGTTGGGCTGGGTGTTGGGCTGGATGTTGGGCTGGGTGTTGGGCTGGGTGTTGGGCTGGATGTTGGGCTGGATGTTGGGCTGGGTGTTGGGCTGGGTGTTGGGCTGGGTGTTGGGCTGGGTACTGGGCTGGGTGTTGGGCTGGGTGTTGGGCTGGGTACTGGGCTGGGTACTGGGCTGGGTGTTGGGCTGGGTGTTGGGCTGGGTGTTGGGCTGGGTGTTGGGCTGGGTGTTGGGCTGGGTGTTGGGCTGGGTGTTGGGCTGGGTGTTGGGCTGGGTGTTGGGCTGGATGTTGGGCTGGGTGTTGGGCTGGATGTTGGGCTGGATGTTGGGCTGGGTGTTGGGCTGGATGTTGGGCTAAATAGACGTGTGATAGAACAGGACAACTTGCGATGACTGATATACAACTAAACAGATGTCCCAGTTTGATTTCTAAATAAACAGGAATAATTTGTTACAACTGCTGTTAACATATCAATCATTAACCATTCTGCCGTGATACTCTCAACGGAGAAGCTGCATAACCTTTTGAACATCTGAGCATGAATGTCTAATCTGTTCAACCTTCTACGGGGAACAAGTCTCCAATATGGTTCTTCTCCCAACTCTCAGAGTGTGTGTGGAACGTGTTTGTTCATCCATGTAGACCCCAACGGGACTAAAGATCTCCGTCCGATCTACATCAGGCCTGTCAACATCAACAGGGGCGTTCTTTAATAATTAAATACAGAGCCGACATATCCCGCTGAAGGGGCAGAAGGTCAAAGCCAAAGCCATGGATGCTGTGGCACTAGAGAAAGTGGCCCTTACAGATCAGACAACGCCAGGAGATTCTCACCCCTTCCTTTCCTGTACTCAATAATCAGCTCCTTTTTCTTGCTGAGGTTGTCCAAAACATTTTTGTCCTGGCGCCTCAATGCCAGCCCGTGACTTCCTTCTCATGGGCTCTCTCGTCATCATCATCGGTCAGGCAGGAACGGTTCCACCCGAATCTTTCACCATCTAAGATAGAAATATCAAATGTAATAATTTAAGACTAGTCAGCACACCATATTTACATTGGTTAATGTCCTTTTCTGTGTGTTTTTATTAACAGTGTTATTTACAATAATACAAGCAGTAGCACTGATATGTAGTCCGATACAAACTATTTCTTATATATTTTAATTTTGTCTGTTTTAATTGTAGCATTACGTCTAATAATTCTGCATTGTAGTGTATGCATCCTGTTCACAGGAACGCCCTTTGAATCGGGAATATTAATTGTTTGTAATCGAAAAGCTTCAATATAACTGACTTCTTCAAATGTAGTATTTTTATTTAACACAATTATAAAGTGGTTGCAATCTACATTTTGTAATTTCCTTCATATGATCCTGTGATAAAACAATCTAAATGTTCCTATTGTCTGGAATAAATAATATGTTCCTGGAGCGTTTCATAGAAATGCCACTCAGATCTTTAACAACAGGCGCTGCGTCCTCCTATTGGTTCTGATCCAAACGGGGCGTGGCTAGCCAGTGTAGGCGTGAGATAAAACCAGAACCCAGGCGAGTTGGACGTTTAGTACCGACTGCACCTGATTGGATCAACGTGGTGCCGTTTCTCACTCCATAATTATCGTTTCTTCTTCTTGTTCTTCTTCTGAAGCAGCTGCTTGCATCACATTTCCCCGGTCAGGGCGACTCGTACACCGACTCATAGACTGAACTAAGTGTCTCTCCACTCCACCATGGATCCGATCTGGAGCCTGTGCTTGCTGGTTGGGAGTCTGTGCGCTCGGTTTGTGTCTGCGGACAGACACAGCATATTTTGGAATAGCACAAACACCAGGTGAGTCCAAGTTATTTTTGACATCCTTCAAATTATTTGCCAGTTATTTTTAATTAGTGTCAACGTCTAACGGTTTTCCGCATCCTACTCGGAGGTGTGTTGGATTTAATGCGCAGCTTTGATTGTTATTTGCGTGATTTGGGAATGTGATTGTGCGCTGATCTCCAATAAGGGCTGCAGTGGGCAGTCGTTTATTTTACATGCGCATATCGGTACTTGATCGCATGGTCTAATTGTTACTGAACTGTTTCTGCGTTAATGTGATTGTGCGGATATTTAAATGCATCATGTTGTGGTGCAGGACTACTTCCTGAAGTGGTTTGCATTCTGATTATAATCTGACCCCAGTACATTAGTATATAAGCAGCTGGGGGCTGTTCTCATGATAATTAAGGTGCGTTGATTTAATTCTGCTACTCTTATCTGGTCATTTCTTTGGTCCTATAGGTTTATCTATAGTTTCCCCTCTCATCTAAGGTGTTCATATGATGCCATGTATGTGCTTATGTTTTACACTACTTTCATATAACATATTAATGTGCATGAATTTCTGAGTGCCACCATATTTTATACTTTAAAGACTGGTTCTACTATTTGTTAAATTTGTGTCAGCAATACAAATGAAAGTTAATGTTTTTAGACCGAAGGCGACTATTATTTTTTTTATAAACATGAATGGAAAATCCGTATTTGTCTGGTTGATTGGCGATAAGAGCACTTGATTGTGTTTATTTAAAGGGTGTGTGGTGTGATAATGTGTTACTATATGAATCCCCTGTAACGGTGTAGACATCTCCGTACTAGAGATCTCCTTCATTCATTAGGAGAGTCTTTCTGTGTGCTAAATCACTGACATTACCGCTATTTCACGGGGTACATTTAGTAATACAATAGGGAATACTAATGTCTACGAAAGACCTGTAACTGGAGAAGCCTCACCAGTGGGTCGTATAGGTGCAAGTGAGATGGATGGCTTGTGAAGGAGAAATCTGAGCTTAAATTGTTGGGGTTTGGAGTCGCACTCAGTGAGTGGAGGTCAGTGGGAGTTATGGTCGGTGTTTGGTTTGGGGTCTTTGGGGACCCAGAGACGGACACACAAAAACAACGGCTCTTAACTCTGTCAACAACTCTGTCACAGTAGGGCGTATACACTGTCACTTTTATGCTTACACACTTCCCATCATGTCGACACACACACACACTCAGATTCCCACTTTCTAAACGTAGTCCTTCCTGTTATCCGTGGAGATTTCCCATAAGGCGGTTGGACTGCGATCTTTGTTCTCAGAAACTCATCCGTGTCATAATCTCAGAGGAAAGCCACCGGTCCCAGATGTGCGTTACGATGATCAGTTCTGCAAATTAACGTGTAATCCCCAGATTTGCTATTTTTAGTGGGTATCTGTGATGGACCTTCCCCCATTGGCTGCACTTAATCCCAAATTCACGGAAGTGAAGTCGACTTGGAGTGGGATGTTTTTCCGTAAACTCTCTGAGTTTTCTTCTCGCAGGCCTTTTGTGGATTATTTTCTCCCAACCATGTCTGGCCAATCAATCAATAATTCAATGGTTTTACTTAGAAAGCTGTATATTATCAATTTAACAGCATGGTCTTCTAAGTCATATTTAATTACCCTGTCTTGTTGACCTCTGGAACAATTATAGGCTCATGATTACAGTAGCCCATTACACATTAAGAAACGGTCATTTGGCTTGTGGTGAAGGTTTGCGGTTGTGTTCAGGTTGAGTGTTATAGTAATGGTTGTGGTTCATTTGAAAAGTTAGCTAGAACATGCTTTTTTAAGGGGATACCTTTTGGTCTGGAACGTCAGCACAGGTATTCTAATATGTTTGTTTGTGTCTGATGCAGATATCCGATTGGCCGTTAACTGACTTGTTGACATGGCCCTCGTTATGTTTTGCTCAGAGGTGTGTGTGTGTGTGTGTGTCAAGCTGCAAGCGAGCGTTTGAAAGCAATCTGTAATCATTCATACCGGTTTCCAAGCGTTGCTTCACTGGTTTACTCCACTGTGTACGTGTCTGTTAAGAGTGTGTGTCTTGTGTGGGAGGCAGTGTGTTGAAATGCAAGCTCCAAAATCTCTGACTGGTTTTACTCTACACATGCAGACGCACGCACGCAGACACACACGCACGCAGACACACACGCACGCAGACACACACGCACGCAGACACACACGCACGCAGACACACACGCACGCAGACACACACGCACGCAGACACACACGCACGCAGACACACACGCACGCAGACACACACGCACGCAGACACACACGCACGCAGACACACACGCACGCAGACACACACGCACGCAGACACACACGCACGCAGACACACACGCACGCAGACACACACGCACGCAGACACACACGCACGCAGACACACACGCACGCAGACACACACGCACGCAGACACACACGCACGCAGACACACACGCACGCAGACACACACGCACGCAGACACACACGCACGCAGACACACACGCACGCAGACACACACGCACGCAGACACAGACATTAACCAAGATGTCCTATTTTAAGCTCCTTTTTGAAGGAGTCTAGCATTTTCGTTGATGTTTGTTTTTATTTATTTTAGGCCCCAATGAGCTGTAGGCTGTTATTATAATTTCTTTAGTACAGACTTAAGGTGTCTGTATATCACCCAGGGAAGGGATTTATATGGGCTATCTGTCTCCAATGAGTGATTTGTATGGTAAGTTTCACCTGTATGAGGGCATTTTGCATGCATTACACAGCCAATTGGCCGGTTCCTGTAGTGCTCCCCATACAAATTGGGGGAATTCTCTTTGGAGAGTGCCACGGCACAGAACATTAACTGGTGTGACTGATTGCGGGGTCAGAGTTCATGCGGTGATGAAGTGCCTTCGCCTCTATCTGTCTGTCAGTCATTCTGTCACTGCAGCGGGTCTCTGAATGCCCGGACGCCACTCAGTGCCCCTTCACACGGCTTTAGCGCCGCCTCGGGGGGAGAGATTCATTCTTTCTCCTGTCTCCTCTGTCCCCCTCTGCCTCCTCAAGTTTTATCGCCACTTTACACGGCGCCTGTTTTCAGTCCATTATTTCGCCGCCTCCTCCTCTCCTTTAAAGGCACAGAGGGGGGAGGTGTTGGGGTGTGGATGTATTTTTTTATACAGGTTTTGGCACCCATAGCCATTCGTCAGTATGGACTTTGTCCTCATTCTCTCTGCTTCACCTCCCTCCATCCACACCCTTTTTGATAAAGTCCAGTGATTTTTGCCCCCCCCCCCATGGCTTTTCCTTGCTCTGTAATGTATGCATAACCCCCCCCGTTATTTCATGAGGCGATCCAAGTGGTTCAGCCGGTCCAGGAACTCTGCTGCGGTGACTGGTGAAATTAAGAGGAAAAACAAAGACGGGTTTGTGTGTTTTGCTTTGCACTCGGCGCTGAACGAGATGAGTGATTTCTACGGGTTTATGCAAAGTAATCAGCAGTGTAGCCCTGTCTCTGTTCTGTGTGAAAGTGCAGTTCCCCGCCCCGTCCTGTTCCCTCTAATCCCATATCCGTCCATTTTTCCTACTTTCTAGTAATTTCTGGGAATCTCTTCCGTCCCGCTCGTTCTCTCGGGTCGTGTAATCTGCTTCCTAATCTCCGTCTACTGGATTGGAATCATCTGAGAACAACCATCGGAGTGATTCACGCGTAGAGATGGATAAGGTCGTGTGGACACCTCTAAACCATAGCCACTGGCTCCGCTCATATTTCTCTTCTAATCCCTCGCTCTTTGCCCTCGCTCTTGGTCACACCACCTTGTTTCACAACACCTCAAAAGCCCAAGCCATGATGGGATGTCTACGACAGGTGCTGACAAAACAACCGTTGATTTAAATTGGCCGGTTTCTTTTCACTCTTTTTTTTTTTTTTTTTGTTCTGTTCTCTGTCCATCGTTGTGTAGTCATTAGAACTCCCCCACCTGCCTTGTGGACATCAAAGCACATGAAATGTGACAGGAAAATATAACATGTCTACTTGGGAGAGTGTGACATTTTCCAAATATTATACTGAAGCAAACGCTCTTTCTCTCGATTGTAACCACTCCTTTTTTAAAGTCGCCTTTACTAGCACATCGTTGATACGCTCCGGGTGTCATCAAATTGTGCGTGTGGATAATGTACTTTTTTGTTATTTTCTCCATCTAGAATTTTTCTTGTTTTCTTCCTGTCTGTCTCGGTGAGAGACCGAAGGTTGTTATGTTTCATTGGGTACTGATAGTGAATCGGGCCAAAGGTTTTCACAAGAGGCCGTGTTACAAGAACGTGCGCGCACGTGTGTGCGTGCGCGTTTCCTCTGCGAGTTTCCTGGCCCAGACTTTTCCCGGGAAAACAGCACATCCTGTCCGCACAATAAACAATGGCGTTCTCACACTTCCACACGCAACCTTGTACGTCTAACTTCTGACCACAGTGAAGTGAGTGGATCGCGTTTTCTCAGGGTTCTGTTGGCAAATGAACACAATGAGGTCTACCGCTACTGGGAGTAATTCATGTGTGTGTTCTCTGCTCTCGTGTTGTTTAGAAATGGCCTTCTGATCGTTTCTTCATCCAATCAACCCATCTAGTCCGACTTGTCTGCCTTCTCTGTTATCTGTTGTGCCAGACTTCCTTCTCGTCCACCTCTGCGCGGTCACATAATAATTTTGGATTTATACTATAACACATTAATGATAAAAGCCTTTCCTGGTAAACAACCGTGTCAATTGCACATCCTCACACTGTACTCAATGTTTTTGCACTGCTCTTTCGTGCTTCCAATGACAGCTGTACTGTCCAATGACAATAAAGTTGAATTGCTCGACGCTGGCTGTTTGCGTGATACTTTCACTGGACACACTCTCAGGGATGTCAAACCGGTTCCACGGGGGGCCTAGTGTATGCAGGTTTTTGGGTTTTCATTTAAATTAGTTCCCAGTTCAGACCTAAACAACCAGTAGAGGGTAGAACCTTACCAATTAGTGATCTAATTAATCAATCAAGAACAAGGTGAGAGCAAAGACCTGCAGACACTCGGCCCTCCATGGAACCGGTTTGACACCTGTGCTAAGGTATTCATTAAACACTAGTTCTTTTGAAACATCCAGGTCATCTCTTCTGAAATCAATCCTGCAAAAATCGTTTTTCTCGCACCGAAATTTGCCCCTCGAGAAATGTAATGTTGGCAGTGACCTTTTTGGTGGGTTCCAAACGTTCATATGACTGGTCTGGATGTTTTGAAAGAGCATGCGTGCCATCTATCTCGGGTGCCTTTTAAAGATCAAGCAATTATGTACCGGCTGTTCTTGGGTTCCTCTGTGAGAGAAGAGTTAAAATAATTCACCGTGGACTATAGAACATGGATGTATGAAAGTTAGGTGACAGAAGTAGAAAATGCCTGAGATTGATGGCCAAAGTAAACACAAAGCTGAGACTGAACCTGCCTCTGCAAATTGTTGCGAAGGAATTAGTTGTCCTTCAGACGTTGGGCCACAAACTTGCATATTTGGCATTCCAACAAGGCCTGTTCTGATTGGTGGGTTAAATGCTAGGGGCGGGGGGAGGCCAGGGTGAATCGAGGATCTATTCTGCTTTTTGAGTGACGAAAGATGTGACTGTGGGAGGGCGGGGATAAGGCAGGGATGGATGGATGGAGCGATAGAGCGATAAAGCAAACGCTAGAGCCGAGCTGGGAAAGAAACGGGAACCAGCTCAGGCAGACCTGATTTGGACTTTGTTCTCAAATGCTCCGTAAACGAAAGATCTTATGTGTGTGTTTTTTCTAGAGCATAAATTGAGAACTAAATGCTTTACTCATAACGTGTGTGTGGTGTGTGTGGTGTGTGTGTGGTGTGTGTGTGGTGTGTGTGTTGTGTGTGTGGTGTGTGTGTGGTGTGTGTGTGGTGTGTGTGTGTGTGTGTGTGTGTGTGTGTGTGTGGTGTGTGTGGTGTGTGTGTGGTGTGTGTGTGGTGTGTGTGTGGTGTGTGTTGTGTGTGTGTTGTGTGTGTGGTGTGTGTGTGGTGTGTGTGTGGTGTGTGTGTGGTGTGTGTGTGGTGTGTGTGGTGTGTGTGTGTGGTGGGGTGTGTGTGTTCGTTCCCATGCCAGAGTACAACCATCACTGTGTGGGAACAATGAACCCCCCTCTCCCCCCACCCCTCCCTGGGCCTCTTGGTCTCCTCTAAGCCCTTATATTAGACAGGGTCTGGTGCCGCTGAATGGACCCGGGCTCGAGTACTGAACCGTCCGATAATCCGGGCTCGGACTAGCCGATTAGACGGCCCCTCTGGCATTCCGATCCGCTCATCCGTAACGATAACTGGTCACCTCTTGGGCCAAATTAGTGTGGCACTGTCACCCGATGGACAGAAATTAATGTTTGGCGTAATTCTTAAGAGCTTGAGCAGCGGCGCTCTGGTGGGCGACCCCCTGTGGAGTGCGTCGCTTTGGGCACGAGCTTGGCAGCTGGCAGATCTGTTAAGAGCTTTTAAACTTTACCGAAATCTCAAAGCAGGTCATTCTCTACACCAAATCTGTGTGTGTGTCCCCTGCTGCTGATGACTCTGCAACTGTCTGACCTACGAACCCGATTGAGCCCTCGGTCTCTCTGAGGTCCGACCTTGCGCAGGACGATGGAGAGCAGAGATGAGAGGAGGGTAGAGGTGAAGAAGGCAAAACTGCTGGCCAGAGATTAAAGCGGAGAGATTAGGCTGTAGCCTCTGAAGAGGTTCTAGTAAATCAAGAATGTGCACTGAAGGAGGGAAAAGGAAAGACTTGAGCAGTCTGGACTGGAGGACATGTTTCACTAGACCAACACAAACACACACACACACAACCGCTTGGCATTCACTTGTCTGCATTCATGGCAGTTCATTGTCCCTCCTTATCTATACACACACACACACACACACACATTCCCCAGCAGGTCTTATGCTCAGGGACAAAAGGTGCATACCTGACTTCTAGGTCCAGCAAGCGTAAGCGGGAATGTGGCCTCCCGGAGATCTTCCCGGTCTAAGCGTTGCCGTGGTTTCAGACCGGAGCGTCCCGGGCGGAACTCGGGTCATCAATCAGCTCCGCAACCCAAGCGCCGTTTCCAATATGGAGTCTGAAAGGAAGAGCCAGACATTCTTTTGGAGCGGAATGGCACAACAATATTTTGACATTGAAGAACCCCCCCTTCCCCTCCCCAGGATGTGACTATGTAGAGAATGTGTGTAACCAGCCCCCTTCCCCCCACACCCCCTGTGGTTACCGCCTTAGTCCATCAGAGGGTGAGACGTCTTTATGAAACGGTGTCATTGATGAAGCAACTGAAGCGATCGCATGAAAGCGCAGAGAGTTGAACAAAGATCAAACGACATTTGGGGAAGGCAGTCGAACCCTCCAATCACACGGTTACCCCCTAAGGTGACGGGGGGAGGGGGAACATAATTACCCTGGACCCCCACCTCACCCCCGGTGCCTCTAATACCCTTTTTGTGTTTTAATTGCCCCACCCCCACCCCTCCGTGTGGATCACATTGAAACCCAACCACAAACAGCTTTTAATCATAGGGGGAGGGGTAATGTGTGTGTGTGTGTGTTTACTGATTGTAAAGGATAATGTTACTAGATCAGCAAGGCAAACAAATGTAAGCTCGGTATCATTGATTAGCTCTTTATTGCCCGGAAATGCGAGTAGCAGAGAAAATGACCGCTCCAGATTGGTGTGTGTGTGTGTGTGTGTGTCCAGCTGATTGTCAGGTCACTTCATTAGTAAAGTGATTGCTCTTTTCAGCAGACCCAACACTGCTCTTCTCACAGTGCCAGGAGGCGGGACTGGGGGGGGTGGGTTTGGGGGAGGGTTCTGGGTGAGGGGTTCGCGGGCGTTAGGAGCCTGGAGCTTGGAGCCACAGCGTCTGTCCTTTAACGGAGAGGGAGGTGGGGGTGGGGGGCGTGGGTCGGGTTTGGTGTCCCCTGGTAACAAACAACAACAGCAGCTAATGAGCGACATTGGGTCTCTGCATGTGCCCTTTTGATCGTCAGTCACACACACATATGGACCCTGTCTCACACACACACAGTCGTAATGACACACACACACACACGCACGGACCCCTGGAATACAGCCGTAATGTCACTTGTTGCATACGCTGCTTTCATGAGGTGAAGTTAGATTTCACCACACACACATACACACGAAATTGGCCCTATGTGGCGTTTTCATCGGCATATGGGTGAACACCCGCCCGAGGTTACAGAGCAACCACAGAGCTCTGCGGTGCCAAACGGTTTGAATATAAACAACCGCACACAAAGCTGGCATTTATTAAACGCCCCCCATCCCCCATAATGCAGAGTAAGACGTGTATTCACTGCAAAGGCAATAAAAACTCAGGGGGGGCACATGTTGTGAAAACATGGGTTTACGGCGCGTCTCTGCTACACTGGGGCGCGGCCACGTTGTTAGTGCTAGCTAGCTCAAGCTCTCTCGGATTGCTCTGTGACGGATGGACACAATGACCAGAACCCCTCTAGACGCGTTACAGACGGGGTGTGCATGGAGGTGGACAGTCTATTCCCAGTGTCTATCTGTAATGAAACGGGGAGTGTGGCAGGACTGTGAGACGGAGAACAGGTTCTCCTATAACGCCGTCTGTCCTGCATGAAGGAGTGAATGCCCAGGAGAGCAGCCTGCCTTGTCATGCCTCACACTGCATCTTTCGAGCGGTGGTGTTTCGCAATTAGGCTTTCTGCACTCCTCCTCGTCTTCTGCCCGCCCCGGCGCATCGCGCTCGTCGATACTAATCTCCAGGCCGGGCGTCTTGTCTGACTGCTAATGTTCCTCTGTAAACATCGCCGGGGTTCCGGAGGGAACCGGGGATCAATGAGACACGCACGTGGCTCCCCACCCACCATCATTCATATTCGTACGCACAGCCAGCCAGGATCGCGTCCCACGCTCGTTGTTGCCTCCCCGTCGCTCGCTCGGGCCATCGCGTTGATTTCCCCCGTCAAATCCGGCACACCTGCCGCCCGCCGGGTCGATACCCAATCACGAATTTGCTTCTTTTTCTGCTTAATGGTATTGGCCTGTTTCCCAAGGCCACTTGTTACTCCCCCCCTCCTTGACTAATGATCCGCTTTCATCCTGTGTCCTCAGGTTCCAGCGGGACGACTACGCGGTGGAGGTGCGTCTGAACGACTACCTGGACATCGTGTGTCCCCACTACCCCCTGGGCGAGGTGGCGTCTCAGGACGCTGAACGCTACGTCCTCTACATGGTGGAGCAGGAAGACTACGACAACTGCAAGCCGCAGTCGTACGACCAGATGCGCTGGGAGTGCGGCCACCCATTCGCGCCGCACGGGGCTGAGAAGTTCTCCGAGAAGTTCCAGCGCTTCACGCCCTTCACCCTTGGCAAGGAGTTCCGCCAGGGAGAGAGCTATTATTACATCTGTAAGTGTCTTGACTGTTTGCTGTTTATTGTGAATATGTTTCTTCCCCGGATCAGTTTGAGGGGAAACATCTAAGGTTTATGTTTTTTACGACCCAAGTCGTAACGGTGGCTGAGGTGACATGTCCCCCTTTCAAGTCCCGAGAAATGTGAGCGAGAAATATTAGCGACGATTTAGGATTTTACACCGTCAAGTCGGACCTTATGACCTGCCGAGAACCAAGACAAACATATTGTATGCTCTCTAAGGCATAATGTTAAAGGCTGACTAGGGATTCTGCATTTGGTTGTTCGTTGATAAGTTACGCCCACTCGCCAGATGCTGCCAGTGTATCGCTAAGGCAACCAAATGCCTGCTCCCCACTCACTCCTCCAGTATGGATGATTTTCCCAGAATCGGGATCAAAAGCTTCGGAGGGTCACAGCGTTTTAAGTTGTCAAGTATCAGATGAGCGGTGCATTGATCAGGCGTACAGTTTAAAGTGTAATGCTGTTTGTGCGTTTGCTTGTAAGCCTGTAAAATTACTAGCAGAAAATTATGTAAATGCTGTGTTGGCATGGCTACGTTATGGATTTTTGCTTGGTAGTTTGGGTACTGAATGCTAGTTGGCTTTAAGCTGTGGTACATCAAGCCAGATGATTAAATACATACACTTTGCTATTCTAATTGGCAGTTGGGCACTTAGGAGATACATGGTCAAAATATCACAGCTACGGCCTGTATCCATGAGTTTAGGAGATATATGGTCTATATCACGGCTACGGCCTGTATCCATGCATTTAGGAGATATATGGTCAATATATCACCGCTACGGCCTGTATCCATGCATTTAGGAGATATATGGTCAATATATCACCGCTACGGCCTGTATCCATGCATTTAGGAGATATATGGTCAATATATCACAGCTACGGCCTGTATCCATGCATTTAGGAGATATATGGTCAATATATCACAGCTACGGCCTGTATCCATGCATTTAGGAGATATATGGTCAATATATCACAGCTACGGCCTGTATCCATGCATTTTGCACCAGAACAGCCTGCAGCTTTGGTATTCCGGGACTAAACCCGTTCTCCTCAGGCTTCTTCGGTTAATTAGCACTTACGTGCTAGCAGCTAGCCGCTGGCTCATTCACCCAGAGAGGGGGTGACGCCGTAACCCTGAGTGTGTTGTAATTAGATCAGCGTTGGTCCGGAACACACTTGGCCTGAAATACTCCGCCGGCACACAGATGGCTACAGGCTGTGTGTGTCTGACTGAATTAAGGCGACTCGGCCGGATAAGTGCATTAGTTTGTCTGTAATTAACGCTGGTCCTTGTCTCCTCCCCCCCGCCTCTAGCCAAACCTCTGCACCACCACGGACAGGAGTGCCTCAGACTCCGGGTGGACGTCGTAGCCGCTGACGGTAAGTGTCGCCGCCCTGGTGGCTTGGGGAGGGATGACGAGGGGTTTAGGGTGTTTACTGCTTCTGACCTTTTGGGGACACGGGTCTTTGTCGGACTCATGTGGATGACGTGGATGAGGCTTCCAGCCACAGAGTCGCACCGGCATTTATTTGGTTTTGTTGTCATCCAGGTTCTCAAGAGGCACGGGTCGCAAACGGAGGAGGAGCTACGGCACCTGGAGTAGGAGGCGGAGCCCATAACCCCTCCCACAGACCTTCTGCAGGTATGTTAATTACTATCCAGATGTTTCCTGTAGGAGCCAGTTGTACTTCCGATTGAAGACCGTTTCACCGTACGACTATTCCGGGACCGTGTGTTTTCACGCCCGTCTCACGGACACAGATTATCCCCTGTTATGCATTTTACTGGGAGTCTTCATGGATCACGCTTTTTATAATCCGGAACTAGGATTAATGTGTCAACAAACCGGCCTATGAATTTGAGATTTAAGGATCTGTTAGCACGAGCTAATGAATCTTTTCCCCCTCTCTCTCTGCAGACGGTCCCGTGGTAATCCTGCCAGATGTGCAGAAAAGCGTGCGGACAAGTTCCGCGCCTTCAGTCTCATTACCCCTGCTCTCCCTGATCCTCCCGGTTTTATTGTTATTAGCGAGGCTGTGAAAGAACTACAAATCTCAGAATTTTCCGGGACTACAATGAAGGTAGACCGTGGCAGAACCATGGGTACAAGACAGTTCTCGAAGCCCAGTGCTGGTTACTGGGGAGGAGCCCTTTATCGTTCTTTTGTGTGGACGGACACTGACACACTACCACGTATGTGTGACTTTATTCTGGGCTCTGTGAGGAGGCCGTTGCCCTTTCCATTTTTTGGAAACGTCAGTATTTTCTGGAGAGATTTTGTTCTGTTTTATGTTAGTCTTTTCTTTGCCATTCTTCTCTTGTTGGAAAAACTTGATTTGTTTTGGAAAAGGGCAAGGAGAGAAAAACATTGTAAACTGGAAGCGACGAAGAACAATCACGGAAGACGAAGCGAAAGCAACTTTCCCACAAAGGCAACTATTTGGAGGTTTTCTCATAATCGATCAGAATTTGTATTCGCCGGGTAAAGAAAATGCATTTAGTTAATCAACTTTAACCTTTTGAGCCAAAGAAAAGTGCTGGTATCTCCACTACTAATATTCCAAGTCGAGTATTGTGAACAGTTTGTAGTGTAATTGTATCTGTATGGAACGGCACTTCGTGTCCAACTACAATGTAGCATTAACAAAAACCGGGGGACGTATTGCTTAAAAACATACAACTGGCCGGTCAGACTCATCAATGTGCGTTCAGACAATGAATTGAATACAGGAGTCAGTGGTGACTGACTGAGGCTGACTGACGTGACAACAGTCTTGGACACACACACACACACACTACCTGGATTGGAAAGGTGTATGCGTATGTTCTGTAAAAGAAAATAATATATAAAAGTTTGCAGCTGAAAGATTTCCTGTATATACTGTATGTTTAAAATGCCATGTTTACTCTGCGCAGGTGAGCTTTCTCGGCAGTGAAATGGGTGTTTCCCTGAGAAAGTGAGGGAAAGTGTGTGTGCGTGCGTGCGTGAGAGACATGTAATGTAAAATCTGCCAAAATGAAACACTGATTTGTTTGTTCGTGTTTAACAGTGGGATGCCTCCGTCACAACGGATACACCCTTAATGTTTACAGCGATCAGCAGACGAACCCAGACAGAACGTTTCTGCACATAGTTCTTTCCAGAGCAGCTTCAAAAGTTGTCGCGTCTAAACTTTCTTCCACAGAATCACAAAAATGTTGTTGGCGATACAGACCAATAAATGAAAAATCTGTGCTTAAATAAGAGCGTTATGCCCTAATTGCTCCTGTTAAAAACATCTGTCAACTAGGTGAAATTATAAAAAATACAATGTGTTTATTAATGCATTATTGACTAAATTAAAAGGTATTTGTGGAGGACTGCTGTGGTGAGATAAAAGCTGAAACCAGTCAGGCACACATGACCTGCGTAGCCAAAAGTATGTGGGCACCTTTTTGTGAAAAATCCCCTTCCCAAAATCATGAACATTAATATGAGTTGGCGGTGGGCATTACGCCAGTCTAGCTGACGCTAAGCGCTATGCTTGGTGCTCATTGGCTGGTGGGCAGACGCACGACCAATGAAATCCATTCCATGAAGTTACCTGTTCGGTGAGACTGTGTTCTCACAATGCAACCTTAAGTTCAAGAGCGCTTCAGTATGAACCCGTTTACAGCCAATGTTTTTCTATAAAGATCTCTTGGCTTCCTGCTCAATTTTATTCATCCGTCCGCCAAGGCTGGTGTTTTAAATATAACGGGTGTCCACATGCTTCCATCTAGTGTAACTCACTGAAACCATCAGACACAGCATCTATCTATCGCAGCTGCCAAACGCCAACTGGACTTCTTGGGCTGGTTTGAACGACAACATTATGACTTAACACTGAGTCGGATCTTTTTTGTTTTCAGAAAACGTGTTACCTTATTTTGTACATGTGTATCATATGTGTATATATAGATTATATGAAGAACCCATTTGATAAATATGATAAATGTGAATTTTTCATGTCAAATAAAAGATATTTTTTTGAAAAAGAGAACTGAAACGGCGTTTCCCATTTTTATAGCGACCTGTGATTTGCTCAAATGATAGTCACTGATTGTACTGCTACGGCAAATACAGATGTCCACACCAGTATGTCCAAGGCCATGACAGGAAACTACGATAACGGAGACAAGCTGTGCATGTCATTCTTTCACAATAGTTCAGCCTTTTGGCAGACATCTAAATCCCCAGATGGGACCCTCCAATTGACTAGTCTGGCATTTTATTGTACTCCACCCATATCTCCATTTTATTGTACTCCACCCATATCTCCATTTTATTGTACTCCACCCATATCTCCATTTTATTGTACTCCACCCATATCTCCATTTTATTGTACTCCACCCATATCTCCATTTTATTGTACTCCACCCATATCTCCATTTTATTGTACTCCACCCATATCTCCATTTTATTGTACTCCACCCATATCTCCATTTTATTGTACTCCACCCATATCTCCATTTTATTGTACTCCACCCATATCTCAATTTTATTGTACTCCACCCATATCTCCGTTTTATTGTACTCCACCCATATCTCCATTTTATTGTACTCGAACCATATCTCCATTTTATTGTACTCCACCCATATCTCCATTTTATTGTACTCCACCCATATCTCCATTTTATTGTACTCCACCCATATCTCCATTTTATTGTACTCCACCCATATCTCCATTTTATTGTACTCCACCCATATCTCCATTTTATTGTACTCCACCCATATCTCCATTTTATTGTACTCCACCCATATCTCCATTTTATTGTACTCCACCCATATCTCCATTTTATTGTACTCCACCCATATCTCCATTTTATTGTACTCCACCCATATCTCCATTTTATTGTACTCCACCCATATCTCCATTTTATTGTACTCCACCCATATCTCCATTTTATTGTACTCCACCCATATCTCCATTTTATTGTACTCCACCCATATCTCCCTCATTTTCAGTCATTTAACAGACATTTATTCGGGGCGATTCACACACTGCCCCCCCCCCCCATGGGATTCGAACCCCCAACCCTGGCAGTGACACTTTGCTATCCTCATATTCTCTTCTGATCCCCTTTGATTACTCATTGTGCTTGTCTCTCCCCTTTCCCCTCTCCCCCCTCCTCTCCTCTCTCCCCCCTCCTCTCTCCTCTCCTCCACCCTCTCTCCTCTGTCCTCTCCCCTCTCTCCTCCTCTCCCCTCTCTCCTCTCCTCCTCTCCCCTCTCTTCTCTCTCCTCTCCTCTTCCCCCTCCCTCCTCCTTTTCCCAGAGGATCTTTACTGCCCTGACAGTTAAAACATCTGTGGCGTCAAATAGGGGCGGTGCCACTGCACTCGCCGGTGTTTTCAAAGTGGCCGTCATAAATCAGGTCCAGCAGACGGTTGACCCCTTAAAGAGCCCCGACATAATAGGAGTCTGTTGAGGAGATCTGCTCCTGTGTTGACTCTGGACTCGCCCGTCCACTGCCCCGGAGTCGCCCGTCCACTGCCCCGGAGTCGCCCGTCCACCGCCCCGGAGTCGCCCGTCCACCGCCCCGCAGTCGCTCAACCCCCGCCCCGACATAAGTGAACATGTGGAGAAACAAGTGTAAAATATTTATCGCCCGTACGATGTGTGAGGCAGTCTAGACACTAAGCGACAATCCAGGCAAAGAACAACGTAGTCCAGAGTATTAAAATAAGTCATAATGTCAATAACCACAGATGGGGCACGGTAGAACATTAGAGACCGTAAAACTCACCCACCTGGGTTTGGAGTTATCAGACATTGTCATTAAATTTAATTATTGAACTAGATAAGTGAATTGAAAGTTTTCAGTGACATCCTATTCGAAGGTATACAGAAACAATCAAAGAGGACGACTCTACACTCAGAAATCACACAAATAAACACTATATACACAACAAATATATACACTTTATTCATCATATATTCAGCAAAAAACATCAAATGGTGAGACGTAAACAGGTTTGACATTTACACGTTTGGCTTGGATAACTAGCAGCTTTCGCTGAAGCAGCGGCACCGTTTTTGTGGGGTGACCACAAGAGACACGACAAAATTACAGAACACTTAGTCACACTCCTAAAATACAACAAAATAAAACTGAAGTTACAGGTTACACTTAATTCAAACACTTGGTCAGAACCCATTCTGATTTTACGTGCCGGACGAGCCCCCTGTGGATTTTGTCGAGGTCACGACTCAGTGGAAACAAACACGCTGCGATTGCAACATAGAAGCAAGACTGAAGACAGAGATGTGCTGAGGTGACGATCGCATTTCAGAGAACAACCCAGTTGGTTTGGCAAAGCCAGCTGGTCTTGACCCGTGTCTTTGGACGAGGCTGACGACCCGGTGGGCTGGACACAGCATGTGGCGGTCTCAGACGTGCGCTAAGCCACTCACATTAGTGACAATAAAAACCACTGGGGTTCGGATCCTGGAAGGGAGGTTATCCAAAGTTATTGTAGTAGTTGAAGTGTCTGTCCCAAAAGGCAGCCTGTGCCCTTTGTAGCGCGCTTCTTTTAACCAGAGCCCCGAGGACAACGTCATTGTGGATGCAGGAATGGGGCATCTGTAACCAAGGCGGTTTGTGCTTTGGTGTTGGGAGCTAGCTAGCATCTCGCTAGAGAGCAGCCAGCGGCTTTGAACCTGGACCAATCGGATCACAACTGTCTGACCCGTGAGCGACTCCGTTATCTCGTTCTGGCTCGTTATTATGCAACGGTGTGCGCCGGTCACGTTTTCACCCGTGTCGAATGAACGCAAATGGAACGCGCGGCACGCCGAAGTGTCAGGAGCGAGCAGATCCCTGAGCAGCCGGAGCCTGTTGCCTAGGATACCGGATAAATATGACAGGTACAGGGGTCAGGGGTCAGGGACACAGCGAGCCAAGAGGAAGGATAACTCCGCGTTGACTGGCAACGGTCACCCTGCTCAGCTTTCTCTCGTATCAGGGCTGTATCCTGGCCCCCCTGCTATTAGACGTGCCATCTGGGTGGGGTGTCCTCTTCCCACAAAGTGTCCTGTCAAAGTGTCCTGTCCACACCTCTATCTCAGGGTCGTCCATCTTGTTTTCCAGCTCCAGCATAGCTTCGCTGACCCTTCACCCCTGTCTTTCTCACCACAACACGCCTCCCCATTCTGTTCATTTTCCTCCCGGTTCGTCATTCCCTTTCTTTCTGACTTCTCGTCCTTCTCCTACCTCTGTGGATTTGCCATGCTATCTTTTCCCAGCTTCTGAGGTTTATTGTAAAACGAGTGGGAGGTAGAAGGGTTTTCTTTGTGGGAAAAAAACGGTCAACCTTTCATTTCTCTAAATTCAACCACTTTTGTTATGTTGTGGACTGGAATCTGTGTCTTCTTGATCCCGTACGACCGGTTAGGACTCAATGTTACCCACTTCTTTCTCGCTCCGTCCTCGACTTGTATGTTCTTGTTTGTTTTGGCGTTTCTCTCTCAATGCTGTGTGCCTCTCACCTACTCAGCTGGGCTCAGTGGAGCACAGAGAAAAAACAGGGAACATTCTGTCTACATAAGTCATGACTCTCTCTCGCTTCTTGTCTGTCAGATCCTCCCATGACAAAACTAGTTCTCTTACAAAATTGTTGGACGATATTTATAAAAACAACCGAACAATTCTAGAGAGAGAACGGACTAGGGCACAAACGCAAGCAGGATGTTCGTAAGAATCACTTTCAGAGTCGACTGTGACATTTTTGAGTTTGAGAAAGCTTCATGTTTCAAGACAAATGAGTTATTCAGAATGAAGTATTCTTTTAGTAGAAATGCAGAATCAATGGTCTGTTCTCTATTAAATTGTACTCAAGTGAATCTGTTACAAAATAATAATTCATGAAAAAAGTAGAATTTTATTAGCCATGTGGAAACAGAGTGTTGGAAGTCTCTGTGACCTTTTCCAACAATTTCCAGTTAGAGGACTATTTTGACAGTGTTACTGGAGCAGTGAGATTGTGGGAGTGTTTCCAGACTAAACAGATCAAATAGACAGTTTACTTCTTGCTAGCAGATAAAGACTACACCTATTCACGAGAACACGCTTCATTTAATACCACAGAAAAGTACATTCCAAAGCATTCAAATAATCTGTATTTCTTTACAGAAAATTCCACCCTATTCAACTGACAATATTTTTACCCAAAAAATAATTTGGTGAAAGATCTGTGAAAAATACTTTATTTTATACTTTATGGAGCTACTCTCACAAACAAGAATTTACTCTCACAAACAAGAATCACAAACAAACAAGAATCACCCAAAATGTATTGATCTGCTTTTCTGTTAAACTTTATACATATTTCATGGGTAGGTAAAGACAATATATTATACCGAGTCATTAGCAGTAATTAGTTAACAATTATAGCCACGTTGTTTAACAATCTAAAATGCTTAATCCTCTCTCCAAGTACAAAGAGAAACTGGCCTGGAGGTCAAAGGTCATTAACACAATCCTCATGAACTCATGAATAACCATAGATAAATGAACATACTCTGTACTGAAACTCAAAACATTATTTCACCTACTGAAATCACTCAATGGAGGCTGCGAGTTTGACATGACGAGTCTCTTCTAAAAGAGAAGTTACCTCAATGTGACTTTGCTGGTATCCAAATTAAAGATACAGTCCGTACAGTGCCAAGACAGATTCTAACAAACTGATGAATGATCCTTCGTCAATGTCAAATGCTTGGGAAAAATATTTCATTCTATTTCTGCTTCTATCTGGCTGAACAGTTTTCAAACACCATAAAGAAGATGTAAAGCTGAGCCCCAGAAGGCATACAGCATATGGTCTCAAGGTCTATCATAAGTGCCTCACTTTCAAACATCTTATTGAGATATAAACAGTCCTCAGTCGATATCGCAATATCTGTCAGTAGTGCATTAAAGTCCACACACTTCCTTAAGCTGTGTGAATCACAACCATCTAAGCTCAGTCAGTGCGCCGACCGGAAGACATTTCACATTATTATGCGATCATTATTATGGATTGTTTGTTGTTTTTGAAGTTACAGTACTGTATTAAATCAAAAGCTTCCCTCTTGTGAATAGCCATTTTGCCCAACGCTCAGCAATAACACTTTTGGTAACCATCTCACGTTTGTTGTAAACAAAACGCACGCAGATTTGATTAAGAGCTCGGGCAATAGAAAGGTCATAGATAGTGGCGAAGAGCTTTATGTATCTCAATGTTCTCACTGTTCATCAGATTGCAGATTTAATGGTTAAATGTAAACATATTCAAATTGTGTGGAAGACCATGTTTTTGAGTTAAACTGGTCTGAAATGTAAGTACGATAGTCGGGATGGGAAAAAATGATAAAATATGAATTAGGATATTCATGAAGTACAAGTAGTAGTGAACAAATGATCACAAAGTCTGAATGTGATGCCATTCAGTCAGCCAATCTGAATAAAAATACATATTCAAAAGCGTTTCCTTTACCCTAATACTCTGAGAGAGACTTTTGACGCCACATGAAGACATGGAATATTAAAAAAAGAATAAGTGAATCTGAAGGGAAACGGACCAAAAGAAACGTTCTACAGAATTTGACTCGGGAAGGGATATAATATCCTATTGTTCAAAGTCACTCGAGATGGAGGAGGAAGCTCAAACAAACTAGGCATTGGAATAAAAAGGCTGGGTCAGAACTGCTAAATGCTGAAACAAGAAGTGGACTTGTGGGAAAGCCAGAGGGGACAGAGACCACTTTGAAGGAGCTGCAGAGTTGAACGTCTAAGAGAATAATGGCGTTTCAGTCAGCCATATATTTGCATGTCAATGAGCTCCACAACATCCACAAACTGTATTTATACTAATTATTGTTTTGCTTTTTTTATTTTTAGTTGCAATAAATTGTCTGTAATGGTTTATCTACTTCCCTGACCTCATGCTTCACTCTAAACCAAATGACCGCAAGGCGAAAATAAACATCTTGATCATTTCGTTGTACCTTTACCTAATTTGATGAAATCCAATCTGTGATTAGGATCTGCTTAACGAAGCAACTCCCAGAGGACTCTGGACCGTTGGTTTCAAGGCGTCTTCCCCGAGGCACATCTGTTTGCATTTTGCTCGTCGTCACGTCGCTTCGCTCAACCAGGAACGCTCCCAAGCTACCAGAGGGAGTCGCTGGAGAACGATGAAGCCCCAGAAACATATTTCTGAGTATTATTCATATAACAACCTCCCTCCAAAACATGACCCGACTTTTGTTGAATTAACATAATGCAGTCCTCTAAACTATTGTGTTACAATTAACATTGGATATATATACACACACACACACACGTCATTTAGGCAGTGTTCTAATCCATTTGAAGCCCAATAAAATACACTATACTGTGTTAGCACAAGCTAACAATCAAAACGGTTTCACGCAGAGATAAAGCGAGATAAGAAAACAAGTGACGACTAACAAATGCATGTTGTTATGAGCGGAAAGCCGCCCAAATCTGCCAGACTAAAGAGGTCTGTCTTCTCTGTGGTATATCACAGGTTCCTTTTAATCACAGAGTCAGTCAGCCCTCTGTCGAAACAGCTTGCTACAAGATCCACAGGGGGTGTCAGTAGAGAGCTTGATCCCACGCCAGTCAGGCACATGTACACAGCTAACACATAAAAAACCAGTCATATCGCCTTTATTGTTCAGTTAAGAGGGTTAAAACATCCAGTAATGAGGCCTTTGCTAATGCTGAGCTCTGTTAAGGCCACTGCAGGGGTCCTTGAAAACGAACAGAGGCGGCCATTTTAGCCTGACTAGAAAGAAAGAAAAGCTTGATGCCAAAAACATCAGATTTGTTCTGCGCTATATATTTTCTCCTATATAACCTCAAGACGGAGGCTAAAAGAGAAACAACGTTTTTTCTTGTTTCTAAATGCTGTATAAGTTTTCTACCAAAAACACATTACTGCACATAGCAATTCATTTTGTGGTTTAAGTAAAAACAAAGCAGCTAAACTGAGGCATACGTCGAGATAGAGATGTTCTTCAAACACACTTGCATCCATGGAAACACAGAAAAGCTTTGGGAAAAAGTAGCAAATCTTTATTAAGTTCCAAACGCCTCAGGACACAAGTCTGTAACATTACAACGGAATGTAAGTCTTATGAACGAGAACTAACCGAAGCAATTAACAGCCGAATCTCCAGAGACTCTATTGAAGAATTAACTTGACAGTAACCGTTTGACATTTGGGGAGCAGAAACGAGTCCTAGTCCAGATCTGTGTCTACGTGACCCTTGGGTTTAATTTGAAGACGTTTCACAATGAACCACACTGAGCCAGAGAACAGTGATGTGACTGTGCTTTATGTTACATTCCTAAAGGGTCTAGTCCATTTCCTAAACAGTGCACAAAGTGGCCTTTATATGACTCTTGTAATACTACAAGCTCTACTGATGTAATAGTTAACACATTTATTACATGACTTTGCCCCGGTTCCCATGATGTTACTTGATGTTTTCCACTTTCCACCAGAGCGATGATACAGTCCAAGTCCATCTGTAATGACTGAATCCAGATGACACTGCAGCATCCATAAGCCAATCTAACTCAGGACCATCCTTCGGGTGTTTTATGAGACTTCCTGCACTCTGCGAACTTGAAACTGACAACAATGTCCATAATAAGAGCTTTGCGTTAATGTATGCGTGTCTATTCTGTGTCCACTGCACAGGCATTTAATAAGAGTCTTGAATCTATTCACAGCTTCAACCCTTTCCTCCTCAGGTCCTCCTTGGCCTCCTGTATTTGAGCTTGGAGCTCTTTGGACGCCTCCTCACAGTCGTTAAATGTGGCCACCCTGTATCCAACAGTGGCCAGTGAGTAGCAGCCAAACACCACCAGAAGGTACACAGGCATGGGCCAGGCCACCTGCCTGAAGGCCTCAGGGAGCCTTAAGTCCAGAAGGTCAAAGGTTACAAGGGCCCACGCTGCCCCTACCACCAAGACGCCAAACACCCACTCTAGTAGCTTGGTCATGGCGGGCAACACGGCAGAAATCTTCAGGGCCAGGAGACCAGACGACAAATAGCCTGACAAAGAAAGATACTTGTTTTAACAGAGATCTTTCGCAGTTTGCATTCAATCTGGTATTAAAGAATGTGAATTCTGGTATAGTAAGTGAAAACATTACGTAACAATATTCACTTATGATCATCCAAAATCATTTTGGTTTTTATGTCTACAGTTCATGCTCAGAAGTGTTCCCTCAAAAAAAATACTGTTTAATCTGCTTAACGTTTAGCTTCTTTTCCACAACACAAATATATATTGATTGTCTCAGTCCTTATTTGGCTGCATTTCAGAAGTGGTGAATCTGCAATTTGCCCCCTTACAATTAATGTCCAATATGAAGCAACACTATTTGTATGATTACCTATGCAAATTTCCCCCTGGGCATAAACACAACAGAGGTGAAAATAGAATAGTATGGGAAACAAAAAAACCTGACCCGCGTGTTTGTCAAAGATAAAGTAGGACATCAGTTAAGATAAAAGTGACAACTATGCAGGTTTAGAAAAGAAAGAGAAGGATATTAACTTTTTGTTCTTCAATGTATAGAACACATTTAATGTTTGTTTAGATGATCATTTACCAAGATAGTTTAACAACTCACAAGTCTTAAATTAATCATTTAAAAAATCACATATTATTCATGTCAGTACCAAACATGACTCTTTGGTGTTAAAATGTGAAATCACTTAAACACATATAATTTTGTCTTTGGTGAAAATGTATGAGTGAAAGATGGTCGGGGAATAACAATGTAGTTTAGACTGTGTTTTGGACTTAGAAAGAGCAAATTGAATAGAGTAATAATCAATCAATCAAATATATTTATAATAATAATAATAATAATTTATTACATTTATATAGCGCTTTTCTTCCTGGGAACTCAAAGCGCTTTTACATGAAAGGGGGAATCTCCTCAACCACCACCAATGTGCAGCATCCACCTGGATGACGTGACGGCAGCCATACTGCGCCAGAACACACACCACACACCAGCTTACTGGTGGAGAGGAGACGGTAATGATAGAGCCAATTAGTGTATATATATATATATATATATATATATATAAATATATATATATATATATATGGGGATGATTAGGTGGCCATGATGGACAGAGGACAAGGGGCAGATTTGGCCAGGATGCCGGGGTTACACCCCTACTCTTTATCGATGGACATCCTGGGGTTTTTAATGACCACAGAGAGTCAAGGCCTCGGTTTAACGTCTCATCCGAAGGACAAAGTTGTCACAAAGTGCTTTTACAATCACCCAGCCTGTATAACAACATAATAAACCATAGATATAATACATAATAGAGTAATAATAACATAATAGAGTAATAACGCATAGATATAATACATAATAGAGCAGATTGAATAGAGTAATATAATAACATAGAGTAATAACACATAGATATAATACATAATAGAGCAGATTGAATAGAGTAATATAATAACATAGAGTAATAACACATAGATATAATACATAATAGAGCAGATTGAATAGAGTAATATAATAACATAGAGTAATAACACATAGATATAATACATAATAGAGCAGATTGAATAGAGTAATATAATAACATAGAGTAATAACACATAGATATAATACATAATAGAGCAGATTGAATAGAGTAATATAATAATAACACATCATCTTACAGTTCCTCATTGCCAACGTCAATTAGTAATAGATTATTAATTCCTCAGACAACTGGCTTCTGTCGCGACATTAAAACTACGTCGTTACGACAGAGATATAGTTATATATAAACAGCAACTTCATATTACACCAAGTTCATTTAAATATTACAACTAGATATAAGCACCAGATCCCATATATAGTTACATTACATTACATTAGCACGACAGCTAGCTAGTTAACAAGTTTGTAATCCGGCGCATTACGATACAACTACTATTTTGTTATTTAAATATAATTAATGATAGTTAAAGTAGATGTCCTATGTAAGCATGTACCCTATGAAATAAATATACTTTTGTTAATCCTCTAAAATACAGAGTATCTGTTGTCTTACCTTCTTCTAAAGCCAACTCACCATTAGGCGCAGAGAAATGACGTCAATAAAGCAGGGGCTTGTGGGATATGTAGTGCATCGTGGTTGGTGTCTGAGAATAAATGCCAGCATGTCTACCACGATCCTACGTGATGATGATAACATATTTTCCACCTATGAATCCCGATTTCGGTTAAAACAGACAAACCAAAGACAGGCACTAAAGAGCTCCTGAGGTAAAGAGCATTCACTGAGGAAAATGGAGATTTATTTCTGGGACGTCGTGTGTCACATAACATTAGTTGTGTGTGCCGTGGGGCACAGGTTGCTTTTTCTATTTGTGCCTCCATTAGTGTGTAACGTGTTTTTGTGCATACACTCAGATAATGTGTGTTTTTTTAACATTCATTAGATCTGTTAATCAGCCAACACAAGCATTTGTAGGTATTTGACTAGTTTTAGATTTTTTTGTAATATTTTATCGCTGTTTATGTAGCTGTCGTTTACAAACAAGATATCGTCAGAGAGGTGTGAACAGCAGGCACTCAGATTTGATGTGTGCTCTGGTCAGATAAGTAGCTTCTAAATCAGACTAGACAAAAATCTGACAGACAAGACTAAATCTGACTAGACAGTGCTTTGAGAAGCCTAGATTACTGAGTTTATTAATTAGGATGACAGAGTAAAAGGCTTAAGCTGAATCAACACAAACAGCAGCACAGTACTGCTTTTGTCTAAAGCAGGTATGACTTATTGTAGGATATTTGGTGATGTTGAGATTCACCCATAACCAGTGAGCTTTATAATAAACTCTAGATTACATGTGTTATATTGTAAATAATCAGGTAATAAAGGATCATGTGTCCTTTCATGTTTGCGATTGTGTGTGCATGTGTGTGTCTTAAGTGTTAACTGCCTTTGTATTCAAATGAATGTGTGTGTTGATTTTCTCTGGGGTGAAGTGTAGTGGCCCGTGTTACGTCAGTGTGACTAGCTGTGTGTGAGTCTCAGTGGGAACGGCCAGGCTGTCGTTTCTCAGCGTGTTTCTCTGCCAGCTCCTGTTCCCGTAGTCAGGAAACCTGTGCTCCTCAGCACAGAAGGTCTGGCAGACACAACACGCAGCCGCCAGCAAGCGGTGAGAAAGGAACCAGGACGGGGACTGTACAGGGGAACAGAGGAGTGAGTGGTTGTGGGAGATGAAGAGTGAGAGAGGATTAGAGGACGGGAGGACAGAGGGAAAGGGACAGAGGGAGGAGAGAGGTTGGATGGGAGACAGGAAGTGGGCACAGAGGAACGAGAGAGAATGTGAATGACAAATATTGGGGAGAGAGAGGAGAGTTACGTGGGGAGATTGGGAGTAAATAAAGAGGGAGGATTAGTCTGTGGAGCACAGAGGAGCGGAGAGAGGGGGAGAAGTGGATGGAGGGGGGCGCGGGTTTGAGAGGGAGTTGGGAGGACACACACAGGTGCGAGTCGAACAGTTGATGACCTGAATGAATCATTGAATCCAGATGCTCATCCAGATTTTCCGTCAATCCTCTAACACCTACGACCGCTTCCTACATTAGAACCAGAACCCCCGGGTTCCCTGCAGTGCTGAAATCACAGCTTGAAGGGAAACGGAGGCGCAGAGGTACAGAGGTAGAGAAAGAAAGCAGATACTATATCAGTAACTCAGGAAAGAGGCGATGTGACTCACGACTCCAGAGAGAGATTAAGATGATTAGGTTTTGGGACTCGCCTTCTATAAACTGTAAATGGTGATTTTATTACAAGTCGATGATGAGTCAGTGATTGCTGTTGAAAGAGAACAAAGAAGTTATCGAATGTTTTGTTTTCAAAAAATACAGACGGATAAACACTGACAGGCCAAAACATTATGACCACTCACAGGAGTCAATAAGAACCGTGTGGGAGTAAAGACCTGAGGGACTTTGACAAGGGCCAAATTGTTATGGCCAGATGATTGGGTCAGAGCGTCTCTGACAATGCTTGTAGGGTGTTTTCGGTCAGCAGTGGTGAGTACAAACCAACCAGTGGGTCCAGGAGGGCCAAATCCCCAACCGGAGACATGGTGTTAGGGCCCAACAGAAGGTTACTGTGGCACAAGTCACAGAAAAGTTGATTTCATGTCTAATGTCTTGGCTTCTTGTACCACAGTATCGGCACCAGGCAGGGGACCCACAGAAAAATAATAACAGTGTTAGTAATGTTTTGGCTCGTCATTGTTTAACTCTAACTCTGTGTAACATGAAGAGACCCACTGAGGACAATAGCAACAAACAGGAACCCTCTGTTTCCTGTCCGACGCTGGTTGTGTGACCAGGAGACGACTGTCTGTGTGCCCAGGAAGAGAGTGTAGTGTGCGTGTGTGTGTGTGTGTGTGTGCGTGTGTGTGTGTGCACGTGTGTGTGTGTGCGTGTGTGTGTGTGCGTGTGTGTGTGTGTGTGCACGTGTGTGTGCACGTGTGTGTGTGTGTGTGTGCGTGTGTGAGTGTGCACGTGTGTGTGTGTGCGTGTGTGTGTGTGCACGTGTGTGTGCGTGTGTGTGTGCGTGTGTGTGTGTGTGTGTGTGTGTGTGTGTGTGCACGTGTGTGTGTGTGCACGTGTGTGTGTGTGTGTGTGTGTGTGTGCAAGCGAGTGTGTGTTTGTGAGTGTGTGTGTGCAAGCGAGTGTGTGTGTTGTTATTCCACTCTTCCTAAGGCTGAGGGACGACTTTACATTTAGGGTGTGTTAGCCCGACCGGTGTGTTAGCCCGACCGGTGTGTTAGCCCTACCATTGTGTTAGCCCGACCTGTGTGTTAGCCCGACCGGTGTGTTAGCCCGACCGGTGTGTTAGCCCGACCGGTGTGTTAGCCCGACCGGTGTGTTAGCCCGACCGGTGTGTTAGCCCGACCTGTGTGTTAGCCCGACCGGCGTGTTAGCCCAAACCGTTGTGTTAGCCCGACCGGCGTGTTAGCCCGACCGGCGTGTTAGCCCGACCGGCGTGTTAGCCCGACCGGCGTGTTAGCCCGACCTGCGTGTTAGCCCGACCGGCGTGTTAGCCCGACCGGCGTGTTAGCCCGACCGGCGTGTTAGCCCGACCGGCGTGTTAGCCCGACCGGCGTGTTAGCCCGACCGGCGTGTTAGCCCGACCGGCGTGTTAGCCCGACCGGCGTGTTAGCCCGACCGGCGTGTTAGCCCGACCTGTGTGTTAGCCCGACCGGCGTGTTAGCCCGACCGGCGTGTTAGCCCGACCGGCGTGTTAGCCCAACCTGCGTGTTAGCCCGACCGGCGTGTTAGCCCGACCGGTGTGTTAGCCCAACCTGTGTGTTAGCCCGACCGGTGTGTTAGCCCGACCTGTGTGTTAGCCCGACAGGTGTGTTAGCCCAACCGGCGTGTTAGCCCAACCTAGCCTAACCTGTGTGTTAGCCCGACCGGTGTGTTAGCCCGACAGGTGTGTTAGCCCGACAGGTGTGTTAGCCCAACCGGCGTGTTAGCCCAACCTAGCCCAACCTGTGTGTTAGCCCAACCGTGTGTTAGCCCAGCCTGTGTGTTAGCCCAACCTGTGTGTTAGCCCAACCTGTGTGTTAGCCCAACCGGTGTGTTAGCCCAACCAACGTGTTAGCCCAGCCTGTGTGTTAGCCCAGCCTGTGTGTTAGCCCAACCTGTGTGTTAGCCCGACCGGCGTGTTAGCCCAACCGGCATGTTAGCCCAACCTAGCCTAACCTGTGTGTTAGCCCGACCGGTGTGTTAGCCCGACAGGTGTGTTAGCCCAACCGGCGTGTTAGCCCAACCTAGCCCAACCTGTGTGTTAGCCCAACCGTGTGTTAGCCCAACCAACGTGTTAGCCCAACCTGTGTGTTAGCCCAACCGGTGTGTTAGCCCAACCGGTGTGTTAGCCCAACCAACGTGTTAGCCCAGCCTGTGTGTTAGCCCAGCCTGTGTGTTAGCCCAACCTGTGTGTTAGCCCGACCGGCGTGTTAGCCCGACCGGCGTGTTAGCCCGACCGGCGTGTTAGCCCGACCGGTGTGTTAGCCCGACCTGTGTGTTAGCCCGACCTGTGTGTTAGCCCGACCGGTGTGTTAGCTCGACCTGCGTGTTAGCCCAACCGGTGTGTTAGCCCGACCTGTGTGTTAGCCCAACCGGTGTGTTAGCCCGACCTGTGTGTTAGCCCGACAGGTGTGTTAGCCCGACAGGTGTGTTAGCCCAACCTAGCCCAACCTGTGTGTTAGCCCGACCGGTGTGTTAGCCCGACCTGTGTGTTAGCCCGACAGGTGTGTTAGCCCAACCGGCGTGTTAGCCCAACCTAGCCCAACCTGCGTGTTAGCCCAAACGTGTGTTAGCCCAACCAACGTGTTAGCCCAGCCTGTGTGTTAGCCCAGCCTGTGTGTTAGCCCAGCCTGTGTGTTAGCCCAACCTGTGTGTTAGCCCAACCGGCGTGTTAGCCCGACCGGCGTGTTAGCCCAACCGGCGTGTTAGCCCGACCTGTGTGTTAGCCCAACCGGTGTGTTAGCCCAACCGGTGTGTTAGCCCGACCTGTGTGTTAGCCCGACCGGCGTGTTAGCCCGACCGGCGTGTTAGCCCAACCGGCGTGTTAGCCCTACCGGCGTGTTAGCCCGACCGGTGTGTTAGCCCGACCGGTGTGTTAGCCCGACCTGTGTGTTAGCCCGACCGGCGTGTTAGCCCAAACCGTTGTGTTAGCCCGACCGGCGTGTTAGCCCGACCGGCGTGTTAGCCCGACCGTCGTGTTAGCCCGACCGGCGTGTTAGCCCGACCGGCGTGTTAGCCCGACCGGCGTGTTAGCCCGACCTGCGTGTTAGCCCGACCGGCGTGTTAGCCCGACCGGCGTGTTAGCCCGACCGGCGTGTTAGCCCGACCGGCGTGTTAGCCCGACCGGCGTGTTAGCCCGACCGGCGTGTTAGCCCGACCGGCGTGTTAGCCCGACCTGTGTGTTAGCCCGACCGGCGTGTTAGCCCGACCGGCGTGTTAGCCCGACCGGCGTGTTAGCCCAACCTGCGTGTTAGCCCGACCGGCGTGTTAGCCCGACCGGTGTGTTAGCCCAACCTGTGTGTTAGCCCGACCGGTGTGTTAGCCCGACCTGTGTGTTAGCCCGACAGGTGTGTTAGCCCAACCGGCGTGTTAGCCCAACCTAGCCTAACCTGTGTGTTAGCCCGACCGGTGTGTTAGCCCGACAGGTGTGTTAGCCCGACAGGTGTGTTAGCCCAACCGGCGTGTTAGCCCAACCTAGCCCAACCTGTGTGTTAGCCCAACCGTGTGTTAGCCCAACCAACGTGTTAGCCCAGCCTGTGTGTTAGCCCAACCTGTGTGTTAGCCCAACCGGTGTGTTAGCCCAACCAACGTGTTAGCCCAGCCTGTGTGTTAGCCCAGCCTGTGTGTTAGCCCAACCTGTGTGTTAGCCCGACCGGCGTGTTAGCCCAACCGGCATGTTAGCCCAACCTAGCCTAACCTGTGTGTTAGCCCGACCGGTGTGTTAGCCCGACAGGTGTGTTAGCCCAACCGGCGTGTTAGCCCAACCTAGCCCAACCTGTGTGTTAGCCCAACCGTGTGTTAGCCCAACCAACGTGTTAGCCCAACCTGTGTGTTAGCCCAACCGGTGTGTTAGCCCAACCGGTGTGTTAGCCCAACCAACGTGTTAGCCCAGCCTGTGTGTTAGCCCAGCCTGTGTGTTAGCCCAACCTGTGTGTTAGCCCGACCGGCGTGTTAGCCCGACCGGCGTGTTAGCCCGACCGGCGTGTTAGCCCGACCGGTGTGTTAGCCCGACCTGTGTGTTAGCCCGACCTGTGTGTTAGCCCGACCGGTGTGTTAGCTCGACCTGCGTGTTAGCCCAACCGGTGTGTTAGCCCGACCTGTGTGTTAGCCCAACCGGTGTGTTAGCCCGACCTGTGTGTTAGCCCGACAGGTGTGTTAGCCCGACAGGTGTGTTAGCCCAACCTAGCCCAACCTGTGTGTTAGCCCGACCGGTGTGTTAGCCCGACCGGTGTGTTAGCCCGACAGGTGTGTTAGCCCAACCGGCGTGTTAGCCCAACCTAGCCCAACCTGCGTGTTAGCCCAAACGTGTGTTAGCCCAACCAACGTGTTAGCCCAGCCTGTGTGTTAGCCCAGCCTGTGTGTTAGCCCAGCCTGTGTGTTAGCCCAACCTGTGTGTTAGCCCAACCGGCGTGTTAGCCCGACCGGCGTGTTAGCCCAACCGGCGTGTTAGCCCGACCTGTGTGTTAGCCCAACCGGTGTGTTAGCCCAACCGGTGTGTTAGCCCGACCTGTGTGTTAGCCCGACCGGCGTGTTAGCCCGACCGGCGTGTTAGCCCAACCGGTGTGTTAGCCCTACCGGCGTGTTAGCCCTACCGGCGTGTTAGCCCGACCTGTGTGTTAGCCCGACCTGTGTGTTAGCCCAACCGGTGTGTTAGCCCAACCGGTGTGTTAGCCCAACCGGTGTGTTAGCCCGACCGGTGTGTTAGCCCTACCGGCGTGTTAGCCCGACCTGCGTGTTAGCCCGACCGGTGTGTTAGCCCAACCTGTGTGTGGCGGCCATGAGGGCTGTGTGAGGAGGTCACTACACTTGTGCTCTCCCGCTGACCCAAGTCCAAACACACCTGCTTCAGCTGTTGCTGTGACGACAAGACAGAGTGAAAGAAGCTGCAATGAAAAAGAGGAATGCGCTTCTGTCATTTATTTTTATATTATACTGGTCATTTGTTTTTATATTAAGTATTATATGTATTATATTATACTGTTCATTTGTTTTTATATTATACTGGTCGTCATCCAGCGCGTCCCATTAAATCCCGCCCGTGGGCCGGGATGTTTCAAATCCATACTGGGTTATTGTTTATTGATTGATTACTGTAGTGGTGTAGTACTGTAGTATTGTATTATTGTAGTATTGTAGTACTGTAGTGGTGTAGTACTGTATTATTGTAGTACTGTATTATTGTAGTACTGTAGTGGTGTAGTACTGTAGTATTGTATTATTGTAGTACTGTATTATTGTAGTACTGTAGTATTGTATTACTGTAGTACTGTAGCACTGTATTATTGTAGTACTGTAGTACTGTAGTATTGCAGTGCTGTAGTACTGTAGTGCTATAGTACTGTCGTACTGTCGTTTTGTAGGACTGTAGTACTGTCGTACTGTAGTATTGTAGCACTGTAATACTGTAATACTGTAATGCTGTAATACTGTAATGCTGTGATACTGTAATACTGTCTCCTTGCTTCCCTCCAACCAACTCAGTGGTCGCTGTTGTGTTTGATCAAATGCCTTGTGTCAGATGGACAGACTAATAACCACATGAGTTCTGCTGTCACCCGTAGCGTGTTGTCCGTTTATGTTATCGTTACTGACGCCCAAACTAATTGGCACATGCTACAAGAGCCCTGGGGCTGTGTTCAATTGGACCGTGCTGTTCCATTCCGACATCAGACCGGAGAACACATCGATTTAAATAAGGGAATGTGGGTCACTGTACAGAAACAGCATGGGTTTGTTTGTGCTCGTGGTCCAAACGGCACACCCCCTCGCCTTCATGGTGCGTGACCTTTGACCGGCACTCGTTGGGCCAGGGTGAATAGAACCGTACTACATATTGAATGTGGATCCATTTGGAACCAAGTCTAGACTGGACCGTGTTGAATTTGATATGCATTTCATGGACGTTCCTCCCTGCGGTCTCTGGAGTTTCGGTATCTTTGCCAGTTCTCGGTTAACGGCAGTGAAAGCTCAGCATAGATTTGCTAAATACCCATTAGGGGAAGAGTTATTATTTTCCACTTAAATAACCACGAAGGTTTCGGAGCATATGGCTAATTACAGAAATATAAATATATAGAGGCCACTGCCTTTAGGGAATAACGTTGCCATGACGGCACGTGTCAAATTGCCATTTACATGAATGCCCAGAACCAGGGGATCACAGCAGAACAATGCCCAGAACCAGGGGATCACAGCAGAACAATGCCCAGAACCAGGGGATCACAGCAGAACAATGCCCAGAACCAGGGGATCACAGCAGAACACTGCCCAGAACCAGGGCATCACAGCAGAACACAGCCCAGAGCAGCACACTCCATCCACAAGCTGACCTGGAGCACCTCACAAGCCTTGCTAATATAGAGATGTTCTGACTCATTCGTCTGGCCGTACCAACTTGGCACATGTGAAAGTCTCTCAGGTTCTTACTCCAGCCCATTTCCCTTGCGAACTAGTTGTTTGCTTACCATTTAATCTACAAAGACCTGGATATGTGCCCATGTTAGGAGACGATTAGCCGTTAAAAATGATTAACTTAGAAGTTTTAGGAGAAAGTACGATTGAAACAAAGTAGTAATGGTTACTGGTAATGCGGCTTTTACATCTATGTAGAAATTCTGTTGAAAATCTGCAATAGTCAATTACATCTTTAACAATACCTAAACTGTATTACTGATTAAATGTATGTTATTTTACAAAAATCAGTTTTTACAATTACATTTATAAGTGACCGCAGACTTTTGAAAGTTAATTCAAACTTACTGATTTGCCCTTCGATGCTCCAAAACGTTGTTTGGAACGTGCAGCCATCGGCTTGTGATATGGTGACATTGATTGGCGAGACTTTGTTAAAAAGATCTGGACATATTTAGAACGTAAATGTAGAAATGCAATTGAGGCTTCAGACGAAGCAATTAGAAAAGCCTGACTAAACGACTGTTGATCAGTCGCACGAATCATTGGATCGTGCCTTTTGAATTCTAATTATGCTATTTATAACTTATATCCACTGTCACGTGATCACGTGGTCACCTGGTATTTAGCGATAATGTTGTACTGGTCTGCAAGGTCCCAAATAATAGGATTATGGTGGTAATTCCGATCTAAACAGGCCCTGCTGTCTGGCGCATTTACAATCTGCTTACACGGCAGATCTCTAAATACGTACCTGGAACAAACACTATTTAACCGTGGCACATTGACTTAAAGTTATCCAATCAAACCAGCAGTGTACTTGTACGTTGGACATCTTATTATGCACGTGTAGGTACATGAATATATTATGTATCTATTATTTTTGGAACTAGACAATTGAAAGGTCATCTGTTATGGGGATTATTATGGTCTGTTTACAGCCCTGGACTCTAATACACTGAAAGCTGACTTTGGCTGTCGCTTCATATGGGCGTGTCAGTGTGTTTCAGTGTCTGTGTGTGTTCTGTGCGTGTTCTGTGTGTGTTCTGTGTGGGTTCTGCGTGTGTTCTGCGTGTGTTCTGCGTGTGTTCTGTTTGGGTTCTGTGTGTGTTCTGTGTGGGTTCTGTGTGTGTTCTGTGTGGGTTCTGTGTGTGTTCTATGTGGGTTCTGCGTGTGCGAGTTGAACAGCAGATAAAGCTGATTGGACTAGACTGCTAGAATCTGTCAACCTGCCTGTCGATGAACTTAACCTGGACACCAGGAATATATTGTCCCCTTACCACCCCCACACCCCCTGCGGACCATCCAGAAAACCGACCCCTGAACCCTCGGCACTGGAGCCCCCTCAGGCACCTGCCGACCTCTGAACTGTGAACCCGGGGAGAGTTTAGAGGGTCAAGTGTTGACACTGTAACAGATATGGCCAGAAGTCCCAGGTTACTATAAAGAGAAAGCTCAGGCTATATTTCTCTTCTGACAAGTCAACTGATTGAACCACCACTCCTTCCTCCTCCGGCTGACTTCTCTGCCTATCATCTCTCTCTCTCTCCCTCTCTCTCTCTCTCCCTCTCTCTCTCTCCCGGACGGGTGTCCTTTGTGTCTACGGGTGGCTCGACGTGGTCAGGACTTTGCTCTGATGTATACACAGCTGTTTGTGTCTCCGCAGTCCCAGAAACATGTGTGGTTTACAAAGCCCCTGTTGACACTCGAACTCGCCTCGGCTTTTTCGCTTCTCTGGGATTTGGAATTTCAACAGCTCTGGGGCTGTTGGGTAGAACTTTTTGCCGGCTCAGCATGTTTGACTTGGGAGGGGAAAGTCATCCGAGAAATGTAGCTAACTCCTGGCCTCTGTGGACCTCGCTGTATAGATCTGTGACAAGATGCGTTGCTCATTCGGAATCGCGTTCCACCACAGCTCCACACACTGGGTTACACAGTCAACGCAAAGTGCATTACGATTAAAACTGTGGCGTTACTCTTCACAAATGCTTCTTCGTGCCACGTTGTAGAAACAATACACTTACAATACACAGGCGTAAAAGAGAAATACCTGAAGTCAAAGCAGGCCTTAATGTCATACCAGATGGGCACAAAGACAATCAACGTTATTTTGAGTAAGTTATCTTCGAACGGGAGCCAGTTTAACCACATACGCTCAGGGTTTCACAAATGTATTTATTTCCAGATTGCAATGTGAAATAGAGGAATGATTCGTGGATGGAGATAAAAGAAAATGTAAACGTCTTTAGGAGTTTGGCCTTAAATAATGGCCGATAATTGAATACACTGCGGTTCAGTCATTTTGGTTTAAGGTGGTCATTTTGCATTATGCCTCTTTAATGTGCTGATGAAATTGCTTTAGTAGAGTACCTGACAGGCTTAAAGATATTTCACTACGGCAGCGAGCCCAATAGCATAGCTGTCCCACTTGCGTATTGACATTCTTCCTGCCAGTTCATCTTCATTGTGTAGAAACAAGAGCTCGGCTTGTATGGGGGGAACCCAAATATTGAAAGACAATCCAAATAGATTTGGCTTTAGCAGCATAAACGGTAAACGAATTAGCCATTTCTCTTCCCTCTTGGCTATATAAGCCTCCAGTAGACTATGGAATAGTATTTGACCATATGGGCTTTGTCTAGTATTACTGTCACCCCTCATTTACTGTAGCAAGTAAAGAAGCCATGAATTCCCAAATCCTCTTAACAAAACGTTTAGTTGATTGATTTATAGTCCCCCCAGCCAGGAATATTTATCCCGGGTGATGGATAGATGAAATAAACACTAAACATTGTCACTGTAGTCCTAGCCAGTGGCTTATTCCAGCGTGAAAAAGATTTATATTAGAATATAAAGTCTGGGATGAAGGAGATGATTGTTTGAGACAAGAAGGTTGTGTGAAGGATTTTTACAAAGGTGAAAAGGAAGATGAATAGGACTGTTTTTTTCTATACTTTGGGATTGTTTATTGGGTCGCAATGAAGTCGAAGCAATCCAAACAGTGGAGCGTCAGAGTTATTTACAAGTTGGCGTCGGTGCTACGCTAATTATTGTGTATATTGGATGAGACAGGTCATCCATGAGCCGAGGGGGAAAGACAAGTTCAATCGGGTTTGCGATGTTTCGTAGTGACTTCGTTTCGAGGTCTTTGTCCACAGAGTTGGAAAGTATCTGACAGCAGAGCAGCAATTATAGCTTTCTGTGTTATCACTCACTTTTTTAATTTCCCTCATCGTTGAAAGTCACATGGAAACGGTGGAGACTCTGAGACGAACGGGTCGGGCAGACCCAAAGGCATAACAGAATCAGCAAACACGCTTACAGCTGAAACAGCTTACATGATAGGCGACTCACATGACAACAGCTTGAAGCACAGCATAACACTGATCAAAGTACCCATCACCAATGAGACACTAATGCCCACTGAAGTCATACAGACCACCAATCGAACTTTGAAATCTTCTGCAAACTTCATCAAGCAGAGTTTCTGCACTCCGCCGGTTAGGCAAAATGATGATTTCTCAATGTGTGACACCACCTGTTAAGCATGGAGGAAGCGTCATGGTCTGGGGCTATTTTGCTGTATCCAGAGTTGGCGACTGCATTTTGCTGTGCCATGCACTACCCCTTAATAATGACTCAAGACATACTTCCAGGCCATATCAGAACTACCATTGAATAGGACGCCGGTCATTAGGATGCCGCTAGGGCTTGTCAAGCTGGAAATCACTCTAGTATTACTCATAGAGTTTGCTTGCAGGAATGTGAAATCCAAACCATCCGTTCACCTTTGCACCCCTGGGACAGACTACACTTAATCAAAGACTTGCTGACGGGATGAGTCTTTTGTAGACACTTAAAGGTTTTCACTGGGTCTGCGCCTCTAACCCTAATTGGCTGATCATTCCATTGTAGTGGGAGAAAGCTCTGTTTCCAGCTGTTTGTTCAGACATTTTTGATACAATTAAAAAGCCAGCATCTTGTGATCTTAGGTTACGTTTAGGTTTGTATGACTGGATTAATTCAGCATGTAGGTAGGAGTTAGTCCTGCTTTAAAGGTTAACAATGAAACAAATTAATCGGCCCCAGCCTTAAAAAGCAGCCAGTACGAAAAGGCTACTAACGAGATACATTTTTTATTTTTTTCCTAGCCGCTGTTTAGCAGTAATGGAAGTTTATTTATTGATTTGTCAGGATAACCAGAGAGTAGAAAATTGCAGTAATCTAATTTGAAGTAACTACGGCATGAATTCGCTTTGCTGCATAATTTTTAGATGAATCATTTATTTTTTAAATCACATGGATGGATAAATGCTGTCCTTGAAGTATATTTTATATGTTCATCAAAGGAAAGATCCTGTCATACATAGTTCCTGAGTAGCTAAATTAGGGCCTTCTCCATGTGTCATTGAAATATACAACTGGCTACAATAAAAAATGTAATTCTGGTTTTAAATGACATCCCCCAGAGACAGCATGAACAGTGAAAACAAAAGTGGTCCTAAAACCAAGCCCTGAGGAACATAAAAAAGGGTCAGTTTATCCACACAAACAAACAGAAATCTGCCGGGAAATCCAGCAGGGGGCAGTGAACGTTGGCTCATCGTGGCCTGAGGTGGGCCGGTAAAATGTTAGACAGGGTTAGTATGTATTGTGATGCTTGTTGTACGTAGGGCACCTGCGAGCTGTGGTTGTTGGTCAGGAAATGCGCTCTTCTCAAGCGCGTGCATGCCGGCACGGACTTCCTGGTTGGGTAAGCCGTGAAATAAGACGGCCTGACGAGATCGGCTATGGGGGAAAAACCCTTTGATCTTGGCTCTCGTACATCTGGTGTCAGGTCAGATTAGAAATTGGACCTCAACAGGCATCGGTAGATGTCCGACAAAGTAAAATCAGGTTAAGGAAAAATCTTACCTTTGAAAAATTTGTGGTGATAGGCCTTA
>CM055743.1:18746129-18888629 GCA_029465975.1 Dallia pectoralis
GTTCGCATACAGATGTTCGCATACAGATGTTCGCATACAGATGTTCGCATACAGATGTTCGCTCAATTATAAATGCTCTGTAAATGTGAGACGTGCTAAACCGCAGCTTTCATAATTCTGCATATCACATCCTAATTACTAAGGTTGGTGACACGCGATTGGATGGTGACTCTCCTGACCGGCGTCTGGTCTGCCATACGATTGGCCACCAGCTCCTGCAACTGCAGCGCCCCTCCGCCAATGAAACAGAACGCCGGGCAAACGGGGCCGGAGCAATCGACAGGCCCCTCCCACAGAGGGCGGAGCGAGTGGGCGTCGTAGTAGGTGACACGACCCTTCTCGAAGTCAAGGCACACCCCCAGCCGCGGTGGCAGGGGGTAGGTGAGGCCCGTGGGCGAGGAGGCGGGGCTTGTGCCGTTGGCGATGGTGGGGCTGCGGTGGGGGCTGGTGCCGTTGGCGTGGCAACCGTGGTTGTTCTGCTGATTCGGCGACTGGGGCAGAAAGATCTTGCCCATGCCCGTGGTGAGGAAGGAGAAAGGGGGAGGGGACTCCAGTGAGTCTTCTGCCCCGCTGTCATGGCCACTGTCTGGATCATAGCTACAGGTGGATAGCAAATGATTAGTTGATTGATTGATTAGTTAAACACACCCCTACACACATGCAAAGGAGAAATGGTTCACACACACACACACACACACAACCAGGACCCCTATTTATTAACCCCTCACACACACACACACACACACACACACACACACACACACACACACACACACACACACAACCAGAACCCCTATTTATTAACCCCTCACACACACACACACACACACACAACCCCTATTTATTAACCCCTCACACACACACACACACACAACCAGGACCCCTATTTATTAACCCCCACACACACACACACACACACACACACACAACCAGGACCCCTATTTATTAACCCCTCACACACACACACACACACACACAACCAGAACCCCTATTTATTAACCCCTCACACACACACACACAACCAGGACCCCTATTTATTAACCCCTCACACACACACACACACACACACACACACCAGGACCCCTATTTATTAACCCCTCACACACACACACACACACACACACAACCAGGACCCCTATTTATTAACCCCACACACACACACACACACACAACCAGGACCCCTATTTATTAACCCCACACACACACACCAGGACACCTATTTATTAACCCCTCACACACACACACACACACACACAACCAGGACCCCTATTTATTAACCCCTCACACACACACACACACACACACAACCAGGACCCCTATTTATTAACCCCTGACACACACACACACACAACCAGGACACCTATTTATTAACCCCTCACACACACACACACACACACAACCAGGACCCCTATTTATTAACCCCCACACACACACACACACACACAACCAGGACACCTATTTATTAACCCCTCACACACACACACACACACACAACCAGGACCCCTATTTATTAACCCCACACACACACACACACACAACCAGGACACCTATTTATTAACCCCTCACACACACACACACACACACAACCAGAACCCCTATTTATTAACCCCTCACACACACACACACACACAACCAGGACCCCTATTTATTAACCCCTGACACACACACACACACACACAACCAGGACACCTATTTATTAACCCCTGACACACACACACACACACACACACAACCAGGACACCTATTTATTAACCCCTGACACACACACACACACACACACACACAACCAGGACACCTATTTATTAACCCCCCACACACACACACACACACACAACCAGGACCCCTATTTATTAACCCCACACACACACACACAACCAGGACACCTATTTATTAACCCCTCACACACACACACACACACACACACAACCAGGACACCTATTTATTAACCCCTAACTAGAAATGGTTCAGGCCGTATAAGGAGAACCTTTTTGACCAGCTCTTCTACTGTAAGATGCTCAGTAAGACCCTGATGTAAGCCAGTTTTTCTTTTGCATACTTTCTTATCACTACAGCCTCACGTTCTTTGTTCAACCTATAGTTACACACTTGTGTGACTTACCGGGGACTTGCCATGTCTTGAGGAAGGTGGAACCATTCCTGTAGTTTAGACTCGAGTCCAACTCCCACCTATGAAATGAATCAGGACATTATAAAGGGACAGCATCATTGTCCGATGATTCAAACTCATCATTGCTCGATGATTCGAACTCATCATTGCCGATGATTCAGACTCATCCATGTCCAATGATTCAGACTCAACATTGCCGATGATTCAAACTCATCATTGCCTGATGATTCAAACTCATCATTGCCCGATGATTCAAACTCATCATTGCCTGATGATTGAAACTCATCATTGCCCGATGATTCAAAATCATCATTGCCCGATGATTCAAACTCATCATTGCCCGATGATTCAAACTCATCATTGCCCGATGATTCAAACTCATCATTGCCTGATGATTCAATGGAACCTGAACCCTCCCGGATGTTTAACTCGCCTTGACAAGGTAAGACCCGGGTTCCACTGAGCATGCCCAGTAGTGCCTGCCCTGAGTGATGGCCACATCCCCCACCAGCAGGTCCGCCGTCAGGTGACAGGAAGTGAGCGCTCTGTCGGCTGCCTGCAGCAAGGACAGTCCGGGGACACTCCGGGCACAGCGCTGCTCCTTACTCACCACCAGACGGTCGGCATGGAGACCCCAGCGAGAGTCCAGGTAGAAATTTAACACTGAGAGATGTAAGGACGAGGAGGAAGAGGAGGACAGGGCGAAAAGGGACACGGAGGATGGAGAGATGGAGGACAGGGGGAACGGTTTGTGTTGGGATAATGTGCAGGTTTTGTTGGAGAGGCGATGAAGACATGAGGAAGAAGCAAAACGCATAAAGGAGATAAATACACGGATAAAGGAGGAGGAAGATATCCAATCAGGGCAACAAGGAAACAACTGAGAGGGTTAACAGAGGAGAAGAGAGAGCTGGCATGCATCTCCTCGGGAATGAGGAGAGGAGACACCTCCTTGGGTCCTCTATCCTCGTCTCCTCAAAAGCCATTGGAGGAGGCGCGGTCGCTGCCCTTTGAACTCCTCCAATGGGTTTCGATTTCAGGAAGAGGAAAGTGGATAAGAAGAGATTGAAATTGAGAATCTCCCAGGGAATAGGGAAAACGGGACAGAAGAGGTCAATCAGAGGAGGAGGAGGTGGAGAAGCGTCTTTGGGAATGTTTTTGGGATTAATATGCCTGAGGGAAACATAGCAGGAGAAAGTAGTTACAGAGGAAGATGAGACACACCAGCCAGCAATTAGCCCGTATCTCAACCGAACTCCCAGTGAGCAAACTAACTCAAAAGACGTCTAATCTGCCGTCTTTTCAGCGTGCTGTGCTTGTGGTACACATCTGTTTGTAAAGCCTCTGGTTTTACCAAAGAGTGCAAACCTCTACCAAACACTATGACATCTCATTCTGGAAGAGAGGAGGAAGAGGATGGCTGGGGAAGATGTACGGAGGTAGAACGAAATGCAATGCAACAATCGATGGGGTGGAAAAAGAGATGATGCTTACGCCAACTGTCAAAGGCAGAGAGGTGGACATGGGATTTGAACCTAGGAGCCAGAAATGAAGGAGAATTGAGGAGACGGTAAGACATGAGAATGAGGTACGGAGCTAAAATGTGACAAAACAAAATTACAACGAGAATCAGCTAGAAGATGGATTGAACGGAGAAATGAGATACAGGCGATAGGAAAGATGAGGATTTAGAGAAACAGAAGAATGACGAGAAGAATGTGCAGAAAAGAAAGAAAAGAGTCATTAATCTGATCTCCTTGAATTCCGTTCTCATCAGCTACACTTAAGCCCTCATTATGCTTCTGCGTCAACTCCACGGCATAGCTACGCCGTCACTCCTACGGCGTCGTGGCTGTTTTATGGTTCTGCGTCGGGTTGCGTTGCATTTCACATCCAGATGTATAATCTGACTGTCAAGTGTTTTCCTTTTCTTAGCTGCGCTTAATCCTCACTTGATAGGGAGGCACCAATCCTGAACATTCATACGGGTTCCACTCAATAACCAAGCCTCTTTTATATTTTCCTTCCGTTTTTTATTTATCTTCGTTGCTTCGGCATAGGTATTTACAGGTGAAAAACCTTAAACCCAGAAACCACAAACCATTTACCAACTTACCCATTGTTATCAAACATAATTTTACCTCCAAACCACACATGTGTATATATAGATAACAAATACACTCGTAAATAAACAGATTCATCAGTAAGTTGCCAATTTGCCTATTGTTATGAAACTGACTTTTAACTACAAACACACAGGTATATATAGATAAACAAACATGCACTCATAAATAGATATTAAATTAGTTATCAAACAGATATCAAATTAGCATATAATTTCAACTCCAGGAGGCCCAATGAATCACATGAGTAACCAACCACAATGAATTGCTCAGCAATTGAATAGTCAATTAGTGAATCTACCAAGTTTCTTACCCACATAAATATTTACAATACGCCCCAGAAACCACAATGAACAATCTTAGCACTTAAACACTGTTGATTTCCATCATAAACCAATACCTGTACAATGCATTTTGTACTACTGCGTGAATATTTACAACACTGCCGCAACGCACGCACACACACACACACACACAAGTCTCTTTCCCTCCTGGATCTCAACGCGTCATCAGCGCGCAGCAACCAACAACTGAACTTGCAACAAAGTCTCATTAAAAGCCAATCTTACCGGCTGTCCGTTCAGTCTTTTGAGTTGGTACCAGACTTCGCGCAGCTCCAGGAAGGTTTAATGAGGAGATCCCTTTACTTCCTCACGCAGTACCGGTGTTATTGCCGGTTCTAGCTGACCCATTTAACCGGAAATGAGCGTGCCTTTTCTGCCCGAGGGCGCACCGGTAAGTGATTATTAGTTTCAGCTTGATCAATGACGAGAAGGGGCGTTTCGCCGCGACACTGACCAATCACAGCCCTTTGTGTAGTTACAATTTTCTGGACGTGCACGTCGAGCTACGGCGTATGGGTTGGAGAGGGGTTCGCGTCGACGCTGAGGGGTCTACGAGGGTACGCCGTCGATTCGACGCAGAAGCATAAAACAGGTTTTAGACCGGAGACTATAACCGTGTGTGTGCGTGTGCATGTGCGTGTGCGTGTGTGTGTGCCCAGAGCAGGATGTCACCTCACCTGGGGCCGGGGTGTGTGTGTGTGTGTGTGTGTGTGCGTGTGTGTGTCACCTCACCTGGGGACGGGGGTGTGTGTGTGTGCGTGTGTGTGTGTCACCTCACCTGGGGCCGGGGGTGTGTGCAGGTAGACCTCCTCGCTGTACTCCCCGAAGCCCGCCTTATTGCAGCCCCTCACCCTCAACACGTACACACTGTCCATCTCCAGCCTGTCAATCACGGCGCTGGTCCCGGCCACCTCCTCCAGCCGCTGCCAGCCCCAACGGGCCGTGGCCAATCGCCCTTGTGCAGCGCCCCTGGACCCGCCTCCCGGGACCACCCCCCGGCGTCGGAACTCCACAGAGAAGTGCCAGGCAGCGGCCGACTCCGGAGGCAGACGCCAGCACAGGAAGAGCTGGTCGTAGGCCAGGGTTTTCTGGGTGTCGATCACAGGCCCCAGGGGTGCTGGGAAAACATCACAGCTGTCAATACCATCAAACAAACGTCAAATTCTCAAAACAGCAGCTGGTCAATCTTAGCTTGGCCGACTGACATGGGAAAAGCTACAGGGCTTTAGGCTGACCCACTTGGAGAAAGTGCGCCCCCCGCTGTCCAGAAAACTGAACTACGCATGGACACATACAGCCCAAAGTGGGAGATTTAACAAATACTTGGAGCCTCCCTTTAAATCCTATTTTCAATTTCTGGTTTAAGCCCTGTTCCTTCTCCTCTCTCTCTCTCTCTCTCTCTCTCTCTCTCTCTCTCTCTCTCTCTCTCTCTCTCTCAGACTGGCTCCGTCTCTCTCTCTCTCTCTCTCTCTCTCTCAGACTGGCTCCGTCTCTTCTCTGGCCTCTCAGGCCTTTCCCATAACCCTCCTCTCCTCCCGTCTCACCCTGGATGAACTGCAGCTCCGTGAGGAGTTTGAGCTCTTTGGAGGCGTCAAGCTGGAAGTGTCTGAAGGAGGGATCAGCGGCGAGGGAGAAACACTGCAGCGACTCAATGGAGGTGGACAACCTATAGAGAAGAGGTAGTGGGGGTTAGATGTGCAGAAAAGGGAGATGACAAAACACCGTTCAACAGTTATGTTAATAAAAGTCATCCCATGAATAGAGAATCACACATCCTCAGAATCAGCTTTATTGGCCAAGCATCTCTACATTACGGAACTGAGGTTGGTTCTACATCTACTATCTTTGCTTTTTTCAGCACGTTCTGGATTCTGAGTCTATGTCATCTTTGTCAGCCTGGTCTACTGGCTCCCTCTGGTGGTCGTTTGTCATTTTCCCCAAGGATGAGGATGTGCAATAAGCATTAAAAGGAAAGTGGTGGAGTTTAAATTGCAGATTAAATTTACTACCTCATCTATTGAACACGAGGTCAAATTGAAATTAAGAAGTGCGAGGGAGCGAGAGCTATAGACATTCGTCTCAGGGATTCGGACTTGTGGGTAAAAAGCTTGCTAGATGGAGCGTGCCGTTAACACTGTTAGCAGACGTCGAAAAGAAAGCTTAGACGACAAATGACGGAGAGCAAAAGACGTCTGTGTTCCACACGCTGTAGAACCTTTCCAGACAGGTTATTTTCACCTGCTGTGTGTCTGGCGCGCTGCCTGGACGAAGCAGGGCGGGTCCATCTCTTTCAGCAGCTCCTGGGAGAACGCCATGAGGCCTGCATGCTCCAACAGGCTCCGCCTCTCTGCCACCTGGCCCGCCAAGGCGTCGCCCCGACGCTGCCGAGCCCCCTCCAGGGCCTGGGCCAATGAGGCGTGGCGCTCTGCCAGAAGGGCAGTTAGGTCCTTGATGCTGTGAGACAGCTGGTCTCGCGCCGCTACGCTGTTGGCCTGGGGACAGACAGAGAAGAGGTCAGGACTATGTGGATTCATTCAGGGTCGCTACGTTGTTCATCTGGAGACAAATAACACCCCACGGATATTTGGGATGAACGGCAGGGTTATTCAGTAGACCGTAAAGGGACTGCAGAGATTTGTTGGGGACCAAAGATGGAGGCAGGACACAAGCGCTCCAAGCAACAGGAATGAACAGGAAACACAAGAGGAGCAACAAACCTAAATAGGCGCCATGATCAGGGGAAGCAGGTGTCCGCGGAGAAATGAGGGAGAGTTGGATTGACCGCCAAGCCAAAACGGGACAAAAAGACCATGAATGGACTGCAGAGATGTGTAGCAGACCAAAGACTGACCACATAAGATTTATTTTGGACCAAATATAGACCACAGATATATATTTTCAAGGAAAGATGGTCCACGGAGAATGTGAAAACCGATATCTCTATACTCCCAACACTTTAAATGTAAGCACATTTCTAAAATAAACCATGAATTATTTGATTACCAGATACCAGGGTGCTAATATGTTTGGGTTTTCATACCCGAACCAACATCCCTGACATTTCAAGAGCCCGGGTTATTGGTTCCGTAGGGCTACACGGATCTTAATGGACACATGGAGTTGTTCAATGTGTATCCATGATTATTTTTAAATAAGTGCTGGTAGTGTTAGTTAATCACCTCGGTCTGCGTGATGGCGTTCTCCAGCTGTGTGATCTGGTTCAGCACGGTCTCCTGGTTGGCCAGAATGTAGTTAATCTCCTTGGTAATCTTGTCCTAGCAAATAAACAGTCACATCAGACAGAGACTTAATGCCCCAGGCCAGTCTTAATTCCACTGCGGTTACTCTGCGTTGTCCTACATTTCTACAGATAAACCTAAAAGCGCAGACATCTTTATTTGGGAAAATGCTGTTGATATGATTTATTTTTAGATGTATATTCTCAATCTGAATTTAATGTCAGCCACTGTAATAGACAAACTAACCAATAGCAGTCTCAACAAGTCAGATTTTATTGTGATATCTGCTTTACTATTTGATAATATAATAGTAAATATAGTGCATAATTAATACATTCTTTGAACCGTACACGGTCCATCTTATGACCAATAAGGCTTTGGCACACGGATGCCCACCTTAAGCATCTGGTAGGCTTGGGCAACTGGTGCCACCTTGTGGCCGGCGTGGGCGCGGCGCAGCTTGCAGAGTGGGCACAACAACCGCTGGCACGTGCGGCAGTAGAAGTGCAGACGCTCCTGGTCGTGCTCCGGGCAGGAGAGAACCTGGTGGAAAAAAAGAGTTGATACGGGTAAGAGAGAGGAGAACTGGAGGAGGGGAGGGTGAGAGAGGAGAGCTGGAGGAGAGGAGGGTGAGAGAGAGGAGAACTGGAGGAGAGGAGGGTGAGAGAGAGTAGAGCTGGAGGAGAGGAGGGTGAGAGAGAGGAGAACTGGAGGAGAGGAGGGTGAGAGAGGAGAACTGGAGGAGGGGAGGGTGAGAGAGGAGAGCTGGAGGAGAGGAGGGTGAGAGAGGAGAGCTGGAGGAGAGGAGGGTGAGAGAGAGGAGAACTGGAGGAGAGGAGGGTGAGAGAGAGGAGAACTGGAGGAGAGGAGGGTGAGAGAGGAGAACTGGAGGAGGGGAGGGTGAGAGAGGAGAGGAGGGTGAGAGAGGAGAACTGGAGGAGAGGAGGGTGAGAGAGGAGAGCTGGAGGAGAGGAGGGTGAGAGGAGAGAACTGGAGGAGAGGAGGGTGAGAGAGAGGAGAACTGGAGGAGAGGAGGGTGAGAGAGAGGAGAACTGGAGGAGAGGAGGGTGAGAGAGGAGAACTGGAGGAGGGGAGGGTGAGAGAGGAGAGCTGGAGGAGAGGAGGGTGAGAGAGGAGAGCTGGAGGAGAGGAGGGTGAGAGAGGAGAGCTGGAGGAGAGGAGGGTGAGAGAGGAGAGACGAGTGAGAGGAGGGTGAGAGGGTGGACATTATCAGAGGACGAGAGAGAGGTGGAACTCACCTTGGGTCTGAAGTTAAGGGTTGGCAGGACATGCTCATGCTGGGCGCGTGGTGTACCCCAGGGATGGTACAACTTAAAGCACTCGTTACAGAAGCTGGCTCGGCAGTCAGCACAACCCTTGGTGGCCTCCAGAGACTGGGGAGGCTTGCAGAACTGACACATCACCACACTGCCCAGGCATACTGTGTGTCTGTACCTGACGATGAAGGAGGGAGGGGAGTAGGAGGTAAGAGAGGGGAGGAGGGAATGCTTTTGGGAGTGAGCCTGAGGTCGGACAGGCAGATTAACAGCATTTGGAAGTTAGCTCAAACCGAAGGAGCGTTCAGTGTCTGTTGTGTCTGGTATCTTCTCTAGCTCTGTTCCACGCTCACTAACCAGAGGCTCAGGTCCCATTTGACAGCCTATTTCTGATATGCTTCACTGCCTTTGAGCAAGGGAATCGGTCAAAATTAGGTATGACCTATATTTGGGGAAGGCTGCTATTTGAGGAACAGTCCCTGTTTCGTTACAATACGCACGAGCAACAGCGTATCCTTTATACACACTTAATAATTATTTGGTGACTTTTTATTGAACAAACTGCATTTGAATTGGCACTGAATTGGCACTGTCAGTATACCTACAGAATAAACTGTTACTTTATATATATGCATGTACCACCAGAACACAGTGAGAACCCAGGATCTGTATAGAGCGTGTCTGTCCGCGTTCTACCTCTCCACGATCCGCTCCAAGGTGAGGTTCCGCAGGCATTCCGTCAGGCCCTTCTCTCCCAACTCGATCTCCTTCCCACACGGCGGACACGGAAACAGCATCGCCGGGGACGGTTCCTTACGACGTCGCCCTGGTGACGGGTACGTCCCAAATCCTGGACAGAGGAGGAGAAAAGAGACAAGGGATGGGTGAAAAAGGAGGAGAGTAGAGAGAACCTGAAGAGGATATGAGAAGCTGTGGAGAGGAGGGCAGCTCTCCTATATGAAGGGGATATGGGTATCACAGGAAGCTGTGGAGAGGAGGGAAGCTCTCCTATATGAAGAGGATATGGGTATCACAGGAGACTGTGGATAGGAGGGCAGCTCTCCTATATGAAGAGGATATGGGTATCACAGGAAGCTGTGGAGAGGAGGGCAGCTCTCCTATATGAAGGGGATATGGGTATCACAGGAAGCTGTGGATAGGAGGGCAGCTCTCCTATATGAAGGGGATATGGGTATCACAGGAAGCTGTGGAGAGGAGGGAAGCTCTCCTATATGAAGAGGATATGGGTATCACAGGAGACTGTGGATAGGAGGGCAGCTCTCCTATATGAAGAGGATATGGGTATCACAGGAAGCTGTGGAGAGGAGGGAAGCTCTCCTATATGAAGGGGATATGGGTATCACAGGAAGCTGTGGATAGGAGGGCAGCTCTCCTATATGAAGAGGATATGGGTATCACAGGAAGCTGTGGAGAGGAGGGCAGCTCTCCTATATGAAGAGGATATGGGTATCACAGGAAGCTGTGGAGAGGAGGGCAGCTCTCCTATATGAAGAGGATATGGGTATCACAGGAGGCTGTGGAGAGGAGGGCAGCTCTCCTATATGAAGAGGATATGGGTATCACAGGAAGCTGTGGAGAGGAGGGCAGCTCTCCCATATTAATGGCTGAAATTAGATCGATAGAACGCGGTCAAACACATACGGTCCATTTTCTGTGATGATTGATAAAACTGCGTTAAGTCGAATTTCAGACTGAGACCAGACGCCTCTCCATCGACTGTCGCTTGAAATTTAATTCACAGAGGAAAGGGTTTTATATGCAAATCAAGCCTTCTTTCCTTCTCTTCTTTTTCTTCTTTTCTCTTCTTTCTTTCTTTCTTTCTTTCTTTGTCTCTTTGTGGCCTTATATCTCCTCAGAAATATTTGTCTCAAAAGGGTTTACAACTTGTTAACCCAGATTAACATTGTATGACACATACTCTCTCCCCTGTCTCTATCTGCGTCACACACACACACACACACACACACACACACACATACACACACATTACCTGAACGCAGAACACGATCAATGGGTCTGTGGTCCGCCTTGCTGGGCATGGGCCTGCGTGCCTGGCGGGGGGAGCGTGTGTTGGGCGTGGAGGCTGGTGAGTTGGGCTCGGGAGGCAGCTCTGGTTGAGGGTAGCCATTTTGAACCAGGACCTCTGTGGCACACAACAGGCACACACTGTGCTGGCACGGTAGAACCACAGGCTGCTTGACTATGTCCTTACACACCGGGCAATGCAGCTCACGCTCCATGCTCTTCACATTGGACTGGAGAGGGAGAGAGGGAGAGAAAGAGAGAGAGAGGGAGAGAGAGAGGGAGAGAGGGAAAGAGGGAGAGATGGAGAGAGGGAGAGAGAGAGAGAGAGAGAGAGAGGGAGAGAGAGGGAAAGAGGGAGAGAGGGAAAGAGGGAGAGTCAGAGAGTCAGAGAGTCAGTGAGTCAGAGTTTCCTTCCTCATGAAGAAGAGGTAGGCTGGCCTCTTTAAGAAGCATCATTTTAGGGATATAACATGGTTCAAATTCAAAAAGTATACATAAATATTATTTTTTTAAATAAAAAATAGAACGAGTGGACATTTTGGATGCAGTAGTATTCTAAGGGCATACCATATCTCTAGTAAAGTGTTTGAACACAAGGGAATGAAATGAGTCAAATAATGAATCAATGGGTCAAATAATGAATCAATGAGTCAAATAATGAATCAATGAGTCAAATAATGAATCAATGAGTCAAATAATGAATCAATTAAGCAAACACACCTGTGAAAATGTGAATCAACTGCACATGCATCGGTTTTTAAACTGTTGCAGGATTCATCCTGTAGGGGAACTAATAACCAACAGCCTGTGAAACGCAAAATAAAATCTATGGAGGAGGTTGTGGCTTTTCCAGGCATGGTTTCTATTGCCTATCCAATTATGGCATTTCTTGGCCAAAACAAAATCAAACACAAAACTCACACACACAACAGTTGACCCTGAAAGTGACACACCTGTACGTTTGCATTGATACACAGACGCACACACAATTCAATCAGACAGATTACATGGAAAACCACTTAACCAACATCCGTTCCATTGATTGCTCCGATTCAGAAGGGAGAGTAAGAGATTTACCTTCCATAAGATTGGCTAAACGAATCCCGTTCATTTCAATTATCCTATTTGAATGTAATGGTATGATAAAACCTATTTTAGACATCACCACACACACACACACACACACACACACATACGCAAACTGAAGGTCAAAGCCAATTTCTCCTTTATAATGTATCTTACAGCTGGTTACACCCATGCACACCTCTTTCATGTCATTCGCCATGTCAACTCAGGCCTGTCCTGTCTCAAAATCAAGTCTAAATGTGCAAAATCCAGTTCATGCATGCTTCAATCCAATGCAATTAATTTCACCGTGAACACATTGCTCTGCACTCGTCGGTGTTCTTACCTTCACCTGGAATCTAGGCGCCATGACGGACATGTTTCTTCCATGGTAATCCGTGCACGGGTGATGGGTGGGATGCATTTGTTGTGAAACACACACCTCCTTTCTAATTCTAGTTGATATATAAATGCTGATACCGAGTCTCAGGCGTTGTCCTATCCTTGGAAACTAGGCCCTATCCTATATGTGCGCTGTGCACATTTCTGCTTTCCTAATTTTCTCTCTTCCCGACCCCCCTCCGCAGCCTGCTCTGCAGCGCGAGGCCTCTGCGTGCCTGCCTGCCTGCCTGCATCCCGTATCTATGGCAACGAGGCAGGTCCTGTACCAGCTCCTGGGATGCGCAGGGATCGCATATGCGCATGTGCTATTTTCTGCAGTCAAAAAAATAATTGTAGGTATGAATTTGCCTCCCTTACTGTTTAAAGATCGATGTGCTCATGACATCCTCTAACAGATGTGCAAGTGAATTGAGAGGATACTTTGAGATACAGTAGCATTTAAAATGAATAAAATAAATAAAATAAATAAACTCGAACACAAAGACAAACGACCCAAATCACGCGACTGCACACACAGAATACTCACACTGATTATCGTTAGGGAGTCCATCATTGGAGTAAGATGTCAGTCCGACTGTTTCTCCTTTGGTTGACGCCTCTTCTGCTACCATAATAACCACAACAGGTGCCCATATGGGCAAATATTGCCAAAACATATACTCATAACCCGTGGATCGTGGATGTATTCACAACAGGTCGATCCATAATGGGCACCGGAATTGGAAGAATTGGCCTCGATTTTAGAGGTTTTCGTTCAGCAGAACACTGTAATGTATGGGGGCGGAGTAAGAGGGACTAGAGTGCGCATGCGTAATAGATCCAAGACTAAAATGAATGGCTGTGCTCCAGAATATCAAGATGATCTCCTCACACCATATTGACTTAAATGTACAGTGAGTCGTGTTTTGTTTATAGACAGACAGTGACTTCCCCCCCCCCAATAATTAAGATTTATTAAATAAAATTGACACTGCTTTATTAACTCATTAAAAAAGTAAAATATTATAAGGATCACAAAAGTTTATGAATAATATTACCAAAATGCAATTCAAACCAATTCCTTTACTTGGATCTTTTCCTTATTTATGAGCTGCGAAAACAAAAACAGGTATAGAATTCTAGGCAGATTGCAATATGGCTTCATGCATAACACAGTAAATATAGATATACACAAATATAGATTTGCACACAGCCTACACATCTATTTTACATGCTTTGTTTAGCAGCATTCCTGATCTAGTTTAGCAATATAATTTATATTATAATATACTGTATGTCATTTAGCAGGCTCTTTCATGAAAACATATTCACAGGCACGCATGCATACATTTCATATGATTGTCGCAGGAACCAAACCTGATATCCTGGTGTCATTGCAACCAGTTCAGTTCCTTTCTTTCATGAGAAACTGTGTGTGTGTGGGGGGCAGTGGGGGGGCAGTGGTAGGTCGTGCATGCAGGGACACAGGCAGTAAGTAAAATGACATGTAGCCATCAGCCCAGACATTATAATATGACATGTAGCCATCAGCCCAGACATTATAATATGACATGTAGCCATCAGCCCAGACATTATAATACGACATGTAGCCCATCAGCCCAGACATTATAATATGACATGTAGCCCATCAGCCCAGACATTATAATATGACATGTAGCCCATCAGCCCAGACATTATAATATGACATGTAGCCCATCAGCCCAGACATTATAATATGACATGTAGCCCATCAGCCCAGACATTATAATATGACATGTAGCCCATCAGCCCAGACATTATAATATGACATGTAGCCCATCAGCCCAGACATTATAATATGACATGTAGCCATCAGCCCAGACATTATAATATGAAATGTAGCCATCAGCCCAGACATTATAATATGACATGTAGCCCATCAGCCCAGACATTATAATATGACATGTAGCCCATCAGCCCAGACATTATAATATGACATGTAGCCATCAGCCCAGACATTATAATATGACATGTAGCCCATCAGCCCAGACATTATAATATGACATGTAGCCATCAGCCCTGACATTATAATATGACATGTAGCCATCAGCCCAGACATTATAATATGACATGTAGCCATCAGCCCAGACATTATAATATGACATGTAGCCATCAGCCCTGACATTATAATATGACATGTAGCCATCAGCCCTGACATTATAATATGACATGTAGCCATCAGCCCAGACATTATAATATGACATGTAGCCCATCAGCCCAGACATTATAATATGACATGTAGCCATCAGCCCTGACATTATAATATGACATGTAGCCATCAGCCCTGACATTATAATATGACATGTAGCCCATCAGCCCAGACATTATAATATGACATGTAGCCCATCAGCCCAGACATTATAATATGACATGTAGCCCATCAGCCCAGACATTATAATATGACATGTAGCCCATCAGCCCAGACATTATAATATGACATGTAGCCATCAGCCCTGACATTATAATATGACATGTAGCCATCAGAAAACAGATTGGAACATGCAGGCGTGGGGTTCAATCAGGGTTGATGTACGGCGTGGGGTTCAATCAGGGCTGATGTACAGCGTGGGGTTCAATCAGGGTTGATGTACGGCGTGGGGTTCAATCAGGGCTGATGTACAGCGTGGGGTTCAATCAGGGTTGATGTACGGCGTGGGGTTCAATCAGGGTTGATGTACGGCGTGGGGTTCAATCAGGGCTGATGTACAGCGTGGGGTTCAATCAGGGTTGATGTACGGCGTGGGGTTCAATCAGGGTTGATATACAGCGTGGGGTTCAATCAGGGTTGATGTACGGCGTGGGGTTCAATCAGGATTGATGTACGGCGTAAGGTTCAATCGGGGTTGATGTACAGCATGGGGTTCAATCAGGGTTGATGTACGGCATTGGGGTTCAATCAGGGTTGATGTACAGCGTGGGGTTCAATCAGGGTTGATGTACGGCGTTGGGGTTCAATCAGGGTTGATGTACGGCGTGGGGTTCAATCAGGGTTGATGTACGGCGTGGGGTTCAATCAGGGTTGATGTACGGCGTGGGGTTCAATCAGGGTTGATGTACGGCGTGGGGTTCAATCAGGGTTGATGTACGGCGTGGGGTTCAATCAGGTTTGATGTACGGCGTGGGGTTCAATCAGGGTTGACGTACAGCATGGGGTTCAATCAGGGTTGATGTACAGCGTGGGGTTCAATCAGGGTTGATGTACGGCGTGGGGTTCAATCAGGGTTGATGTACGGCGTGGGGTTCAATCAGGGTTGATGTACGGCGTGGGGTTCAATCAGGTTTGATGTACGGCGTGGGGTTCAATCAGGGTTGACGTACAGCATGGGGTTCAATCAGGGTTGATGTACAGCGTGGGGTTCAATCAGGGTTGATGTACGGCGTGGGGTTCAATCAGGGTTGATGTACTCCGTAAAGTCCACAGAGCCATCAGTGTTCTGGTCCAACATCATCACGAGGGGTTCCTCATGTCAGGATCACCCTTCTGCTTGAGTCAGTTCCTGCAAACAAGAATAAGTTGTTCTGACATATTGGGAACCCTGGTAACCTCGTAAGGCAGTGTCTCGTTGCCATGGTGTCCTCAGGAGGCCCGGCAATGTCCTGTGCTGTAACGATTTGTGCTTTTATTTACCCTTATTTCACCAACTAAGTTGATTGAGTGCAAATTCCCATTGACAGGAAAGAGGCAGGAAATACCTACAGCGACATAACAGGGTGTGAATGAACCAGTTGGCTTGGGGTGGAATTCAACCATGCTCAATTAAAAACCGTGGTTATATTAGAGACTAAATGTTAGTCCGAGAAGTTGCAACGACTTACCTCAGCGTTAAGCAACTGTATTGCCTTCATGAGGTCCGTTAGCACGTTCTCACTAAGGGGTCCTTGGCATCTCCACCTCCAGCGCGCTCGTGGAACTTCCCGAAGAGAGCTTCCAGGGTGGGTCAGCCGTGCCATGGTGTTTGAGGGGGAAGCTGATCCTGGAGATGGAAACGAACGTAAGCTCTCAGGGACTCTCCTGATTAGAGATTTTCACCATGTTGTGTGTGGGAATGAAACGGACTGAGAAATTGACACATTAGCATAGTACAGACATGTTAAGACACAAAGATCAACAAATGATATCACAGGTACATTATTTCACATTTATGCAGATTATAACGCATGCATATAGAATAACTTTCGGAGTAAGTAATGAGGAAAGCACTGAAACGTAGAAACTAAACAGTTATGAGCAAACTTAAGAGGTCAAAACCTTAAGGAATACAGAACAGCCAGCACAGCTTTATAGATACCACTGTGCAAACGACTGCTGTTTTATGACACATGCACACAGAATGTGATTTCCTGTAAATTATTTAATTTGGTATATAAGTATCAAGTTAGGATTGCATCACCTTGGTGCTACAGGGTATTTCTTACCTTCACCCGGAATCTAGGCGCCATGATAGGAAGGTTTCTTCCATGGTAATCGGAGCGATGCTCCCAGAGAAGATGGAAAACTGAAGGGGTGCGGGGGTATTTCTGCCTCGCCACAGGGGGTGGGGGGAGAGATTTTCTTTTTTGTGCATGCATGACTATATACATAGTGTCATGCACCGGCTACACATCGATGGGGAAACCAAATATGTAAACAGACACAACACACACGGACACATCCACAGACCGGGGCTACTCACGAACCAGAGGGTCCATCCATCACTGAAGTGACCGTTCAATCCGACTGAGTCTCCTCCGGTGAATGACACAGGAAACACCCACCGTTATCATCACAATAACAACAGGTGCCATAAAGGCAAATAAGGCAAAGTAGATATTCATGTCTCCTGGATGGAGGATCCGCGTATTTATAGGCCAATGCGTAAATGTGGCTGGTTTTGCGCAATAACAATATCGTAAATGCACGCACGCACGCACTATAATGTCACCAAAAAATGATTGAGCCGAATAAGAGGTTGATTTGCAATAAAAAGCACACGAACAGGAAAATGCAAACAATTACGGTCCAAATGGTGGCAGATGATGCGCTCGGTAGGCGACTCCCTGCCCATGAGCATCCCACTCTCTTCTATTAAATCAGCCTAGAAAATTCGCAGCTATAGGACACCCATAGTAGGACAAATCATTAAAGGGCTCGGGTGAGGACTGGTCTCCGATAGGTGTACCGGTCTGGTTGTTCTAGTGGTCTATGTGTTTCTGTCCCTCTTTGGTTTTGCATTTCAAATATTTTACACAAGATATGACTATACACCTTATTTTAACGAATTCTTTGTTGTCACAGGTCATTCGCCTACATGTGTAATTTCACTATAACACGTTTGGCATTTTCTTATGAAAATAATCACAATATATTTTTCTTCTCGTAAATTGTTCCTTTTTGTTGTCATGTAATCATTTCTAGACCAATCAAATCTCTTAGTAGAACCCTATATTTACGAGATACGTGGAACCAAAACATATTAGGCACTAATGGGTTCTTCAACGTTTTATCCGCTGTAGCTCATATTTTTTATACCCCAGATTATTAACCCAAATATTTAAACCTATATTTATTGTACACGCTAAACATCTGGCAGCATTTCTGAGTTCCATATTTAGAAGAATCCATGAGGACGCATTTAAAGGGGCAGGCTGGGAATTTAGCATGTATTCATATTATTGGGTTTTGCGTTGAGGACACAAAAACCCTTTCCGTATACCAAACACGCACAAAGTAAGAGCAAGCCTTGTAAGTGTAGTATTGCGATTATATTGTTCAAATTATGTGACCTTCATGTTACACAATTTCCATTTCCACGTAGCACTGTTATTCAGAATGATTTACAGGTGCAATTATAATAACAGACTTGCTTAAGGGCACCTCAAACGATTCTCTATATATTTTCCAACACTCTTGAACACCAGGTTATTGGCTGCCAGATAAGCATTCTGTAACTGTTCTTGTGGTGAAAATCTTCTTTGGTTCCTGGACGAACACCTTTGGGTTGCAGGTAACTCTGACGTTTCATGTTACAAAAACAGTCGTAACCAGAGACATCTTAGAAACCTTTCTAGAGCTCTTCTTATTCTTATTCCACGCATATTTGATTGCTTCACAAAACCATACAGACCCCTTCACAAAATCTATTCACAAAATCGTATTGACACATTTACAAATAAAACACAAACAACCAAAATCATAAATTTATTCATAAGTCATCTATAGTATCATCGAAATTGATTGATTTTGGCAAACATTAAGATTTTCTGTACTGTGAAGGAGAACGACATCTTCTAACATGTCACTTGCCACCGGCCATATATGTATACAGGTTTGTTTTCCTGTTTTTATTTGTCTGATAACCTTGTGGTTTTCAAGTGTTGATGAAAGTTGCCAGTGCATTATGTATTTCCGTTTATTTTTCGGTTTATAGTTTTATAGTCATGTTTTCCCCAAACTCTTTTCAAATAATTATGTCAAATAAAGAAGGGTACTTTAAGAGTCAAACAAGCATTAGGCCTTAAATAAGAACCGTGCCTTAAACATCGGCAAGCAATTGTAAGTTGGCCGGCCTAAATAAGTTAGCCAACACTCAACAGGCAAAAATACATTTCTACCTACAGTTTGGATGTGTGTTTTGCACATCAGACATGCTGAACTAACCGTACACTAATGTAAAGATCCAACTAAGATCTCATTAAATTTTAAAGGTTAAACATGTGCCATAACCCACTGGACAAAATGGGAGAGGTTTTTTTCATGCTCCGTAGTTATGAATTAGGCTTTTTGATTTGCTTGATTTTGGAATTGCATTGCAATGACCCGGCATCACAATAATTAAAAGGAAATCAAGACCACCTTGTTTCGATACGTATTCGTCGACCAATGTAGCCACAAACAGGGCATATCCCACATCTCACTGACGTTTGCCAGAACTGAAATTATCCAGAAATCTTAACAGATAAACCTAATTTGAATATGGGGAGGGGCTGCATCGAATGAAATATCTTATTTCCAATGATTGACAGGCCGCGTGGGCGGGGTGTCACTACTGCGATGTAATGCGTTCTTGTCTTACAAAGCAGATGGAAGCAGGCATTTCCCATCTATGGTACATGCAGATGCGCAGGCGTGGGATCCATTGGGGTTGATGAACTCCTTGAAGTCCACAGTGGCGTGTCCTCGTCCAGAGACATCATCACGTCCCCCACCTAAGGACCGTCCTTCTGCTCACGTCAAGGCAAGGATGACACAATACGTCAGGATTACTTGATACTAATTGGCGGAGATCTGTTAAACAACCTTGTGTCAAGAGTCAATTAAACAACTTTAGAAACGTATCTGAAGTGTCTAAAAGATTAGGCGTCAAACACGACTCACCCCAGAAATGTTGGGCAGCTTCGGCCCTGATGAGGTTAATTCACTTTCTCTTGGTGAGGATCTTTGCATGTCATGATGAGAGCTCCCAGGGAGGCTTCCAGGGGTGTGGAATGAGCTCTGGAAACTGATGACGAACCTGTGGGTGGAAACTCATAAGTAGGCCAAACAGATTACAGGGCCCTAATACAGGGGTTCCCAAACCCTTTTCAGTTACTGTACCAATGACAGATTTTTGCTCTGCCCTGAGTACCCCTGAACATTTTGTTCTCAAAGTGCAAAGATGTGTCAGGAGCAAGGCCCTAATTGTGATGGCTAATCAGCTGGGTCAGGGCATCTACCAAACTGCAGAACCTGTGTGGTGTTTCCGGGTCTGCAGTGGTCAGTACTTCTGCAGAACCTGTGTGGTGTTTCCGGGTCTGCAGTGGTCAGTACTTCTGCAGAACCTGTGTGGTGTTTCCGGGTCTGCAGTGGTCAGTACTTCTGCAGAACCTGTGTGGTGTTTCCGGGTCTGCAGTGGTCAGTACTTCTGCAGAACCTGTGTGGTGTTTCCGGGTCTGCAGTGGTCAGTACTTCTGCAGAACCTGTGTGGTGTTTCCGGGTCTGCAGTGGTCAGTACCTCTTAAAAGTGGTCCAAAGAAGGAAAGGCAGTGAAACGTCATGTGGTGTGAGGCTCTGAGCGGTGTTCTGCTGGGGAACCTTTGGGTTCTGCCATTCATGTAAATGTTACTTGGATGTACCAACTACCTAAGCATTGTTCCACCTGTTCATGGAAACAATATTCCTTGGTTCCTGGTTCAGGAACGGTTTGAGGAACACAACAAGTTCCAGGTTTTGACTTGGCCTCCATATTCCCCAAAACAGATGCACAGGTGAGGGCTTGAGCCCTGGTGAACACCTGCATTAATCTGGATCTGAATTGAGATTCTGTGGGACGTGCTGGACCAACAAGTCAAGTCCATGGAGGCCCTATCTCACAACTTACAGGACTTAATGGATCTGCTGCTAACATCTTGGGGCCAGAATCCACAGCACATCCTCAGAGGTCTAGTGGAGTCCAAGCCTTCACGGGTCAGGCCTGTTTAGGTTCCAACACAATATTAGGCTGGTGGTTATAATCTGATGGCAGATCTGTGTAGGATACAGGTATTCAGGGCCAGATTAATGCAGGGGTTCACCAGGGTTCAAGCCCTTGCCTCCCAATCCATCTTGGGCATAAAGGCAAGCTATGTTTGTCAAACAAGTAACAGGAAGCTTGTTGCGTTATGACCATATATAGACATACGTTCTAATCCATATTAGGGCTTGTCTCTAGAACGGTTTTCGAACTAAATTGCCTGTTAAACATCTGGGTTTGCTAAGAATAGCTGCCTGTCCTAAATTGAACGTGTTGTGCCATTTGGGAACCATCTTGGGATTATATTTCTATGATGGTTCTAATATTAATTATAATCAGGTGACTTGTATTTGACCCGTTTCACAAATTGCATTATAGGAAAATGTAGCTTTTTGTAAAATCGCACACTCTCTTTGTTCAAAGGTTGAACGACAGTCAGCTTGCAGATTCAGAACAATTGAATACCTGTCTTAATACTCGCACATACTAGGTCCCAGGTTCTAAAATGTCTTGATGGGGCCCTGTAGGTAAGGAATATATCAGCAGTAATGGACTGGGAAGGAAGAGGGGATGATCCAATATTTGCAAGATATGTACAAATGAAATGGTTTGAGTGATAAGGCAAAAGCAACCGACTGTGATTATAAACTGAGGAGCACAGTATAGGAGGAGGTTTGAGTGATAAGGCAAAAGCAACCGACTGTGATTATAAACTGAGGAGCACAGTATAGGAGGAGGTTTGAGTGATAAGGCAAAAGCAACCGACTGTGATTATAAACTGAGGAGCACAGTATAGGAGGAGGTTTGAGTGATAAGGCAAAAGCAACCGCCTGTGATTATAAACTGAGGAGCACAGTATAGGAGGAGGTTTGAGTGATAAGGCAAAAGCAACCGACTGTGATTATAAACTGAGGAGCACAGTATAGGAGGAGGTTTGAGTGATAAGGCAAAAGCAACCGCCTGTGATTATAAACTGAGGAGCACAGTATAGGAGGAGGTTTGAGTGATAAGGCAAAAGCAACCGCCTGTGATTATAAACTGAGGAGCACAGTATAGGAGGAGGTTTGAGTGATAAGGCAAAAGCAACCGACTGTGATTATAAACTGAGGAGCACAGTATAGGAGGAGGTTTGCTTGCCGCAGCCTAAAGTCAGATCGCCCCTCAGATGTGGGTTTCCAACTACAAGACTCACTGCAACGCAGAGGGGTAGCCACTGTTTAAAAAGCTCTTTCTTTGTGATCTCTGAATAAACTATATCCGACCCCTATAATATACTTCAAACATGTTAAGGTTTCCACATTGAGCTGCATTTAGGTGGAGAGAACATGACATATACTTGGACATTATGTAACGCACATTGAAAACCTCAGATAATAACTGATGCAGAAAATGCCTCATGAACATAGTTCAACTGTTCAAACTCCCCCTGTTGAAGTGGCCATATTGAACGGCACAGGCCAAGTGAGGCTGTAGCTTTTACAGGAAATTGTCCAGGTAATAAAAGCATACAGAATCAAATAATTTGCACAGAGCACCGTTAAATAAAATAACATATTAGGTTTAATTGAGGGGTTAAATGTTGTTGTGGGATGTAGAGAAAATGATAACCCAACAGTCCAATAGTCTGACAGGTGGAAAATGCGGGCAAATGACACAGGTGCAAAGGAAGGTGCACGACTAACTGTATATGCATGATGACACCAGACTACAAAAGGGCAAACAAAAAAGACCTTTATACACCTATACATATCACATGCAACTATGATGCATGCATGCATGCATACTCGCACAGATATATCACATCACATGCTACTATGATGATGCATGCATACTCACGCAGATATATCACATCACATGCTACTATGATGATGCATGCATACTCACACAGATATATCACATCACATGCTACTATGATGATGCATACTCACACCAATGAGAACCAGAAAGTCCATCCTTAAAGTGGGTGGCTTCAGATCTGCCTCTGCCTCCTCCGGTGTATCACACATGATATTCCTACAGTGACTACCACAAAAATAACCGGTGCCATGAAGGCAAACACTGCAAAGTAGAAATTCATGGCTCCCCTATTACAATAGGGAGCAGAGCTCTGACTGCATCTGGGGGAGGGGGTTCTGCAATATGTTGGACTATATAGAAATAAAGACAAAAGAGAAGCGATGTAGAGGAAAGAAATGCCAACAATGATATAAATGCACACGCACGCACGCACACGCACACCGTTCACAACGCTGCAGCTGGATCATGTGCCCGAACACACACTCCACTCATCCTTTTATCACTTTCAGAAGTGTTGCTGATTCAGGGGTCCGGTCTTTGCCTAATGTGCAAGTTAATATACAGGGGAGGAGGGGGCTGCGGTAGGCGCAGCATGCGTCACAGAACCTATAGAACACTGGAGAGGGAATAGGGTTCTATGGTTCTATGGTTATAATTGATTGGATTGGCATGATTGTCTACTTTATAGGAGACATATACTAGGGTACTTTCAACGACATTAATAGTCTATTGAGGATGAAAGGAGAGAAATAGAAAACATAAAAAATTACTGCTGACACAAGCGAATCTAGCGGGATTTTTATGCTGTATCAAAATGTTATTACTGATAATTTCATTTGATTTGATATCACACATACATCAGGCTGTTTGCAAAACAAAAATAATACATGAAAAATAATTGTTTAAGTGGTTGACTGTTTGAAACGTGCTCTCTGATAAGGGAGCGTGTTAAAAGTGCAATCCTCCGTGTGTTCTCTGGTAAGGGAGCGTGTTAAAAGTGCATTATGAAATGTATTTTGTTGGTAAACGCCAACTGCATTGCAACCAAAAAACATAGACCAATGAAAACAACTATAAGAGCTAAGAATTTGGTGCCCAACCCATTAACATGATTATTGTTTTGCATTATTAAAAAAGTCAATAAAAAAATTAGGTAAGACCCATTGTAACTTTGATAATAGACAATCTGCAATAGTTTCAGGACAACTGCCCAACCATTAACGTTATTCAGAATGTATTTGTCACTGATCCACTGGGTTTAGTGAGAGACAGATGCTGAGCGGAGAATCACGTTTGTGTGTTTATTTGTACATAAAACAAAGAACGTAAACTGTATAAATGAAAATGCAAAACCCGAAACAACTGGGCTCCTAATTAACACGATACACAGCTGTGCTCTCCCCGAAACACCCTGTGACAACACAGCTCACCAATCCGTGACAGAATTGTAGAGATGCAAACACAAACACGAGAGAAGCAAGACCCATAGAGAAATCGTTTTTTTTGTTTTTGTACTGTGGATAACATTTATTCCAGATTAACATAGAAAACGTTATAGTTTGGTACCTGTTTCATAAACAAATAGATTTAAATTAGCAGCCTGAATTACTGTTTTTCCCCACCTATGGAGGTATCCAGGCAGCACATAGAGTTTCAAGGGCTTGCTAGTAGGGTAGTGTAAAGCTTGTATGTTATAAATCAAATAATTTGTTTTATATATTTCCGGACCACAAGTTTGACCGTGATTAAAATCTAAATTTGCATAGGGGCTTCCAAAAGGCTAAAGCCTTTGTCCACTCAGCCTGGGTGTAGTAGGGTAAATTGAACATATAACATAAACAACTATCATAAAACTCATATAACGAGGTGTTGGTGTGTTGTTTGGGGAAGGCCCCACTCCCCTATCAGGGATGGTCACCACAGATACTGGTTACAACAGGCGGGCTAATCAATCACACTCAGTGATCAAAGTTAATGAACCCAGACTGTTTGGATTAGATTGTTACTACGATCAACTCTATGCTTGTTTAGACCATCTATTTTCTTTTCATACTATACTATATTCGCATGCAAAGTGACACGCCATGTTGAGTAACTGTGATTTTATTAAACACACAAAGCCTCCAGTGTCTGTTTGAACTAGATCACCAATGCGCCCTATCAGAGACCCTGTGTTTCTTGCTCAATACAGTAACATAAGTCACTCAGCCCTACCCACACAGGGCGGCGCCCTGCTATAAATCCTCACACCACAACTTTTTCTTAACTCTGCACTATTTCCTCTCAGCTCAATCGCAAAACAACTCCTTCTGTACGGTAAGAATTCTGCATGTATTCTTATTCTTACTTGACTTAAATAGTTTTGTCTAGGAAAGTAAAACGTTGCTATACTTTGAGGATTAACTTTTGTTGTACTTTTCAACTCAGAAACTTCTCGTCTAAAATCGATATGGATTTAATACTACGCATGCGCGTTGGTCATTGAGGTGCATATTGTATTGAGTGTGCTGTCAAATAACCTCTAGGTATGGAAATATAACCTGTCAAAATAACAGCATGTTTAACAGCCCGGACTCACTTAGGTGATTTAATATGGATCATATACTATTAATTGTCTTCAACTTCAATTAAAATAATCACCATTTTCGAAATATAGTCTACAAATTATACATAGTCCAAGTAAATGGGTTATAAATGCCCCCCCCCCCAAATTGTTGCCTAGATTATCTTCTGCTCAGTTTCCCGAAAGGTTTCCATCTCGTGGTTCTGACTCATTGTGGTTCTATCAATGTCAGTTCAGTACAAGTCATTTATAATGCTTATGTATACTGTCTAATTAGACACCTGAAAGCACTCATACACATCTCCCTATTGTAGTCTGTGTGTGTGTGTGTGTGTGTGATACATCTAAAACGCATAATATTGGAGAAAGTTTGCAACATGCAAAAAAATGTCTCCAAACCGCATATATCCGACCCATTGTGTTACTTCTGTCTGTTGGGTCCAGACAGGCCACACCAGGTTCTTGCGGGTGTGGCCTCTTTTGAATGAATGGTTTAAGTAGAGAGGTGACTACACAAGAACACGCCACGGTATTGGTGGAGCTCCCAGTAGCCAGGTTAGTGGAATGGCCCTCCACACCTCTTCCTTTGGCTTAGGACAACATTTTTTCCACGTTCAGTCATTTTCTTCTCTCCGGGGCACACCCTTTTTTCCCTAGATTTTAAGGTTTTTCTTCTAGGCTGCGTAAGCTGTGAGGTAGGAGGTTTCATGAGCTTAAATATAAGATCCCTGAATATGTCTCATGCACAGACTGTCTCTGAATCATGAAACCTATGAATAAATTGGCAGAATTTCAATTGAATGACCACCAATGTGAAGTGTAACTCAATAATTGCTTTGCAATTGTTCCATGCTTTCACATTTTGTGTTAAGAATAAACAACTAAGACCAAGTAAAGTTAGATTCATGTGTGACTCATCCCTCTATCTGACTTGTGTGCATTTGCTGTTTGACATTTGAGAGATCCTGATGAATCAACAGTAGACAAGGCAAGGAATGTGCACATGTAGATTTCTAAATTCGCTGATTTCTCCGGTCTCGCCAAACATCTTGAGAAATCACAGTATCTCTAAAATAGTTAAGCAAAGTGAAGACGGTATAGCCTGGGGCTGGTTTATTATGATAGTCACGTGATGTCTTCATTCCTCGAACGAGCACATTCAACAAATCATGGTGAAATACAATTACTCAGTTATCATGTGTCAACATGAAACCGTTGGCCTGAATAATTAATCAGATTTATTTAAACCAACATCATACAATCGTCTGCCTCTCTTTCCATCTTCATATCCTCTTTGTCTCTCTCATCATCAGTGTGACCTCAGCCCAACTTGCAGCCATGCCTTCAGATCTGGAACGTGCCATGGAGTCCCTCATTGTCGTCTTTCACAAGTACGCCGCGAAGGAGGGCAGTCGCAACACTCTGAGCCGCCGTGAGCTCAAGGACCTGATGGAGAACGAGCTCTCCGGATTCCTCAAGGTGGTCATTTCTTCTCTCTAGAGTTAATTCCCAAGTCGCACCTAGTTTGTGCAAAGCATAGCGCATTATGTCATCTGAGATCTTTGGAGACCCATTTGTGCAGTTTAGAGCTGTCATATAGAGTAGTTTAGTTCTAGTGCTCTGGTTGACACAGAAAACATAAAAAATATTTATTTTCAAATGTTAAAAATGTTCTGAGCTTGGTGGTTACCAAAAACACTAACCTGTCCTGTCTCTGCTTAATGAAGAGATGTGACTACAACTGGCATTCATGTCCATCCTGACTGTTTGGGAAATGAATATAATGAATGATTATAAATTGATGATGTGTTTCTTCGTGTTTCGCTCTCAGTCTCAGAAGGACCCGGCCGCAGTAGACAGAATCATGAAGGACTTGGATTCAAACGGTGACGGAGAGGTGGACTTTGAGGAGTTTGTTTCTCTAGTCGTGGGCCTGTCTATTGCATGTGAGCAGTGCTACCAGTTGCACAAGAAGAAGATGGGAAAGTAAGGAGAGTGAATAGATGGTCTTTCATTGTCAATGTTGTAATTATCAAACTGTCATTAAACACAAAGATCTAGACGTTGTTGTCTTTGTATTCTTAAATGCTCCTCGTCCTTTAATATCAACATGAGGGCTGGAACTTGACTGTTTATCCTGGATCCATGGGTAACTGAAGGGTGTGGGAAAATAAATACTATGGGGCCAGTTGTATAATTTCATATTTTTCTGAATTTAATAATGGCATTAGTACTCACGTTTTTTAATCTGCAGTTAGCCAACACATTCTCAGAATGAGTGCGCTCATATTTTTTCCATGGACCCGCTACATTTACCAGCCGTCGCCAGAACCTGGGAGCAACGTGTTACTGATCACATCTTGGGCTCTGTGCCCGGCCCGGCACAAACAATTTGATTGGTGCATCAGAAAACAAAAAAAACATACCCATTTAATTTAAGTTATTGAAAAGTGGTTGTGCAAACGCACACATTTCTGCCAGCTCTGCATGGCCGTTTAATTTCAATTCTACGCAATCTATGCAGAATATACAGGCCTATAAAAAACAAATACTCTACCAGTGTTCATTCACAGACATACCTGTGATTTCTGTTTAGCACAGATGATATAAATCTCACCTGAATCTGGCACAGAGGGTAGAGGGAGCTGATACAGATTCCTGTAACACTCCTAAACGGAATGCTCAGAATGTCAAATGCCAGCTTCAGTAGAACACACCCTACCTTCTCATGCTCTTTGGTCAGTCTGTTTCTTATCTTTATGGAGGAAATACACAATAAAGTAGGTAGGAAAAAATAGATGCAAATTGTACATAAGAGAATACAGATGAAGGCGATTTAATCATTCGACACATTGTGGTCTATTCTACTGTTGCTTCCTTAAGAGGCCTTTCTCTTGTGTCATGTCCGATGACTCTTGGGCGAGGGGAAAAGCTGTTATATCCTCTTTTTCTAGTTGTTAGGTGCAACTCTACAAGCTACTAATGTCATTGGTTACAAAACAAACAGGGGGTGGGGGGTTGCTAGGCAACCCTGGGCAGCGGGGTGTAGGTTGAAATAACAACACGCTAACATGCCCACCATGTGACACGGTTCTGGGGGTTTCCCCCCAATATCTGTTCATAATCACATTTCTGACAAACTGACTCTCTCTACGGTCTATTGTGAAATAAAAATACACCCTGTTATCCATTTGCAATGCGGTTGTTTAAAGGTAGACAGGTTAAAACATGTTACAGATATTTCTCTGACCAAAGTCCTATGTTTTGATGGGATCACAGTGATCAGGCCACAGTTCCATGTGTGACCAGTAGGTGTCAGGAGAGAGTAACAGTCCTATTGTTAAACACAATCAAGACCTGGGAAATATACCTGGAGTTCTCAGTGGTGGAAAGTTTTCTACTTTGTGGACCAGTGATTATGACCTAGGTCAATGTCAACCTAAAATACAGTTGCTCCCATCTTAAAGAGTTTGGAGGAACAATATGAAATACAGATGTGCGTTCTGGCCTTTTGGTTGGGTTTTGTGTGATCCAAAAAGTTTTTGCTGAACCTTGAATTATGAAATAAAAAGGCGACTTGCATCTCAGCTAAAGTTTGTCAGAAGGCATGTAAAAGACACTGAGACCAAGATTATATGGTCTGATGAGACAAAAAATTGAGCTTTTTGGCCTCAATGCTAGGTATTGTGTTTGACACAAGCCAAACACCACACATCATCCTGAGAACACCATTGTTCCTATAAAGCATGGTGGTGGAAGCATCATGCTATGGGGATGATTTTCTGCGTCAGAGCATAAAGAGTGGAAAGCATGAAGGTAGAGGGCCAAATTGGATGTAGCAAAGTCTGGAGAAATCATGGGGAAAAAACTGTTGAAATCTGCAAGAGACCTGTGTCTTGGGACACTTAAATTGAATCTGATTCTTATTGTATTGGAAGGTCATGATAACATAAAGACTCTGCATTCTAAAAAGCTAACAGGAAGTGAACAACAATGGCTTGACTTGTGTCAAATAGAGAAAGCAGGGTCTTAAGGCAAACACAAAACCACATGCACAAAAACACATTGCATATGTGTTTATCTGTGTCCACATAAAAACCATCAACCTCCTGTAATGCACGCATACTTGTTTTAACTTTGGACATACAGGTAGGCTGGCATATAATCACACAAACACACATACACACGCATCTATTAAGGTTGCATTGGTTGCTATGGGGGAAAAAGCTTGTTTCTTATAAGTTAGATGTTTATAGTTGTTTTCAGTCCGGCTCTTGTCTGACTCATCGGCTCATGGTCGTGTATGTGAGTCAGAAACCCTAACCACAAAATGTGGAAATTAAAGAGGCAATCTGGAATTCAAACCACAGCTCAACGGATGGACCAGGGGAATTGTAAACAGTCTCAGATATATGGATAGTGACAGTTAGGAATAACTAAATTATTATAATATTAAACATGTTTTGAAACATTGTCTACAAACAGAATACTTTGGGTTCTCAGTTATGTTCCTCAAAAACAGATATAGCTGTATATCATATAAAGCAAAGTCAAAATAGGATGTACAATTCCCAGATTGCCCCTTTAATTGTTGTAGAGGAACATTGGACCCAGGGAATTTTATAACCCAAGACTCACAGTTGTGTCCATGTGAGTCAGGAAATGTGCTTATCCGTTGCTAGGCGAGGACGCACGGACGCACGCATATTCAGCTTCCTCACTGAGTCACACACATTAACAAGGAATTTGAAAGAGAGAATCTGAAAAGAGAATCTGTCTCTGCACAAAGAGAACATACAGCAGTGGTACATACGAAACCAAAACTCCTTTTTGAAAAAAGATCTGGACCATCTACTGAGGCAGCCATATAACAGTGTGTGTGTGTGTGTGTGTGTGTGTGTGTGTGCAATGGTTAAATATCATCAAAGCTTCAAAGGAGTATCACAAGATATAGTTGAGGATAAATTGCTCTAAGGAACAAAGAAAAAGCACGGGACACTGCATATAACTGCCTCCTTGTGTCTGTGTGTGTGTGTGTGTGTGTGTGTGTGTGTGATAGTGTGTCTGTGTGTGTGTGTGCCTGGTTTGCATTTGGAGTGGTACCTGGTGATTCTATGTTTTGCATTTGGAGTGGTACCTGGTGATTCTATGTTTTGCATTTGGAGTGGTACCTAGTGATTCTATGTTTTGTATTTTAAAGATTTTTTTAAGATCTACAAACTATAACAACATGAACCATGGTTTCATGTAAAACCAATGTGCTGTAGTACAGAACCAAAACAAAAAAAATCTACGTCAATGTTTAAATACTTGGACGGCACTGTATGTGAACTAAATCCCCTCCACAAAGTATCGAAAACGTTTGGTCAAAAATGATAAAATACATTACCTGGCAGATTTAATGTTAGCATCACTCGTCTACATTACATCTTACTACTGAATGCTTGTTTGGAAACCAATATAGGGTTCATTTAATGAGGCGAGACACATTGTATGTTTGGGCTAATATGTAATCCATGTTTCAGTTCTGGTTTAACAGCCATCACATCAGTTAACCATAGGCAATGCTCGCACAAAAAAAGTTGATCTTGTGTTAGCAAAATCCACTCAAAATCCAAATTGTTTTGGAAGAGCCAATTTACACAGTAATCTAGAAAAAATGATTAAAAAAAATACAGATTGACAGAGAGTGACAACAAAACACATTGAAAAAAAAGTGCTATTGTTTTACACACACTGGTCATGAGATCAAAGTTATCTACATTAAATGTCATAACGATAAGACAGTAAAAGTTGTATTGGATTTCATTTTAAATCAGGGGAATTCATTGTTTGATATAATGCAACTATTTGAACCATGTCATCCGTAACATCCAGCTAACACCAACAAGTAACATGATAAATGAATGATAAATAAATTAATAGAACCGTAGAAGGATAAAAAAAGTGTATGAAAGAGAAAGAGAGAGAAAGAAGGGGGAAAATTGCTGAATTCCAGAGAGAAAGCGTGAGGGACTGAGGGCGTGGTTCTCTATAAAACGCTAATTTCACCCCTCTCTCCATCACTCTCAGGTCCTTGTTCTTTCTTGCTTCCTAATTCTGTTTAACACATACATCCTGGTGAGTAGAAACGTTCATCTAATTGTTAATGCTGCTGCCAAAGTAAACTTTAGTGTAGGCTTAACCTGTAAACCGAATCCTTTAATTTAACTTTTTTTCTGTAATACTTTGCTTTACTTTTTTTTGTAAATGTTTGTTACTTCCAATGTTGTTAACCTAGGTTAAAATGAAGGATTGGAAAACCAGTAATTCTGTGGTAATAGTTTGCATTGCATATCATTGAGTATTGTGGAGTATTGCAAAGTATTGTGGAGTATTGCAGTTTATTCTGGAGTATTCTGGATTATTGCGAAGTATTGCAGAGTATTGGAGTCCAGCTTTCGAAATAACTGTTTTCTTTGCACATGTACTGCTGCAGCATGGGTTTGAATCTGATCCTCCGTTATTTCAGCAAAACCCCTCCCCTCAATATATCCCAGATGTCTCTATCGATACAAGCATACATGCCTGAAAAATAATATATAAAAGCTTAACAGGATACAACTCAGTTCTGAATGCACAAACGGCTTTGTCCTTAGTATACGTAATGTGCAAACCAAAAACAAAGATGTAGAAATAGTTTGGGATTCTTCCATACTTATTCCTGGTTCCATGCACACTCACTGGCACACTCATTGGAACACTCATTGGCACACTCACTGGCACACTCACTGGCACACTCACTGGCACACTCATTGGCTGTTACTTTAACATGTGGCCATCATTCCTGTAGGTCTACCCTTTCCTTCCATAGCCACACCCCAGATTAAAGGGACACGCCCCTGCCAGCCATGCACAAATGCACACTTCGCAGGCGAGGCCCAAACACATAATTTTGTGAAGATCAAATAAGTAACTTGTTGGGGTAAACACAGCAGTATGTTATTAGGCTGAAGGGAGTTCCTTAGATGGGATACACCGACCTGTGTCTGTGTCCTGACATGAACTCTGCTGAATTACCCAGAGATCACGGTGTTGCCATAACAACTCCTGTGTTATTCACAATAGATCCTGTGGTACCATACAGACCACCAAAATAGCATGATTTTCCTTAGCTAGCAAGGTTTTCCTTTACGATGGAACAAATGTAAATATCCATTTCTTTAAACGTTGTTCACCATTTGATGCACTGTGAGGATATTTCAAACAGAGCATTCACTAAAATGGCAGAACTTAAAAGTCTGAAACTGAAATGGTTTCTCTTGTGTGCTGGTCTTCTTCTGTTCCCCCTGTTTTAAACTACAGTCACCATGTCCTCTTCTGTTCCCCCTGTTTTAAACTACAGTCACCATGTCCTCTTCTGTTCCCCCGGTTCTAAACTACAGTCACCATGTCCTCTTTTGTTCCCCCGGTTCTAAACTACAGTCACCATGTCCTCTTCTGTTCCCCCTGTTCTAAACTACAGTCACCATGTCCTCTTCTGTTCCCCCGGTTCTAAACTACAGTCACCATGTCCTCTTCTGTTCCCCCGGTTCTAAACTACAGTCACCATGTCCTCTTCTGTTCCCCCGGTTCTAAACTACAGTCACCATGTCCTCTTCTGTTCTCCCGGTTCTAAACTACAGTCACCATGTCCTCTTCTGTTCCCCCGGTTCTAAACTACAGTCACCATGTCCTCTTCTGTTCCCCCGGTTCTAAACTACAGTCACCATGTTCTCTTCTGTTCCCCCGGTTATAAACTACAGTCACCATGTCTGGCGTACAGCAGGCCATGCTCCTTCTCATTGACTCCTTCCACAAGTACTCCGGGAAGGAGGGGGACAAATTGACCCTCAGCAAGTCTGAGCTGAAAGAGCTTCTTCAGGCTGAACTGGGGGACATGCTGGGGGTGAGTCCAACTGGGGGGGTGTTCAACTGAGCTGGCCCCAATAATTGTGAATAATTCTGCAGACATCGAGATCAAGAAGGTTTGCTTCTTAAGTCTGGCCGTTCATTCTACTGCTTTCCCAACTGTCTGCAGAAAACCAGTGACCCTGCCGCTGTGGACAAAATCTTCAAGGATCTGGACAGAAACAAAGATAACTCTGTTGACTTCCAGGAGTATGTTACCCTGGTGTCGTGTCTTACAGTGCTGTGTAACGACTTCTTCGTCAAGAAACGTTAGAACACTGCTGCCACCTACTGGGGGAAGCTTCCATTTATCTCCTGACTAAATAGACATCACAGGGGCAGATACATATGTTTGAAAAACACTATTATACTAACAAAGTTAACATTGCTTAGCGTAGTAATAATGGTAGTTAATAGCTATTTGTCATTTTGAATGTGTCTTGTACCGCAAAGTACTCAATAAAGAAATGAGAAACTGGTCTAAATCGATTTTTTCTAGTGTCACTTCTTCATACCTCTGTTTACATTATCCTTCATGAAAGTCTGCCTCCAACTTCACTTCCGATATTATAACTCCATGCATACTGTAACAAGACATGTGCCTGTGTTGTAATTTCGGTACCCTTATTTTTATCTTGAAATTTGAGAATGAAATCGAGTAAATACAAATGTCAACAAAATACATATATATTATGCATATAAAACCTCGAAGAAATCAAACATGTTACATGCAATAACAGGCAATAAACGTGTAACTTACTGGTATATGAACACACACCCAATATGTCCACCTAATATGTGAAGACAAACCTTTTCTTCAGTTTGGAGCTGTAGTCCTGTTCTCTACTTCCCTGTTCTCCAAAACTACTTTTTGTGAGTCTGGAATAGCGCATACCAAATGCCTAGGGGCTTCGGAACAGCCCATGTCTGTCCTAAACAGGGAACCTTTTCCACACATTTAATGAGTAAAGAAATATTCTAGCTGTGCTTTTAAGGAAATTAATTTAATGAACCTCCAGAGGGCATACTTTAGCATTCCATTTTGGCCTGGAACTTTCAATGTTTGCATTTGAAACAGACAGATCTGCAAATCTACCAATTGATGATATCACATGAGCAAAAATGGAACTAGTTTTGAAACTACGGTGAAGAAGCTGTACTTTACTTTGGCAAAATGTACAAACACTGTAATTTAAAAAATGCAATAAAATGCTCTGTTTGATTTAAGGAATCAAACAGTGTGGCCTTCAAATGACAAAATACCAAATTGGAGTCAACAAACAATATTCCACTAGTATAGAGGTAGTAATCTGAGGTTTTTCAATACTGTAGTATTTCAGAGGTCTAGATGTCCTGTGTATGTAGCTTCAACATCTCGTCCACTAATTCACACAATTTTAGGCTGGAGTGCTTTTGGCTTTGGGTCATGTCACCCCTGCCCTTGTTCGTCCTAGCATGCAAGATTACGGTGATATTACCATTGACTTGCCAAGCTATTTAGATGGTGGGGCACAGTCAAAATAGAAGTTATCTTATTGGATTACAGAGGCTATCTCCTTGGCATATGACAGCCAAGAGCTTTCAGGGCAAAGGCCCTTTAACCCTACTGGTACGTGGCAAGTTGCTGGCAACATCTGTGGCTCTGTTCCAAGGCTGGATTGAGTTGTATTTCGGGTGTGGTTAGTTACGGCCAACAGACAACTTTTTGCCCACAGTCAATTCTAACACGTGATAAATTATTTCTGTAAATAACAAATCATATGGTAACTGGGCTTATTTGGTTGTGCATTCTACAGCACTGTAAACATGTAAAGATATTTTGGGGGTACTAGAATTACAGAATCCTAGAGGCCCAGTAATAATGGACCCAGACACAAGTTTTGTCAAATTGTCTGTTTGCCAGTTACAGTGAAATGATGAATAAACAGCTAATGTCTTACAGCTTTAATTTGAGGGTATTCACATCTTAATTGAAGGAAGTGTTTCAGGAATTACAGCTCGTTAACATGTTGGTCTCTAGGATTCTTCCAAAATTTGACCTATGAGGGATTTTTTCCTAGCCGCTGTGTATCAACTTGTTGATGCGTGCTCTGTCGGGTTTCTGGTTGTGGGTTTGTAAATAAATTGTGTTTTTATAAAATACATTTGATTAATTGATTTCAGGCTATTATACACACACTAGCGTTCAAAGGTTTGGTGCCATTTAGAAATATCTTGACATATAATTTATTTCAACTGTGTTTTGACACTCCAGCAACAAACTATTTGACATCAAATTGATGAGAAATACAGTGTATATATTGTTAATGTTGAACATGTCTTAGAGTCTGCAGCACAAGGTTTGTGGGTTTGAATACACTGGTTCAAAATACCCAGAAGTGAATTAGAGGAGGTTAATTAGAACACAAACTGATGACAGTCGCATAAACAAACAAACTCCCGCGATGCCTCGTCAACCGGGGGGAAGTAACGCGACATCTTGTGACGCGCTTTAGGGGGCGGGTCAATATAGCGGACTGTGTCGGTCTCGAGGAGCTTGTCTGAAGCTCGAGCTAGTCGGTTGTTTTGAGAGGGAACTGCCTGATAGGCTGCGAGTACAAGATGGCGGACGTGGAAGGCGACGAAACTCGGTCCCCTCTGCCCACGGCGTCCCGTAACGGGCCCGCTGCGGGATCTGCCGCCGGTACCGCGGGGCAAAATGCCACCCAGGTGACGTCGGGTCCGCGGATGGTGCGAATTGTGAAGTCGGAATCCGGTTACGGGTTCAACGTCCGCGGGCAGGTTAGCGAGGGGGGGCAACTGCGGAGCATCAACGGGGAACTGTACGCCCCTCTCCAGCATGTCAGTGCGGTTCTGCCCGGTGGGGCGGCCGACCGGGCCGGTATATCGAAGGGTGACCGGATCCTGGAAGTGTAAGTGGGCTTCAATACACAATAATATCGGTTGTTGCTATGCTAATTAGCTACTCGGATTAGCTCAGTGGCTAACTGACGTTACCCTGCCAGCTAGCTGTCATCATTGACTAACCATTGCATGCTAGGTTAGTTAACGTTGTTAGCCAAGTGGCTAAGTAAGTAAACATATATTGATATAACGAGTTTTCCTGTCTAGAAACTACATGTATATCAACGCAGATGTATATATGACAAGCTAGTTAGGCACTATACGACGTTGCTACAGCACTGTTACTGTTGTTGGCTAACTTTAGCCTGGAGATGTGCTCAGCTAACTATATAGTACTAGTAGTAGTACTACTGAAATATCTGTCTCTGTGTCACTGCACAGTGGTGGTTAGTTGACTGTAACGTCTCTAGTCGAGCATGCATCCTTCATAACTTGTATGGGAATCCAACCCACAACCCAAGTCGAGTTGGAGCAACTCTCATCCAATTTAGCCACACAGAACCCTGGTAATTTGCTTTGAGAAATGTAGCTCTTTTGTCACATGATTTTTCGAACAACTAAGTTATATGGGTTGACTTGTATTATTTAACACTCACTCACGTGACGACCGGAGTTGGCTTTTCAGCCGCTGAAGCCGCCTGACGGAGTTGCTATAGTGTATTGAGACCTTGAAATCCCTGGTGATGAAGGCCCTGCTCAACTTGAATCGTTTATGAATGTTCCACACACACACACACACACACACGCGCACGCACACTTTAAAGAATAATTGACTAGCTACATGTAGTTACAGACGTGAACGTGACTTTGTCTCCAGTCAACCATTGCACTAGTCACCAGGTGTATTCCCTGTACTCGTGGTTTTGCTGGGGAAATTACCAAAAAAACGTTCTCATTTTCAGCAATGAGGTGGGAAATTTTTGTTGCCTTAATAAGGAACAGAAAAATATTTTTGTTCACCTGGTCAACTTTGTTATTGCTCTATTTCTGTTTATGTACAAGTGGAGGGGGAGTTGAAACGACTGCCACTAGACTCTTGGGACACTGTACAAATGTCCATTGTTTTTGGTAAATTCCTGCACCTAAAGCTAAAAAAAGCCTATTTTAATCAGTTCCACAAAGAAGAGAATTAACAGATTTTTGATGCGGCAAAAGTGTTTCACGTATATTTAGGGAACTGACTTTACTTTATAGGCGTTATAGTAGAGTAGCAGAAAAATAAGTTGCCATTGAACTTCGCTTGCGAAGCAAAAGAAAGAATGCAGAAAAAGGTACGGTCAACTAGCTGAGTAATCAAAGAGTTTTCCTGTGTTTTAAATGGCACCCTATTCACTCTGTAGTGCACTACTTCTGACGGACTGGTGTTGTTAGCGTCTCTATCTGGATCATGTGATCGCTGGTGTTCATGTGACATTAACCGGCTCCAACCGCTTCCTTTGCATTTAGATATAAACTTGAAGTTGGTTGTCATCTGTCTCCAGCTTAGACCGGTTCCACTCTGTATTCAAGTGCGTTTGAACGTGGTCCTGGCTGGCCAAAATGGTTTTAATTCGGTAGCGAACTGCACTTATCTGGTATCCCAGGTCTGAGTCTGTTATTAGGGGGGACAGGATGGAAAAACTGTGTTTTGACACTTCAACAGCAGAGAAGAATTGACCATTTGATAGGTTGACCAGGTTAGCTTTTTTCCGCTCGCTTGGCCTGTCTGTTTAACTAGAAGGCTTTGGGCTCTTGTTTCTCCGTATTAATTGAGAGAAACCGTAAGTGTTGTTTTGTAATTTAAAGTTTAGCTCAATTAGCCATCCTTGCCATCTGGTGAAATACATTTTTCTATAAGTAGCTAGTAACGGCACTCATTTTGTCTCTGTCCCCTTTTGTTTGGACTTTATCTTAATTCAGTGTCGCTTTTCCTCTCATTTCTATTTATGGCATTCATGAGATACATTTTGGCAGATGCTTCACTGAATTATTTTCTCTATTGATGGGCAAATACAGGCTGCATCAAAGCTGATGTTATTAGCCACTGTATTTCTCTACAGGGCTTGTTTGGTCTCTCATTTGTGCCCCAGAATAGGCTTGTTGAAAGTTCCCATTTCCCCTCAAGTCCTGTAGCCTTTCCCTTTCATATTAAACTCCTTTCGCTTCAGTCTTCCCCCACCTCTCAGCCTCTGTTTGACTCCCTGGTTGGGTATCACGGAAATGAATAAGTAAGGATGGAAACTGTGTATGGGCTCCCCCCTGCTGTTGGGAGGAAAGGCGTAACCGAAAATGACCACCATGAATGCATCTGCTACAATACAAGAGTAACATGAGTACCGTACAGAGCCTGTGGTCTAGGTCACTGTGTCCACACCCTACTGGGTACCGGTGTTTCAGCGCTGTGTCCACACCCTACCGGGTACCGGGGTTTCAGCACTGTGTCCACACCCTACCGGGTACCGGGGTTTCAGCGCTGTGTCCACCACACCCTACCGGGTACCGGGGTTTCAGCACTGTGTCCACACCCTACCGGGTACCGGGGTTTCAGCACTCTGTCCACACCCTACCGGGTACCGGGGTTTCAGCACTCTGTCCACACCCTACCGGGTACCGGGGTTTCAGCACTGTGTCCACACCCTACCGGGGTTTCAGCGCTGTGTCCACCACACCCTACCGGGTACCGGGGTTTCAGCGCTGTGTCCACCACACCCTACCGGGTACCGGGGTTTCAGCGCTATGTCCACCACACCCTACCGGGTACCGGGGTTTCAGCACTGTGTCCACACCCTACCGGGTACCGGGGTTTCAGCTCTGTGTCCACACCCTACCGGGTACCGGGGTTTCAGCACTGTGTCCACACCCTACCGGGTACCGGGGTTTCAGCAATGTGTCCACACCCTACCGGATACCGGGGTTTCAGCACTGTGTCCACACCCTACCGGGGTTTCAGCACTGTGTCCACACCCTACCGGGTACCGGGGTTTCAGCACTGTGTCCACACCCTACCGGGTACCGGGGTTTCAGCACTGTGTCCACACCCTACCGGGTACCGGGGTTTCAGCACTGTGTCCACACCCTACCGGGTACCGGGGTTTCAGCACTGTGTCCACACCCTACCGGGTACCGGGGTTTCAGCGCTATGTCCACCACACCCTACCGGGTACCGGGGTTTCAGCTCTGTGTCCACACCCTACCGGGTACTGGGGTTTCTGCACTGTGTCCACACCTTAATGTACTGTTACTTTCCTGTATCTCTCTGTTTCATAACAAACTCCCTCTTTCCTGTCTCTCTGTTTACAACTAAACTACCACTCACCCGTCTCTATTTCCCACTGTACTCCCACTTGCCTGTCTCTCTCTCTCTATTTCCAACCATTTTCCCAATTGCCAGTTGGTTTCTCTTTTTATTTCCATCTTTAATTCCACTTGTCTGTCTCTTATAATATGATGTTATTAACCAGCCCCGTCTGTCTGTCTCTGCAGGAATGGGGTGAGCGTGGAGGGAGCCACCCACAAGCAGGTGGTTGATCTGATCCGTGCAGGGGAGAGGGAACTGCTGCTGTCTGTGTTGTCCGTGCCTCCGCAAGAGGCCGACGGTCTGGACACCGGGGACGAGAGCGCCGCCCAGCCCAGCTACGACTACAGTGACAAGCAGGCCGTGCCCATTTCCATCCCCACCTTCAAGCACGTGGAGCAGCACGCCGAGAGATTCGTGGTGAGCACCTGCCTCTGGTGTGGTTACCTGCAGATAGAGTTCTGAATTAGAGATTTGTGGTGAGCACCTGCCTCTGGTGTGGATACCTGCAGATAGATTTCTGAATTAGAGATTCGTGGTGAGCACCTGCCTCTGGCGTGGTTACCTGCAGATAGAGTTCTGAATTAGAGATTCGTGGTGAGCACCTGCCTCTGGTGTGGTTACCTGCAGATAGAGTTCTGAATTAGAGATTCGTGGTGAGCACCTGCCTCTGGCGTGGTGGTGGGGGGCGGTGAAAGAGGAAATGAAATAGTTAAGATCCAACGAAGGGACTCAGTAGGTAGAGCTGAAGTATGTTGATTGTAGGTCAGAGCCTCACACAGGGGTGCTTTAATGCATGCTCTCTCCTCTCTGATTATGGGTTTGGGCTTGTTGACTAGAGTTGCTTTTAGAGTTCAGTTTAGTCCGTGTATTTTGGTACTATTGCCTATCAATTCTAAACTATCAAACTATGAGTTAAACTCGTTATTCGTTATTAGCCATTATTTATATTAGCATATTAGACTGGTAGACGCTCGTGGTCTATTCAGAATCTCAACAGTTATGGTTTCGCCTGGTTGTCTGCCGCGGCAACAAAACTAAGTATGCATTTCACAAGTGCGTGTCTACAACGCTGCAACATTTGAATATAAATAAAAAAATATTTTCTGAGGTTTTACAACATTGTGGCATTATGGGCTTGAAGAGGTGACTCGCTCACAAACTAAGAGACATATTCTTAGCTAAATAAGGCCTATATTGAGTATTAAGAAATATGAGGAAGTGGACAAATCTCGCAAATGTTTTATGTTGCGTAAGAGGCAGTTTACATGTAGGAACTTTTGAAAGCTATCCGTGTTTATAGCCTTATGTAAATCAATGTCCTACAAAAGGGAACTGGTTCCAAACAAATGCTATGTGAGCTGAATATGTATTTTTCTAACGAGTCAAGTTATAAAGTCATTCTAGTTAAATTGTTGTAATATGGTTCCCCTTATCAGTAAAATCCAGTTTGGCCGTGTTAAACCAAGACAAGGAAGGATTCGACACAAAGTAGAAAAGAAAAACAAAAGTAAAGGAAATAATCGAAAGATTGTGTTTTTATTTTTTGGGGAAAAAATTACATTGCAAAAATGTTCTAATGCGGAGCGTTCTCAATTAGTGTGTTTTTGTTGAAAAAATAAAGCAAATAATTGTTGATACTGGTACCAAGATATTGTTAGCAGCTTTAGGTTGCAAAAGCTATAGCCTACCTCTGTTTAAAAACCGGTTGCTAATGACTACGCTGTTCCTGTTATATAAGTCGGAACAACAGAAAGGTTAGAGACACGTTGACTAGAATTCCAAAATCATCAATGTCTTGTTGCCTGTTTTAATGTTTTAATCCTGTCAGCCATGTCATTTGGGTGATCTGACCCTGGTACTGTAGGATAGGCTGCTGTAATGTCCATTTCTCTCTACTTCTCTTAGAGTTTTGCCCAGAAAGGGCAAAGAGCAAGGCCAGGCAATATCATTTGACAATTTAATACGTTTTTGTTTTGTTGAGTTTTTATATTTTTGTCTGGATTCTACGTCATCGTAGTAATTTGTTAGCTCAGAACACCCTCTGGGCAAGTTCATTTTTTCCCCATGATGCCTGTTGTACGAGGGTGTCCTTGAGGGATTTCCTCAGTTCACCACCCTCTGACCCTGTCAAGACAGTGTGCTCTTCGGCTGTTTAACTAGCCTGAATGGAATGCTTTTAGCGGTTGAACGGGGTAGATTTGTTTCTACGTCCTGATTATGACACAAGGCTATTTGGTGGTACATAAAGCAGGACTTCCCAACCACGTTTTAAGGAGCTATTGTCCTGTAGGTTTTATTTCTACGATAGTTGTGATTTGCCCCATTTTTATCTAGTTCTTATTTTTAGAATTGAGTGTGCTAGATTAGAATTGGAGAAAGAAGAGCGATCACAATTGTAGATCTACGGTAGCAGGTTTGGGCACTCTTGAAAAATAGCCTTAGCGACTGTATAGAGGGCAAATCATGAAGCACCCTCATGCTCTCCTAATGACCTCCTGTCATGAGATTATGTGAGTGCGTCATATCTTTCACAAGAGAACACAATGCCTGGTGTTGATTCAAATGACACCTGCTCCACTTCTTCTGACCCCCATCCAGGTGTACAACGTGTACATGTCAGGCAGACAGCTGTGTTCCAAGCGCTACCGGGAGTTTGCCATTCTCAACCAGAACCTGAAAAGGGAGTTTGCCAACTACTCTTTTCCCAAGATCCCCGGGAAGTGGCCTTTCTCCCTGTCCGAGCAGCAGTTGGACGCACGGCGCAGAGGCCTGGAGGAATACCTGGAGAGGGGTGAGATGGGGGGGCACTAAGGGTGGCTTTAGTCCCCTTAGAGGAATACCTGGAGAGGGGTGAGATGGGGGGGCACTAAGGGTGGCTTTAGTCCCCTTAGAGGAATACCTGGAGAGGGGTGAGATGGGGGGGCACTAAGGGTGGCTTTAGTCACCTTAGAGGAATACCTGGAGAGGGGTGAGATGGGGGGGCACTAAGTGTAGCTTTAGTTAGAGGAATACCTGGTGAGGGGAGAGATGGGGGGAGGGGCACTAAGGGTGGCTTTAGTTAGAGGAATACCTGGTGAGGGGAGAGATGGGGGAGGGGCACTAAGGGTAGCTTTAGTCAGCTTAGAGGTGAAGGTAGCAAAGTTGCTGAACTAGGAAGTGGACCTAAAGAGATGTGTGGCGTTGCATAGAGGTGAATGAATGCAGTGCACAGAGAAAGTTTCATGTGGACATCTGGATGGAATCTATTTGGTTCTGCCTTTCGAGTAATGTATTTGTTACGTGTTTGCCATTCTGTTTAAGCTCTTGGGCTGACTGTATGGAATTCAACTTTGGTGTAGATTTGTTACACATCATAATTGTACAGGGATTGTGCTTCAGTTCTGTCCATATCAGACAAACGCATCGCTTGCACAAGTCTGTCAGCTGAGCTTTTTTCTATTTTTGGCTATTACATTCTAATACATACTGCAATTGCATTCCAGATAGGCTTCTTTTATTCATGTTTACCAGAGGTGTGATGCAATCCATTTGAGGCCTGGCATCAAGCTGGAATCAGTGATATCTGATATCTTGTCAGGCTTCGAGCTTTGGTTTCACACCAACGGAGCAACACAACGTGTTTAGTTGAAACAGCATTGCGCACGATTTCATGAACAAGAACAGAACAGAGGTGTTGGGTGACTGGTGACAAAGCATGTTTGATATAGCGTTCCTTATTGAACTTTGAGATGGAGCAACGTTAATGCTCGTTAGATGTCTGGATTTACCATGTGAATTGCAGCCTATATTGAGTGCCTAAAACATCACGAGAATGTGCACATGAAATGCAATATGAATTGTCTTTCTGTTTCAGTTTGTTCAGTGCGGGTGATTGGAGAGAGTGATATAATGCAGGAGTTCCTGTCAGAATCAGATGAGGTGGGTTTGTTCAGACCGTTTCTCTAGCTGTGTTAATGCTGGAGAGCACCTTCAATTATCCACCGATGCTCAATCTCCTCATGTCTGTTTGGCAGAATTACAACGGAGTGTCAGATGTGGAGCTGCGGATAGCCGTACCAGACAAGACAACCATCTCTGTCAGGGTGCGCAAGAACAGCACGACCGACCAGGTGTACCAGGTATAGAAACTGTTTAATAGAACAGCACGACCGACCAGGTGTACCAGGTATAGAAACTGTTTAATAGAACAGCACGACCGACCAGGTGTACCAGGTATAGAAACTGTTTAATAGAACAGCACGACCGACCAGGTGTACCAGGTATAGAAACTGTTTAATAGAACAGCACGACCCACCATGTGTACCAGGTATAGAAACAGTTTAGTAGAACTGTGCTACTGACCACAGTTCAATAGAGATCCCTGTATTTAACTCTGGCTCTATCCTCTAGGCATTAGTACAGAAGGTTGGCATGGACAGCATCATGGCCAGCTACTTTGCCCTCTTCGAAGTCATCAACCATTCTTTCGGTGAGACCCCCCACTGAGCATTAAATATCAAATTTAAACGAGGTGAAATGGAGGCTGGCTCCTGCAAACACAGGTGTCGTGGGCCCTTGCCTTTATGTTCGTGTCTCGCTCGTAGATAAAATCAAATGTGCGGCCTGTTGACAAAACAATGCAATGCATGACTTTAGAAATGCCTAACTAATGAGTATCTGATCATATCTAGTTTGACCTAGATACACATTTTGTAACTACTTTAACTTAGTATGACTGTAAAATACAAAGAGACTCAGTCAAACATTTGAACCTTACTAGTCATATTATCTAATCTCAAATAATGGCAGAATTATATAGATCTATTGAACCTACGTTTGCTACAACTTTTGGACGTCCCCCTAAACTTTTAAGACGTATCTTTTTTTAAATCCAAACGAGTTTATAGCCTAAAGACCGTTTAAGACTTAAGTTTGCGATGTTTATTGGATGTAACCAGGCTTTTGTTCCTTCCCATTCTAGTACGGAAACTGGCGCCCAACGAGTTTCCCCACAAGCTGTATGTGCAGAACTACACATCGGCGGTGCCAGGGACCTGCTTGGCCCTCCGAAAATGGCTCTTCTCATCACAGGAGGTGGAGCTTCTTAGGGACAACCCACTGGCAGTGCATTACTGCTTCCATCAGGTGAGGCACATCTCTGTGCTGCTGTGTCAGTGTTAGCTTAGTGCAAGCTTGTCCTCCATTAGGGCTCGGTCAGTGTTAGCCTACAGCTTGTCCTCCATTAGGGCTCGGTCAGTGTTGGCCTACAGCTTGTCCTCCATTAGGGCTCGGTCAGTGTTAGCCTACAGCTTGTCCTCCATTAGGGCTCGGTCAGTGTTAGCCTACAGCTTGTCCTCCATTAGGGCTCGGTCAGTGTTAGCCTACAGCTTGTCCTCCATTAGGGCTCGGTCAGTGTTAGCCTACAGCTTGTCCTCCATTAGGGCTCGGTCAGTGTTAGCCTACAGCTTGTCCTCCATTAGGGCTCGGTCAGTGTTAGCCTACAGCTTGTCCTCCATTAGGGCTCGGTCAGTGTTAGCCTACAGCTTGTCCTCCATTAGGGCTCGGTCAGTGTTAGCCTACAGCTTGTCCTCCATTAGGGCTCGGTCAGTGTTAGCCTACAGCTTGTCCTCCATTAGGGCTCGGTCAGTGTTAGCCTACAGCTTGTCCTCCATTAGGGCTCGGTCAGTGTTAGCCTACAGCTTGTCCTCCATTAGGGCTCGGTCAGTGTTAGCCTACAGCTTGTCCTCCATTAGGGCTCGGTCAGTGTTAGCCTACAGCTTGTCCTCCATTAGGGCTCGGTCAGTGTTAGCCTACAGCTTGTCCTCCATTAGGGCTCGGTCAGTGTTAGCCTACAGCTTGTCCTCCATTAGGGCTCGGTCAGTGTTAGCCTACAGCTTGTCCTCCATTAGGGCTCGGTCAGTGTTAGCCTACAGCTTGTCCTCCATTAGGGCTCGGTCAGTGTTAGCCTACAGCTTGTCCTCCATTAGGGCTCGGTCAGTGTTAGCCTACAGCTTGTCCTCCATTAGGGCTCGGTCAGTGTTAGCCTACAGCTGGTCCTCCATTAGGGCTCGGTCAGTGTTAGCCTACAGCTTGTCCTCCATTAGGGCTAGCCTACAGCTTGTCCTCCATTAGGGCTCGGTCAGTGTTAGCCTACAGCTGGTCCTCCATTAGGGCTCGGTCAGTGTTAGCCTACAGCTGGTCCTCCATTAGGGCTCGGTCAGTGTTAGCCTACAGCTTGTCCTCCATTAGGGCTCGGTCAGTGTTAGCCTACAGCTGGTCCTCCATTAGGGCTCGGTCAGTGTTAGCCTACAGCTTGTCCTCCATTAGGGCTCGGTCAGTGTTAGCCTACAGCTTGTCCTCCATTACGGCTCAAAAGTGCGCAAAAGTATTCAACCCCTTGGATTGTGTTTGGAACATTACATTTATTTGGAGGTAACGTCCAGGGCAGTCACGGTTATTCATGGTTAATCTATATCTGACCCCGGTGCTTTTGAAACTCCCAGGGTATAAGAACTGCTTTTGGGCGCTTGCTGTTTATCCGTGTTCTCGTGTCTCCGGTCTTTCTGCTCAGGCACTGGACGATGTGAAAAAGGGATCCATCCAAACCGAAGACAAGTCCTACCAGCTGACTAAATTGGCCGAGCAGCGCAAGATGGCCATGGTAGGTTCCCGTCCGTGCTTCTTCTTTTGTCCTCCCACGCCTGTTACTGTGGCAACGGAACTTTTACTGCGAGAGCTGTTTGGAAAGAGGCCCTGGAATGTGCACCTGTTTCAGGAGTCAATTTTATTATTATTATGATTCCTTTACCCTTTTTGAGGAATCTTTAGCGTATTCAAGATGACTCTTAACCTGTCTGTACCTTCCTTGTCTCTGTGAATGGTCTATTGCTTGTCCAGTACCTGGGTCTGCTACGCTCCTGTGAAGGCTACAACGAGGTTCTGTTCCCCCACTGTGCCTGTGACTCCCGGAGGAAGGGCCACGTCATCACGGCCGTCAGCATCCATCACTTTAAGCTGCACGCCTGCACAGAAGACGGCACGCTGGAGGTGCCCGGGCTGCAAACGCCTTGTTCCACTTGTATTCGCTTGGTGAGGACCCGGCTTGCATGTGTCCTGATCCGTGTGTCCTCTGTCCATCAGAACCAGGTCATCGCTTTCGAGTGGGCCGAAATGCAGCGCTGGGACACGGACGAGGAGGGCATGGCGTTCTGCTTCGAGTACGCCCGGGGAGAGAAAAAACCTCGCTGGGTGAAGATCTTCACCCCATATGTGAGTCCACTGGGACTGGATTCACCCAGCCTGCAGACGAATATGTTAAGCCTGGGTTATTCAACTACGTTAAAGTAGCACACTATAAAAGGATTAGGGTGACATCAACAGGATTGATAAAAATAGATCTCCTGCAGTTCCTGTATGAACGTGTGTGTTTGGTCTTTTCCCAGTTTAACTACGCGTGTGTGTTTGGTCTCTTCCCAGTTTAACTACGCGTGTGTGTTTGGTCTCCTCCCAGTTTAACTACGCGTGTGTGTTTGGTCTCTTCCCAGTTTAACTACGCGTGTGTGTTTGGTCTCTTCCCAGTTTAACTACGTGTGTGTGTGTGTTTGGTCTCTTCCCAGTTTAACTACGTTTGTGTGTTTGGTCTCTTCCCAATTTAACTACGTGTGTGTGTGTGTTTGGTCTCTTCCCAGTTTAACTACGTGTGTGTGTGTGTTTGGTCTCTTCCCAGTTTAACTACGTGTGTGTGTGTGTTTGGTCTCTTCCTAGTTTAACTACGTGTGTGTGTGTTTGGTCTCTTCCCAGTTTAACTACGTGTGTGTGTGTGTTTTGGTCTCTTCCCAGTTTAACTACGTGTGTGTGTGTGTTTGGTCTACGTGTGTGTGTGTGTTTGGTCTCTTCCCAGTTTAACTACGTGTGTGTGTGTGTTGGTCTCTTCCCAGTTTAACTACGTGTGTGTGTGTGTGTTTGGTCTCTTCCCAGTTTAACTACGTGTGTGTGTGTGTGTGTTTGGTCTCTTCCCAGTTTAACTACGTGTGTGTGTGTGTGTGTGGTCTCTTCCCAGTTTAACTACGTGTGTGTGTGTGTTTGGTCTCTTCCCAGTTTAACTACGTGTGTGTGTTGTGGTCTCTTCCCAGTTTAACTACGTGTGTGTGTGTGTGTGTGGTCTCTTCCCAGTTTAACTACGTGTGTGTGTGTGTGTTTGGACTCTTCCCAGTTTAACTACGTGTGTGTGTGTGTTTGGTCTCTTCCCAGTTTAACTACGTGTGTGTGTGTGTTGGTCTCTTCCCAGTTTAACTACGTGTGTGTGTGTGGTCTCTTCCCAGTTTAACTACGTGTGTGTGTGTGTTTGGTCTCTTCCCAGTTTAACTACGTGTGTGTGTGTGTTTGGTCTCTTCCTACAGTTTAACTACGTGTGTGTGTGTGTTTGGTCTCTTCCCAGTTTAACTACGTGTGTGTGTGTGTTTGGTCTCTTCCCAGTTTAACTACGCGTGTGTGTGTGTTTGGTCTCTTCCTCTAACTACGTGTGTGTGTGTGTTTGGTCTCTTCCCAGTTTAACTACGTGTGTGTGTGTTTGGTCTCTTCCCAGTTTAACTACGCGTGTGTGTGTGTTTGGTCTCTTCCCAGTTTAACTACGCGTGTGTGTGTGTTTGGTCTCTTCCCAGTTTAACTACGCGTGTGTGTGTGTTTGGTTTAACTACTGTGTGTGTGTTTGGTCTTTCCCAGTTTAACTACGTGTGTGTGTGTGTTTGGTCTCTTCCCAGTTTAACTACGTGTGTGTGTGTGTTTGGTCTCTTCCCAGTTTAACTACGTGTGTGTGTGTTTGGTCTCTTCCCAGTTTAACTACGTGTGTGTGTGTGTGTTTGGTCTCTTCCCAGTTTAACTACGTGTGTGTGTGTGTTTGGTCTCTTCCCAGTTTAACTACGTGTGTGTGTGTTTGGTCTCTTCCCAGTTTAACTACGTGTGTGTGTGTTTGGTCTCTTCCCAGTTTAACTACGTGTGTGTGTGTTTGGTCTCTTCCCAGTTTAACTACGTGTGTGTGTGTGTGTTTGGTCTCTTCCCAGTTTAACTACGTGTGTGTGTGTTTGGTGTTCCCAGTTTAACTACGTGTGTGTGTGTTCCCAGTTTAACTACGTGTGTGTGTGTGTGTTTGGTCTCTTCCCAGTTTAACTACGTGTGTGTGTGTTTGGTCTCTTCCCACTACGTGTGTGTGTGTGTGTTGGTCTCTTCCCAGTTTACTACGTGTGTGTGTGTGTTTGGTCTCTTCCCAGTTTACTACGTGTGTGTGTGTGTTTGGTCTCTTCCCACTACGTGTGTGTGTGTGTGGTCTCTTCCCAGTTTAACTACGTGTGTGTGTGTGTTTGGTCTCTTCCCAGTTTAACTACGTGTGTGTGTGTGTTACGTGTGTCTCTTCTCCAGTTTAACTACGTGTGTGTGTGTGTGTTGGTCTCTTCCCAGTTTAACTACGTGTGTGTGTGTGTGTGGTCTCTTCCCAGTTTAACTACGTGTGTGTGTGTGTGTTTGACTCTTCCCAGTTTAACTACGTGTGTGTGTGTGTGTGTCTCTTCCCAGTTTAACTACGTGTGTCTTCCCAGTTTAACTACGTGTGTGTGTGTGTGGAGTTTAACTACGTGTGTGTGTGTGTGTTTACTACGTGTGTGTGTGTCTCTTCCCAGTTTAACTACGTGTGTGTGTGTGTTTGGTCTCTTCCCAGTTTAACTACGTGTGTGTGTGTGTTTGGTCTCTTCCCAGTTTACTACGTGTGTGTGTGTGTGTGTTTGGTCTCTTCCCAGTTTAACTACGTGTGTGTGTGTGTGTTTGGTCTCTTCCCAGTTTAACTACGTGTGTGTGTGTGTGTGTGTTTGGTCTCTTCCCAGTTTAACTACGTGTGTGTGTGTGTTTGGTGTGTGTGTGTTTGGTCTCTTCCCAGTTTAACTACGTGTGTGTGTGTTTGGTCTCTTCCCAGTTTAACTACGTGTGTGTGTGTGTGTGTTTGGTCTCTTCCCAGTTTAACTACGTGTGTGTGTGTGTGGTCTCTTCCCAGTTTAACTACGTGTGTGTGTGTGTTTGGTCTCTTCCCAGTTTAACTACGTGTGTGTGTGTGTGTGTGTGTTTGGTCTCTTCCCAGTTTAACTACGTGTGTGTGTGTGTTTGGTCTCTTCCCAGTTTAACTACGTGTGTGTGTGTGTTGGTCTCTTCCCAGTTTAACTACGCGTGTGTGTGTGTTTGGTGTCCCCCAGTTTAACTACGCGTGTGTGTGTGTTTGGTCTCTTCCCAGTTTAACTACGCGTGTGTGTGTGTTTGGTCTCTTCCCAGTTTAACTACGCGTGTGTGTGTGTTTGGTCTCTTCCCAGTTTAACTACGCGTGTGTGTGTGTTTGGTCTCTTCCCAGTTTAACTACGTGTCTCTTCCCAGTTTAACTACGTGTGTGTGTGACTACGTGTGTGTGTGTGTTTGGTCTCTTCCCAGTTTAACTACGCGTGTGTGTGTGTGTTTAACTACGGTGTGTGTGTGTTTGGTCTCTTCCCAGTTTAACTACGCGTGTGTGTGTGTTTGGTCTCTTCCCAGTTTAACTACGTGTGTGTGTGTGTGTGTGTGGTCTCTTTCCCAGTTTAACTACGTGTGTGTGTGTTTGGTCTCTTCCCAGACTACGTGTGTTTAACTACGCGTGTGTGTGTGTTGGTCTCTTCCCAGTGTGTGTGTGACTACGTGTGTGTGTGTGTTTGGTCTCTTCCCAGTTTAACTACGTGTGTGTGTGTTTGGTCTCTTCCCAGTTTACTACGTGTGTGTGTGTGTGGTCTCTTCCCAGTTTAACTACGTGTGTGTGTGTGTTTGGTCTACGTGTGTCCCCCAGTTTGGGACTACGTGTGTGTGTGTGTTGGTCTCTTCCCAGTTTAACTACGTGTGTGTGTGTGTTTGGTCTCTTCCCAGTTTAACTACTGTGTGTGTGTGTGTGTGTTTGGTCTCTTCCCAGTTTAACTACGTGTGTGTGTGTGTGTGGTCTCTTCCCAGTTTAACTACGCGTGTGTGTGTGTGTTGGTCTCTTCCCAGTTTACTACGTGTGTGTGTGTTTTTGGTCTCTTCCCAGTGTGTGTGGTGTGTGTTTGGTCTCTTCCCAGTTTAACTACGTGTGTGTGTGTGTGTTGGTCTCTTCCCAGTACGTGTGTGTGTGTGTGTGGGTTTAACTACGTGTGTGTGTGTGTTTGGTCTCTTCCCAGTTTAACTACGTGTGTGTGTGTGTTGTGGTCTCTTCCCAGTTTAACTACGTGTGTGTGTGTGTGTGTAACTACGTGTGTGTGTGTGTGTTTGGTCTCTTCCCAGTTTAACTACGTGTGTGTGTGTGTGTTTGGTCTCTTCCCAGTGTGTGTGTGGACTACGTGTGTGTGTGTGTTGTGTGTGTGTTTGGTCTCTTCCCAGTTTAACTACGTGTGTGTGTGTGTGTGTGGTCTACGTGTGTGTGTGTGTGGTGTGTTTGGTCTCTTCCCAGTTTACTACGTGTGTGTGTGTTTGGTCTGTGTGTGTGGGTCTCTTCCCAGTTTAACTACGTGTGTGTGTGTGTGTTTGGTCTCTTCCCAGTTTAACTACGTGTGTGTGTGTGTGTTTGGTCTCTTCCCAGTTTAACTACGTGTGTGTGTGTGTTGTGTGTTTGGTCTCTTCCCAGTTTAACTACGTGTGTGTGTGTGTGTTTGGTCTCTTCCCAGGTCTGTGTCTCCAGTTTAACTACGTGTGTGTGTGTGTGTGTGGTCTCTTCCCAGTTTAACTACGTGTGTGTGTTTAACTACGTGTGTGTGTGTCTCTTCCCAGTTTAACTGTGTGTGTGTGTGTGTCTCTTCCCAGTTTAACTACGTGTGTGTGTGTGTGGGTCTCTTCCCAGTTTAACTACGTGTGTGTGTGTGTCTCTTCCCAGTTTAACTACGTGTGTGTGTGTGGGTTTACTACGTGTGTGTGTGTTTGGTCTCTTCCCAGTTTAACTGTGTGTGTGTGTGTTTGGTCTCTTCCCAGTTTAACTACGTGTGTGTGTGTGTTTGGTCTGTTCCCAGTGTGTGTGTGACTACGTGTGTGTGTGTGTGTGTGGTCTGTTCCCAGTGTGTGTGTGTGTGTGTGGTCTCTTCCCAGTTTAACTACGTGTGTGTGTGTGTGTGTGTGTGTGTCTCTTCCCAGTTTAACTGTGTGTGTGTGTGTTTGGTCTCTTCCCAGTGTGTGTGTGTTGTGTCTCTTCCCAGTTTAACTACGTGTGTGTGTGGGACTACGTGTGTGTGTGTGTTTGGGTCTCTTCCCAGTTGTGTGTGTGTGTGTGTGTGTGTGTGGTCTCTTCCCAGTTTAACTGTGTGTTGTGTGTGTGTGTGTTTGGTCTCTTCCCAGTTTAACTGTGTGTGTGTGTGTGTGTTTTGGTCTCTTCCCAGTTTAACTACGTGTGTGGTCTCTTCCCAGTTTAACTGTGTGTGTGTGTGTGGTCTCTTCCCAGTTTAACTACGTGTGTGTGTGTGTTTGGTCTCTTCCCAGTTTAACTGTGTGTGTGTGTGTTTGGTCTCTTCCCAGTTTAACTACGTGTGTGTGTGTGTTTGGTCTCTTCCCAGTTTAACTACGTGTGTGTGTGTGTTTGGTCTCTTCCCAGTTTAACTACGTGTGTGTGTGTGTTTGGTCTCTTCCCAGTTTAACTACGTGTGTGTGTGTGTTTGGTCTCTTCCCAGTTTAACTACATGCACGAGTGCTTTGAGAGGATCTTCTGTGAGCTCAAGTGGAGGAAACAGGTGAGGACCTGGGCACTTCTCCAACACGTGACAATAATCATTTCCCTAATAACTCCCGAGGACCTGACTGAACGGTCCCACAGACACAACCCAGATTCCCACTGTATACTGATGGGGTTCTTCTCACACATTCTCTTCTTCCCGTCAATGTCAGGTCGAGGAGGAGGCTTCGGACAAAGACAACCAGAACTGCAGTGACAACGGTAAGTGCAGCAGGCGTCTGCTTTGTGGGAGTCAAACGAAACATTCCCAGTGCCTCCGTTTCCTGTTAGCATGTCGGACAGGAAATGAAAACAATACAAATGTCTAGAACTTTGATCCGTCCTTCTGGGACGAGGTTACTGGAAAGAGCATGAAACCATAAAGTAAAGGCCACAGTTTGGGTAAATGTAACCACTCACATCTCTAAAGATGAGACTATTTGTGGCCGTGATAAGAGGAGGAGTTTCCTTGTGTTGTCTACGAACAAGAGATCTCACGGTTAGATAACTAAATATAGTATTTAATGAGTGGTCATGTGATTACAGAAGTCAGGAAATCGGGATATTGATTGGATTGTCCTGTTTTAGTTAGATAACTAAATGTGTAGTTAATGAGTGGTCATGGGATTACAGAAGTCAGGAAATTGTGGATTGTCCTGTTTTAAAGTCCACCCGTCTATCACTTAGACAGGTCGTAATGCGCAAGAACAGAAAAGAAGTTAATCATCACCTGGGGCCGGTTGTACAGGAGCTCATGCACAGGTGTATGCTGACAGGTCATGTGATCCAGGTCATGGGATTCACATCAAGGCCACTTCCTTTTATGGCACGAGGATACATCGATGAGTGTGAGAAATAATGACCCTGTGCAATCCTGGAACTCTCCGCAGGCCAAATGGACAGGAAAGGTCAAAGTGCAGGAGGGCAAATGGACAGGAAAGATCAAAGTACAGGAGGGCAAATGGACAGGACAGGTCAAAGTGCAGCAAACTCTTGTTCAACTTCTAAAGAAGTGTCAACCCGGAAAGGTCCAGAATCTGTGAATGCTATCTGCAGAGAAGCTCAAAGAGCTGCCTGTTTGGCCATGAACAAGTTTGTGAGGAACTGCATGTATTTCTCCTGTTGCTTTCAGGGAGTTTTGATTTGTGGTGTCTTAAACATTCTCTCTTCTAGAATATATCCCTGCCCTGGAGACACAGAAGGGATGGCGCCATCTAGGGGGTGAGATTGCCACATCCTAAAAAAACTAAAAGAACTTCACCACCAGAATACCAATTGGTCCTCTCACCACATCCACAACCGAGAACATCTGCTGCAGAAAAATGAAAAGAGAACTAAGGCGATCCACGCGTCCAGCCAACTACTGGAAACCGGTTTTCTAAGTCACACAAATCCAGAGATGCTTTTACATTTAAACAACAAAGTAAAAAAAAAAACGACATTTCCGGCATTTTTAGATGTTCATAGAACAGGCGTATCCTTACTTCTCCATGCATCACCTCTTCAACACCCTGGACGGGACACCCCACTAGTTGAGGAGACGGCGGGCGAACGGTCGCCCTTAGCGACAGACTCCGCCTTGCATCTGGACGACGCCAACACTTGACCACGCCTGACGTGGGGAAGCCGGGCGACGCCCGCGACACAATTACGTAGCGGCTCGTTCTGCCCAAACGTTCGGGTTCCACGCTCGGCGCTATTCAACGTGCCTCCGGTTGACTAAGCATCACGACAAAGCGATTGAATAGAGTATATTGGCCGTGACCCCTGTGTTGTTGGCAATAAGGAGTTGAAGGACATGGGAGCAAGCGTTGTTATTTCACTGATGCTGGACAGATGCTTTCTGGGTAACGGGGTACAGGGGCGGGGGGATTTGTAAAAAAAGAGAAAAGAAAAAGCATCAAAGATGAACGTGTCTGACTTAAGTCTAAAGGGTTTGTTTTTCTCTGTGCGTAAATGAGGTCCGGCTGTGTTTTAGGGAACCCCTCTGAAGTGTTGAGGGGGAAACGTTAGATGTGCCCGACACATTCCCTTCTTTAACGAATCGTGCGGCTGGCGAACAGCGGACTGTCCTCCTCGGCTTCGTCCTCGCTTAACGTTTGCCATTTTTCTAACCCGTCTAACTCACTCGAGTCTAGATTGATGTCCGTTGGCAACCCGTAGCAACCGGAAGTGGAACATCTATCCTCTTGAAGCGTTTACGGTGTCGAGTCAGCAGGAAATCTCAAAGTTTGGAGATTAAATTGTGTTCGGCCTATACATCAAAGTGGTGTTGCCGTGTGCCGAAATGAATTCCCGGGCATCATCTAGTCTACTAGGCATTAGATGAGAATAGAAACAAGCCAGCAATTCTCCCACACTGAGTATTGATAGAAATAGTGTGTGTGTGTGTGTGTGTGTGCGTGTGTGTGTGCGTGCATGTGTATTAGTTTGTACATGTATGTAATGTTTGTGGGTGTGTGTGAGTGTTTCTGTCACAGTGTTTGTGTGTGTGTGTGTTGCACATCGCAGCCAGCAGAGGGCAGTATAGCATTATACCCTATCCTACCACCAAGTCAGTATTGAGTGGAATGATTTTCGGGGTCTTCCTGAAGTCTTCACAGCGATTGGTCCCCGGGGCTCAGTAACTCGACTCACAACTAAGTGTGTGTGTGTGTGTGTGTGTGTGTGTTTCTCTCTACATCCGGTTATGACTCTGGCTGGCTGGTCCTGGTTCCTCTCTTCTTATGTGACCCAAACCCAGTCACGTCATTTGGCCGGTGGCAGCGCCCGTCTACGTCGTTTACCCCTCTGTTTTGTGGGCTAGTGCGGACACGGTCTGTTGGGGCCCCAACCTATGGGTGGGTGTAGGCTTTGTTGCCTGATGCAAGTACACTACTTTTGACCACGGTCCATGACGAGGCCCAAAGGAAAGCGCCGTACGTAGGGAGTGATTTGGGACTTGACCGCAGGCCAGGGTGACAGCTGTGGCGATGGAGATGGATGTGAGACATTACCCTCCTCCTAGTGACTGGTCCGTTCCATAACCCCCGCCCCGTTCCATAACCCCCGCCCCGTTCCATAACCCCCGTCCCTGGTGTTCCATAACCACCCCCGTTCCATAACCCCGTCCCTGTCTATAGAAACAACGTTCTAACGGGCGTCCTGACATTTGTGAGGGGTGCAATTTGACTTTTTCTTTCACGATATGAGGATTAGTGGAGCTTGGTTCAGCAATGCTTGCCTCACCGATATTGCTGATGACAGTGTGTGTGTGTGTGTGTGTGCGTGTGTGTGTGCGTGCATGTGTATTAGTTTGTACATGTATGTAATGTTTGTGGGTGTGTGTGAGTGTTTCTGTCACAGTGTTTGTGTGTGTGTGTGTTGCACATCGCAGCCAGCAGAGGGCAGTATAGCATTATACCCTATCCTACCACCAAGTCAGTATTGAGTGGAATGATTTTCGGGGTCTTCCTGAAGTCTTCACAGCGATTGGTCCCCGGGGCTCAGTAACTCGACTCACAACTAAGTGTGTGTGTGTGTGTGTGTGTGTGTGTTTCTCTCTACATCCGGTTATGACTCTGGCTGGCTGGTCCTGGTTCCTCTCTTCTTATGTGACCCAAACCCAGTCACGTCATTTGGCCGGTGGCAGCGCCCGTCTACGTCGTTTACCCCCTCTGTTTTGTGGGCTAGTGCGGACACGGGTCTGTTGGGGCCCCAACCTATGGGTGGGTGTAGGCTTTTGTTGCCTGATGCAAGTACACTACTTTTGACCACGGTCCATGACGAGGCCCAAAGGAAAGCGCCGTACGTAGGGAGTGATTTGGGACTTGACCGCAGGCCAGGGTGACAGCTGTGGCGATGGAGATGGATGTGAGACATTACCCTCCTCCTAGTGACTGGTCCGTTCCATAACCCCCCCCCCCCGTTCCATAACCCCCGTCCCTGTCTATAGAAACAACGTTCTAACGGGCGTCCCTGACATTTGTGAGGGGTGCAATTTGACTTTTTTTCTTTCACGATATGAGGATTAGTGGAGCTTGGTTCAGCAATGCTTGCCTCACCGATATTGCTGATGACAAAACAGTAGCAGTGGCGCGTCCCGGCCTTTCTGAGACATGTGCAATTGAGGTGCCGCCTATTTGTTTTGACAGCCAGAGTAATAGCCAATCTGGAGATGGATGACACAATAATAGCCAATGCTTTATCAGAGTGTGTGTGGCGTGTGTGGCGTGTGTGGCGTGTGTGTGCGTGTGCGCGTGTGCGTGTGTGCGTGTGCGTGTGTGTGCGCGTGTGCGCGCGTGGCAGTAAGGGTGAGCAGGTGTGTGTGGGCGTCGTCAGTCACCCTGCCAGTGTTCCTTAACCTTAGGTTGTGAGGTTGTGCCACCATCAGCCTAGATGCGGTTGCCTTGGCAGCGCTCCACGGTCTGAACCTGCCCAGTCCAGCCTCTCCCCAGACATTTAACCATACTGACTCGCTCCCCCTAATTCACATGACTCCCCCCCACAAGAGGCATTTGACCAACAACTTAACAGTACTGTCCCTATTTTGGTGTGTGTGTGTGTGTGTGTGTGTGTGTGCGTGCGTGTGTCTCTTTGTTGTGTCCTAGTTGTCAGTGGCCCGTCGTCATAGCAACATGTCTTTGTCATTCAGTAAGTTCACGCAACATTGGAAAAGAGTTCAGGTCTCGCCGCCCGATTGAATGCGTTTTCCCGTCAATCTCTCTAGATCGTGGATGTGCTCTTACATGGTCCTGTAAGCAGCTTGACACGTCATTTAGCCACAATGGCATTCATGAAAAAAGTAACTGAAAGAGAAAATTAATTAAAGTGTTTGTATAGTCAGGTATAGAAAGGACTTTACGTGCTGTACGTGTTTCCGAACATTTGGAAACGCTGTGGCTTGCTGAACACACTCCAGTATTAATGGACCTCACTGGCTTTGGTTTTGTTTTTTACTTAAGCTAGGAGTTCTAAACGACTAACGCGACAAGTTGCTGTAAAGTGCAGTGTGTTAACCTTTACTTGTCTAGGTGAATCTGATTTCTGTTCCATGTTTCAGACAAGCAGGCCTTTTGTTTCATGGCAGTGGGCGACGTTAACCACCTAGATGTTTTTTGTCTCTCGTCTTCTATTGCGTAACTTGTAAATTATTGCTCAAAATGTGTTGGATAAAAATGCACTCGTCGTCTCAAATGAACTTAATTTATTTCAGAAAATAGTCTAGTGTGCTAGCAGCACTGTCGGTCATTTCCTTTGCGTGGGTTAGGATATTTGGCTATTCGGAGAACAAGCGCTAACTTAAATATACATTGAGTCAAGTTCTGGAAGTCAAAGTGTGTTGCATTTACTCATCAAATTAAAGATATTAATTAACAACTGCTACTGAAACACGAAATGGAACGTTTTATATCTTAAAATATATGAAGGTTTAGTAACCATTGTAAAAAGGAAAAACAGGTTTGAAAATGTCATGTAGAGTAATAAATTGTAACATTATTTTAAATAAAAGGATATATTGCAGCAAAACGTGTATTTGCAATGTTTTGTTTTTTGTACTCCTGCCTCTTTAGAACAAACAACATGAGATGGTGGTGAACAGTCAATGACTGAGACAATTCTATTGGTTAATTGGCAATTAGTGAAAGGAACGACTCATTATCTCATACTGTCATATTGATGGAGTACTCAGGTGGCTCTAGTCAGTGCAGGGATCATTAGTCTTTACGGAACAATTAGAGGCAGAAAAGCAGGGGGACTTCTGGGTAATGCCAGCTTGGTTGTTCTGTTTAGAGATATTTCTGCAGAATCACATTTGTTTGTCTTGGAAGACAATTTCCTGGTTGTACAGTCGGCTGGTTTTGCAGCGATACCCAGGCCAAGTTCTGGCCCTGGTTTGCTCCAGCTCAGCCCCCTGCTGTGAAGGCTGGCAACTGAGAAAGGACAACAGTGACACATTTTTCGCCTGTTCAGAATAGATGGCCTGAATGGCATTTTGATGGGCACTCCTGGTGACAAATGTCTTTGTTATATTGCCATTGTGCTGCCAGTCACACGACGACGGGCATCTGCGGTGGCATGATGACTCAGGACTGCCAGCGAGCCCAATCACATGTAAGTACAGGCGTCATGCTCCAGACAATATTCAACGGGACAAAACGCTCCGGAAGGTGGGAGAGAGCAGAAGGTTGGGCAATTCAGTGTTTCTGAAACACCCGGGAAATCAAGGCACTTTTCCGCTGCAATTTTAAGCCATAATCATTATTGTAAAGTCTCCTACCTGCAAGACGTCATGGATTAAAGTCTCTTCTAAATGACTTAAATGTAAATGCATGTCAACTGTATCTACATGTGCTGTCTGGGCTAGTTATCTATGCATGCATTTTGGCTTTTTATTTAATATAAAGCTGATTAAAACCCTTGGTGAGCTCAGAACGTTGTTGCTTTTGCACAACATTCAATGTGAAATGATTCCTATTTTAGTGTTATGTTGTAAAAATAGTGTGAAACTGGGTTTCTAGTCTCAACAGGGACCGTGTTACTGTGTCCTAAGGTCAGCCAAGCTCCTGGGTCCAAGTGAGTCTTGTTCATTACATTTTGTAATTCATACAACATTGCCTGGTGGCAACTGGTGTGGACATAAGAGTTTGGTGAGACTGTAACGTGGAATGAACAGGCTATATAACTCTTCCAAGAGTTTGGTGACGCGGGGTAGTTTTATGGCTGGGGTTTATATTTAAGCTCTGAGATCAGTCATGGTTCAAAGCAAGCAGTTCATGATCAACTTCCAATAAACCAAGAATAAGATGCAAATGTTCGATTAACTACTAAGCATCTCATTTAGGAGATATTGCGTTTCGTTTCAAGTCTCATGGTCAGACCAGCACATGCAAGAAGTCTATTTAGCTTTTCCAACCGTGACATTTTTGGGACACGGGAGTGCAGAAGGAAGGGTCAAAGGTAACATTTGAAATGTATCCGCTGATTGGAAGAGTCAGCAGAGCTGCTTTAATTTCCATGGCTGGATGTGAGTCGTGGATACTGTGAATACCATGTATATGCTGAATACTGTGAATACCATGTATATGCTGAATACTGTGAATACCATGTATATGCTGAATACTGTGAATACCATGTATATGCTGAATACTGTGAATACCATGTATATGCTGAATACTGTGAATACCGTGATTACCACGAATACTGTGAATACCACGAATACCCTGAACATTGAATACCCTAAATACCAGTAATATTAATGTGTAATGTTAATGTGTTTAATTGCAGGTCCTGCACACATTTTAGAATAGTACACTTTTAACAAGAGCCTTTAATGCCTTCGTCAAAATACTGAACTCAAAGAAATAGGGAATTGCTGTTAACCTGAGTGTGTTTTCAGGTGTTAGTTATTATCAGATTCTTCGATTAGGCTTTACCACAGCTTACTTATGTCCCCTAATTCTCTTGATTTCTGTCATTTTTTTTACATTAATATAATTTCACGTCATCGCTATTGACTATATAATTACATCCACTTGCACTTTGAACTCCTAGCAGCTGATACAGGTCATTCCTTTGGTCTGGACTTAATCAGCACAGAGTGACGTCATATGACCTATATTTCAGTTCTCCTTGGGACACGCCCAACTTTGACTTACGGCCCAATAGCGTCGCGCGTCCTGCTGGCCAATTAGGCTGGTGACCGCAGAGGTCTGCAACGGCTGAACTGTGGTCAGCGCGATGGGAGCGTGTGGCTCGTCGTCCCAAATGGTACCCTGGATGGCCCACGTGAGTCCGGGTCAAAAGTAGTGAGACCGCCGGGCCATTTGGAACGCAGATTTAATCAGGCCTAACGATGGGTCCGGCAAATGGGAGCATGTGGGTACCAGCATCAATCATGGTTCAGGGCAGCGCTCCCTCGGCATCTTCCATATTGATTTGAGCAGCCGGCCGGTAATTAAAAGGCATTGATCAGTCGCGGCCGCAGAACGTCGGGATTATGGAACCGTCTGACGGAGACCAAACGATGGGGTCCGGGGGTTGGTTCTTCCCGAGAGGCTGTATTTTATTTTATTATTCCGACTTGGAAGTGTTGTGAGTCTGGCTAATGTGTGTAATTGATGCGTTTGTGCCCATGTAAACGGCGGGCTGGCGTAATAACAGATGTGTGACAGGTGGGGGGGGGGGCATTACTTTCAAATTAGGGTGTATTTGAGATCTCGGTTCGAGTGGTGGATTTTCATTCAGCATCAAATGTGGCCGCTGGATGTGAAATTGGATTGGCTCACACACACACTCACTACAGTATGAGGGGTGATGTGTTTCCAAGCCGGTGCTCTTCAATTGGCCATCTGTGGAAATATTTCTCGCAGCGCCAAGTGCTTTTCCACCGAGCTCACTCGTTAACTGAAAGAGCGAAGAAACAACCGATTGATTCGGCGCGTACGTGTCCACGTGCACATTCCCCCATCAACCCACATACACACACACACAATCAACAGCACGGACACGCTTTCATCTACTCTCCATTTTAACCATCTGAGGGAACCCAGTAAATCTGGTAGTAGAGTTCCAACGCTGCACATTTTCTGACTTCGGAGAATCAAATACTCACCCAGTCAGACAGCATGCAGTAGTGAGGCAGTTCAGACTCAGAAAATGTATGCTTTTACTACGCGCTTAAAGTGTTGTTATTATTGTATGCTATTCAGATTCACCCTGGAGGCTCGCAATTAGTTTTACGGCACGCGCTGAATAAATATAATTTGACCTCAGGACACACACTGGGCGGCCTACTAATTTGAACTGCTGTTTCTCCTCATATAAGCCATGCCTTTCTAATTTCCCTACCTTCAGGTGGTCAGTGAGTCATACTCCGATTATTTGGGCCGATATGCTCAAAGCCAAAACACTCAAAAGCTTTGGGCGAGAGTCCAAACATATTTTATGACCATGCAGACGTTGGAGTCTCTTTGTGCTGCATCGATCGGGTAGCAGTAAATGTTTACCAGGGTGTTGGTGAATAGACGGGCCTTCGTTAACTTCTTTACAAAGTACAGGTGCTGTTACGGCTTATAGCGCCTTGGTGTCATCTGCAAACTTGATGATGGTATTAGAGCTGTATAGAAGTACGCAGTCGTGGGTGAAGAGTGGGCTAAGCACACAGCCCTGAGGGACACCAGTGTTCAGTGTCAGAATGGAGGAGGTGAGGTTGTTCAACCTGACAGACTGAGGTCTGTTGATTAGGAAATCTAAAGACCTCTGTAAGGCTCCGGAATGTTAATGTACACATGGTCAAGTTTATTGTCGGCCCATTTCCTACCTCGGAACACACTGTGCAATACATTTGCTTTCTATCCACGAGAGCCAAAAAATCACTGAAAAAACATTCCATTCGAAATTCAAATAATTTTCGTCAGATTGATCATTTAGCACAAGCCTTCTCAAGCTGTATAATTGCCCCAGCGTTGGGTTTTATTGCATTAGAACAGGATTGTGTGTGTGGCAGATTCATAATCCTCATAACGAAGACGTTTATATGATTGTATATCAGTTTTATCCATCCATGACCATGGGTTTATATTCACATTTTAAAGATGTATATATTCTTTAAGGATGACAAAACATTTCTCACAGCTTGTTAGGCCATTCATACCAGAGTTCTGTAATTAATTACAGAATCTCATGCACACTTGGCGTATGATTGTATTCTATTGATTTTGAAGGCGTTATAAGCAGATTAAAACCTGTACTGTCCTCGCCAGTTGCGCCACTTTCTGTGGGTCCCTCGGGTTAAGTCACAAGCATGATTCAAGTGTTCAGGGTGCCAGTGTTCATGGTGCCAGTGTTCAGAGTGCCCGTGTGCCAGTGTTCAGGGTGCCCATGTATGGTGGTCAAACGATAACTGCAGCTGTTGTTTTCAGTGTTCATTTATGCCGGGATCGGATTCCCTTTCGAAGCAGTTTATCTAATGATAATTTGAATTAGTCGGAATAAAGGTACATTAGCAATATGTTGTATACTGACAAGCAGGGTTAAAACCTCTGTAATAAATCTCAGGGACGAGGGAATGAAAGTGATATAACACGAGCTGCTTCTGCTGCAGTGCCATTAAACAAGGAGATAGACCGTCATAAAAACCCTGACATCGTTGACTCTAATTAATCCTTTGGTGTCTAAAAGTGGCGGACGGGGGACTATGTAGAAAAGGTATTATCCAGAACCAATTCCGAACCACTGGCATAGTCTATAATTAAAAATATAAAGTCCAAATATGAAATGGCATAATATAATGTTTCAATATGAGTAATCTCAATTTCCTACACATAACATTTTTTGTAAGATCCCTCTGTTATGTAGAAGTGAATGGTCAGTATGAAACCAGACGGCAAATTAGAGATTTTAAAACACTAACAGTTTAATTAATCAGATAAGAACTAAGAACGGCAATAGTAACACAAATGACAGTGAAGGATTTGTTCAAAAAACGACAACGGGAAAACATTAGGGGGGAAATTGCAAACTGAAGGAAATACTAAATAAAATATATATATATGAAAAAGCAGGTGTGGTTCCTGAGAAATTTATATATCGTATTAATAAATGTCATTACATGGTGTTATGTTTGAATCATTAATAAAAAAACTGAAATACTAAATACATTTGAGTAAATTTTCATACGTAAGTTATTAAGTGTTACTGAGTGGACAAGCCGTGGCTAAATAGCAGTAATGATATCACTTTGTGACACAACAAGTCGAGGGGTAGTGCGCACTTTCCCGGAGTGAGTGAGTACGCATGTTCATGAACCAATTAAAAACAGAGTATTGAGAAATTGTGACATGCGATGCCTGACATCTACACACGCCGAGTTAAAATAAGCTTTTCTGTCAATAGCTTCCTCTGACATGTTAAATGTGCTCTCACTATACTACATTTTTTTTTTGCGCTGTGGTTTATTGTGTGACTGATGTGTGTGACTGAGTAATGCTCTGTCGTATCTCTGCTATCTCCCTGGTCCCCTCGTAAATCCGGTGAATTACCGAGCACAGAGCCTCTCCTCCATTAACTCCATCACTCCCTTCGTCCTTCCCTCCTCCTGAAAGAGTGATCAATTAAACCCCTGTCCGTCGCTAGTCGCACATCAGCACTTTCTCTGCCCTCTCTGCCTCACTGTCATTTCTCACATGTGTGTATATATCAGCCCTCGGATATTTGCGTCGCCTCAGTTGCGGAAGGAAGGTTCGAAAAAAAATTGACTTTATTCGAGGAGGGGTTCTTCTGGTACCCTTGTCTTTAAATAATGTCCTGCTTTTAGCCAGAGGCGAATATGGTCAATTATAGTGCAGTAATTTGTATGGAAAACAAGGTGGCAATTTGGGACGCACACCTTTTCCGCCTACAGTTCCCAGGAACTCGATGCGTCAGTGTAGAGAGAAACTCTCTCTGGTGTTCAAGATGACTGCATATTCTACTCAGTATGTTCAATTGGGAAAGAAAAAAAACGCTGAGAGAAAAAACATCTCCCTCAACTGTTAACCACATGTGCAATATAACAGATATTATTGACCTCCCAACACAATCTTGAGGCTTTGACTTTCCTTCGCGTTCTCCTTAAAGTAGCTGATCTCACATTCGGCGTTTTAGAGCTTTTACTTTGGAGCTCAATGAGATCAGCCTTCTCTCTGTAAGGCCCTATAGCAGATTCTATTAGGTGACGTGGTTCGTGGCTCCATATCGGATTAACCCACTGCTGTAACACAATTACTAGCAATTACTCTGATGGTTTTGCACTAATGCAGTTGCGCAATAATACCCTGCAGTACTGATTGAAAGCGCCTGGAGATTGATAAACACTGGCAATTCAATGACAAATCTGGCCTGGGGAAGGAATTGTGGCTGCTGAATGAGATTGCATTTATAATGCTTCAGCTTGATCAAAAGAGACGCCCCCCCTTAGCCTGATTATCCATCTCGGAGATCTCAGTTTTTCCAATTCCAGGCCTGTAGATTTGGGCCCAGTCCACTTTTTACTTTCCCGCCCCCTGTTATTCTCTCCTGGTAAAGTATTTCTCTCCCCCTGGTGCCTTTCTGTTTCTGTGATTTTGCTGTGAAAGGTTATCTCTTCTGTTGGTAAACAGAACAACCCAATCTGCCCATCGCTTCCGACCTGTCTTTTTTATCTATTTTCAATCTCAGGTTGAATTGGACCATGCGCGTCTTTTTCTTCTTGCACTTTCCACTGACCTTCACTTCTTCAGGGTCTTTGAGAAAGCCTCGTAATTCCTCGCCCCCTACGTATCCCCGTTAGCGGCCCTGGAAGGACGGCTTTTTGGATCGTTCCACCGTGAAATCACTGCTACTTTTTTCTCTCCAATGACCCAGATCATCACAAGTTGTTGACCGACAGACCAAAGCCAAACGGACCACGCGTGTCTCCAAAAAGCCCTCTAAGACACGGTGGAGAAGGGATTAGAGGGTCCATTTCCCTGGCGAAAGTCCGGTTAAACCGAGCCCTAAATTGTTCCCTTTCCCCTCTCCCTTGTCCAATTCCTACTCGGTCCCGTATCCTTCTCCCTTTAGAAGAAGTCTTTGGAAGCGGCCTCCACAAAGTTGGGAGCGGACATGAGTATGGCGATGGTGCAGATGATGTTGAACACACTGAAGGCCACCAGACACAGGCGGTCGATCACGGAAGCTGCGAACTTCCACTGGTCGGCCGTGCTCTCGGTCTCGTCCTGTTCTCGGAAGCGATCTGCCATGTAGCGCACCTCCTCCAGGATAGCCTGAAGCTGGGGGTCACCGATGACCCCCGATGAGCACTGTCCGCCGCCCCCCATTCCGAAGCCCCCGCCGCTGGACACGGTGCTAGGGCACCCCACTGTGTCGCCGTTGACGATTGGGGGCGACGATGAGCTGCAAAACTGTGCCGGGAGATGGGGAGGCGGGCTGCCGGCCACCCGCGGAGGCCCCGCCGAGATGCTGTTCCTCGAGATGTGCTCCGGGAGAAGTGGGGGCTCGTCCAGGTTCTGGAAGCCGATGTAAAGAAGATTTCCGTTGTTGTTGGTGCTGGACTGGGCGTGGAGGTGCGGGTGACCGGCGTGCAATGAGCCAGCCTGGAGAGGGGGCAGGTTCTGCGGGTGCAGCGGGTGAAGCGTGGGTTCTGGAGGGTTCGGGATGCTACCGCTCTGTGAGCTTGAGGAGCAGCGTCGTAGGTTGGGGGCGCAGGGAGGACGTTCTGGGTCGTCACTCTCCCCTGGACGCTTCATGCGTAGGAACCAGGCCACCCACTGCAGTAGGACCACATTGACCTGATAGGAAAAGAGAAAAATCAAGGATGGGCGTTGTATTAGATTTGTAGCCACGGAGAGAAATGCATCTGTTATACCTACATATTCAACGGGTAAGTAGGCCTTATACCTTAAAATGCACGACGAGAGAACCTTTCAGCCAGTAAAAGCTGTGGGCGGTTTGTATTAAACACTACTTTAACAAGCACGAGAACAGGAAATCTGCCCAAGGCAGCAAATGTTTGACTGCAGTTTTATTTTTGGAGATAAGCCTTCATTTAAATTCCAACCATGGAATTAAAGTTAGACGCTGGCATCTATTTCCCCGTAGGTCTGTCATACCCAGACAATAACATGTCTTCTCTGCCGTCTGCTCCATGCCCTCTTTTCGTTATCTCCGTAAAGGTTAGGAAGGAAAAAAACATTGTACATTTGAACACGCTCGGAGACCTAGTCATTGTTGCTTTTATCATGAAAATGTCACCTACAGCTCTGGTGAGAACTAAGTCGTTCATCAAGACTTTCACTCGGGAAACCAATCACAGAGCTTAGCAGAAAGGCTTCGACATTTAATCTCAATTCTTTTCCGCTTTTTGCAGCATTATAATTTTACCACTGTTCGGATGTTTCGCCCTGACAGTTGGCTGCCGCTATTATAAATTAAGACGGGACGGGAGGACTAGCAAGCTATCAATATGCTGAACGTCTAACAAATGGGTCGAGGTGTTAGGGGGTAAAAAGGACACGGGAATCTGAGTTCTGACTGAGTGCAGATGATCTGCTATTACTTTGAAAGGTCGTACACGGAAGTCTGAGTTTCACTGACCCGTCAGCTAGAGTTCTGTCCATTTAGGTGGGGTACTGTCATCAGATCACCTCAGCAAATTGACAACCACGATACCAAAGTTCTGCAAGGCCGTAATTGCTACAAATGCAGGATTCCTTGATGAAAGCAAAGTTCGAAGGACACGATTATTATTTCAATTATAATGCTTTTTTTCTAACCATGTCAATTGATATATTTCCTATTCATTGTGCTATATTTCCTATTCAAGCGGATGTTATGTACGTTTTTGAAAACAAGGACATTTCTAAGTGACTCTGAACTTGAACTGTATATAAACAGTGCGATAACGGAACAGTGCACTATTGCGCGGCGTTTACATTAGCACAATATCCTATTCAAATGGGCCCTGTTCAGAAACAGCGGTCAATTAGTCTGAGCATATTCATTAGCAACGTGCCTGTTGTTGTCTTTGTTTTGGGCAATTATGAATGTCAATTGTTCAATGCCCTTCTCTGAACCCCATCGTTAACGTCGCTAATTGCCCAGCTGACTTTTGAGATGGTCCCATTCGTCAGCAAAGAGACAGTACAGACGGCGCCAATCTATACGGCCACCGCAAGACGTTCGGTCGCGTTCACCCGCTCTCTGATTGATCGATCACTCTGTGAACGCCGCAAGGAAGCCGAGGTGCATTTTGAAACTCTTCAAGGTTTCACTGAGGCGACAGAGGAATCCACGGCTAGACACACTGTGGGCTTAATCTAATCAAACACATGAGCATACAGACTACAACTCAGAACTGGCGAAGGACTGAGACGAAGTCATTGCTTTTGGTAGCTGACGTTCAGGCACCAGGCACAACGGAAACGAAAGGCTTTGGATATGTCAAAATGAAAGTTGATGTGTTGAAAAGATGGTGCCAATTCATGAAAGAGATGGTGTACACGTAACCGTGAAGTAACCTTGAAATGAGAGTGAGATGTGAACTCACCCATTTTGGCATCTGTCCTCCGTTGGGATCATGGTGATGATACTGCAGAACCACAGTTGTAGCTATGACTGACATCCCAACGATGATCATCGTACTGGCGAAGTACTGTCCTGTGGAGGGCCAAGAAAGCAGGGTGAACCGTTTGGAATAACAGTGAACCGTTTGGAGCCATTTGGTAATAACAGTTAATCGTTTGGAGCCATTTGGTAATAACAGTGAATCGTTTGGAGCCATTTGGTAATAACAGTGAATCGTTTGGAGCCATTTGGTAATAACAGTGAATCATTTGGAGCCATTTGGTAATAACAGTGAATCGTTTGGAGCCATTTGGTAATAACAGTGGTGCCATCCGTGGTGTAACTTCTGTTCATGACTCGGCATTTCTCTCTGTCTGGATTTGTGTTCAGGTAATTAAAGGAGGCCTACTAATTTGTAGAGCTGTCATGAGCTCACTTTGCATAATTTCCAGCAGCAAATCTTCACAATGTATTTTCTCTATGACATTTAAACTCGTCCAGAAGTTTAAATCACCCGAGTTGCACCAACGTTTAGGAAAACACTTGCTAAAAAGGTATTCTCAAAGACATTCGACACTAACTCCAAGCCACAAACCTCACCAGAGCCTAACCAGAGGTTGTTTCAGATGCTTTACCCACAGACATACACACAAACAAATATATACACAGGCCCACTCTGACATGCAAGATACATGCACTTATTACTCTAATAGATCCAAAAGCAGACGCACCTATGAGGGGGATTGAATCAGAAGTGGCTGGCATGATCTCTGCCACCAGTAACATGAAGACGGTAAGCGAGAGCAACACAGTGATACCTGAAACCCACAGAGAAAATGTATAAGGATTTAAGGGAATTAAATGGGTGGTGACACTCTGAGCATCTGTAACACAGAGAATATCTGTAGCACAGAGAACATCTGTAACACAGAGAACATCTGTAGCACAGAGAACATCTGTAACACAGAGAACATCCGTAGCACAGAGAACATCCGTAGCACAGAGAACATCCGTAGCACAGAGAACATCCGTAGCACAGAGAACATCCGTAACAGAGAGAACATCTGTAGCACAGAGAACATCTGTAGCACAGAGAACATCTGTAGCACAGAGAACATCTGTAGCACAGAGAACATCTGTAGCACAGAGAACATCCAGAACACGGGGAACATCCAGAACACAGAGAACATCCCAGACTCATCGCACGTTCGTTTACATTCGTGCAGAAGTGTCACAGTGTTGATCCTGAAATCCAATTATTTAGGGATAAACCTTATATTGAAGGTGATTGATTTTAACTTCATATGATTAAATCCTGTTCGATCTGATGCCCATTTGTTTTGGAGGAAGACAAAAGTGGTCAAAGTGAATCCCATTCCTCTTTTTTAATTGCTTTCAGCAGCCCACACGTGTTTATCCATCTGCTCCGACCGCTCGATTCCCCGTCTCGAATCCCCGTCTCGAATCCCCGTCTCGAATCCCCGTCTCGATTCCCCGTCTCGATTCCCCGTCTCGATTCCCCGTCTCGATTCCCTTTCTCGATTCCCTATCTCGATTCCAATCTTCACCCATTAATCTTCATCTCCTCTGTATACCTCTGTTCCACTGGGTTTCTTTATGCATAATTTACAAATGCTTTCTTGGCATTATTGACATCGTCATGAAAAACCCAATAAAAGAATCTGACAAGTGAGCTTCCAGCATACTGATAAAAGCACTTGGAAAGTCTAAAGTAAATTAGATTGTCATAGTAAGAAATGAATAGAAATAGATCTCAATTAAGGTCACATGCTTGTCTTGGCCAGCTGACACCAAACTTCAAGTATGTCTCGGAAGGTATTATTGATGCTGACGGCAAAATCTGAATTGTTCAATTGACACTTTCCATTTTTGTGCACAACTTTTGACAGAATAACTGGTCAAAAGCAATGCACTACATCAGATTGTCTGAACTGCATTGTTATGTTATTATTTTGTTTAACTTTAATTATTTGGAAACTAAGTATGTCTCAGTTGTGAAAATGACTATTTTTTCACTGGTTAGACCATATAACCGTAATGATTAAACTCATACAAATCTGAAATGTAGCAAAAATAATGTCCTCAGGTGTCAAGGAACAACATGCCAAACTTTCTCTCAGATGTGTCTTAGAGTCGCTTTCCTCAGATGCAAAAATACTGCTGTATCATGTGTTTGAGTCTGAGCCACTGCTCATTTCAGCACATTCAATTCTGTCCTATACACCACTATATCTCCGAAGGCATAAAAATGCCCAAAACGTGTTTTATTACGACGAAAACACAAGCAAACATTCGTTCAAATTCATGACTGCCTCAGACTGGACTCCAAAGATGAATATTTAGCTCTCCCAATTTTGACACTAATGTGGTCTTGACTAGGTTACATGCTGAAATAAGGTTGCTATAGTATTTCCGATTTCTTACCTTAATGAACAAGACTAGTATTGTACCAGTTAGTCCAGAGTGGTTTAACGTCAGGTGGATATTTGTGTAAGTGTCTGAAGCAAGTATCATGAGATAATAAATGAATGCCAACTGATCGACGGACCGACCAGGAAGGTGAAATCGGGAGAGTGTCTCACGGAATGGGTGGCAGTACACAAACGAATGAAGGAAATGTATTAAACAGAAATGAAACTATAACGATGAAACACTAAACGAAGACAAGACATACGGAAAGCGGGACAAAGGCCGACAAGACTCACTGGGAAAGGAAGAACTCAAATATGGACAGTGATTAGGGAAACAGGTGAACGCAATAATACAACTAAACAAGTGTCTGAACAAAACAAGGGACATGACAAGTGCCAAGACGTGACAGTATTTCAGTCACTTGGATTCAGGTTAAGATTCTTTGAAACGTTAACTTTAAATGACTACTGGTCATGTTTGCGTGTTTGTATGCTAATAGTACAGTAAAAACCTTATATATTGCCCCTTAAAGTACAAACTCTCCTTTTTCTCCGAACGTTCCTGTTCAATAACCATTTACACAACACAGCCTGAGATTTAAAAACTGTTTGTTCTCGAAGAAATCGACACAACACACTATGACGGGTATTTGGTACATAGCGTGTTGTAGAACATGAACTAAAGTCATACAAACTGAAGCTTTGTCTCTGCTGTCTGTTCGTTGGGCTCTGTGTCAGACCTTATCCCTGGAAGCTAAGTGCTTTTTAATCAATTTCTGGGCTTAATTACATCAATATGTTAATTGGCCGTGTTTAAGGGAGTATGAGTCTTTACCCTGTAAAAACAAAGCAGTGTAACACATTGTCAAATTGGGTTTAAAACGTTTACATCGCCAGTCCTTTCAGGTCATTCAATTCATTCATGTCAATCTCTTTTTGTAGTTCACGTAAAGCCTGACAAATACAGTTTAGATTCGATATTTTTCCTCATTCCCTCCACCTTTTTTTCCAAACTCCAGCTGCCCACACACCTGAACTTCGTCCTCTCCCAATACCTTCTAGAAACAGTCGGGTCGTTCTAGATCTCCCAACCCTAACCCTAACCTGCCCCAGTCTCAGCTGCTCACCCAGAGAGATCTTCTCCCCGGAGTCGGCAGGAAGCACGAAGATCAGGAGGGTCATGGAGGACAGCAGGACGCAGGGGATCAGAAGGTTCAGGGCGTAGTAGAGAGTCCTCCGACGGATGGTGATGATGAAGGTCACGTCGGGGTACGGCGCCTCACAGCATTCGTAGAACACCTCGTTACGGGTACCAGGCACCCCTGGGGATTTGGCGAATGAAGGAAACGAGACGAACGTCAGGACCGCGCTGGCAGTTTAGTCAAGCGAAAGAATACGGAACGGGGCGAGTCCCACTCCGCTCACCACTAGGTCCCACTAGGTCCAACTAGGTCCCACTAGGTCCCACTAGGTCCCACTAGGTCCCACTCCGCTCACCACTAGGTCCCACTATGTCCCACTAGGTCCCACTAGGTCCCACTCAGCTCACCACTAGGTCCCACTAGGTCCCACTAGGTCCCACTCCGCTCACCACTAGGTCCCACTAGGTCCCACTCAGCTCACCACTAGGTCCCACTAGGTCCCACTCAGCTCACCACTAGGTCCCACTAGGTCCCACTCCGCTCACCACTAGGTCCCACTAGGTCCCACTAGGTCCCACTCAGCTCACCACTAGGTCCCACTAGGTCCCACTAGGTCCCACTCCGCTCACCACTAGGTCCCACTAGGTCCCACTAGGTCCCACTCAGCTCACCCACTAGGTCCCACTAGGTCCCACTCAGCTCACCCACTAGGTCCCACTAGGTCCCACTAGGTCCCACTCAGCTCACCCACTAGGTCCCACTAGGTCCCACTAGGTCCCACTCAGCTCACCCACTAGGTCCCACTAGGTCCCACTAGGTCCCACTCAGCTCACCCACTAGGTCCCACTAGGTCCCACTAGGTCCCACTAGGTCCCACTCAGCTCACCCACTAGGTCCCACTAGGTCCCACTAGGTCCCACTCAGCTCACCACTAGGTCCCACTCCCACTAGGTCCCACTAGGTCCCACTAGGTCCCACTAGGTCCCACTCAGCTCACCCACTAGGTCCCACTAGGTCCCACTAGGTCCCACTAGGTCCCACTCAGCTCACCACTAGGTCCCACTAGGTCCCACTAGGTCCCACTCAGCTCACCCACTAGGTCCCACTAGGTCCCACTCCGCTCACCACTAGGTCCCACTCAGCTCACCCACTAGGTCCCACTCCGCTCACCACTAGGTCCCACTAGGTCCCACTAGGTCCCACTCCGCTCACCACTAGGTCCCACTAGGTCCCACTAGGTCCCACTAGGTCCCACTCAGCTCACCCACTAGGTCCCACTAGGTCCCACTCCGCTCACCACTAGGTCCCACTAGGTCCCACTAGGTCCCACTCCGCTCACCACTAGGTCCCACTAGGTCCCACTAGGTCCCACTCAGCTCACCCACTAGGTCCCACTAGGTCCCACTAGGTCCCACTCAGCTCACCCACTAGGTCCCACTAGGTCCCACTCCGCTCACCACTAGGTCCCACTCAGCTCACCCACTAGGTCCCACTAGGTCCCACTCCGCTCACCACTAGGTCCCACTAGGTCCCACTCAGCTCACCCACTAGGTCCCACTCCGCTCACCACTAGGTCCCACTAGGTCCCACTAGGTCCCACTCAGCTCACCCACTAGGTCCCACTAGGTCCCACTAGGTCCCACTCAGCTCACCCACTCAGGTCACCCAGGTCCCACTAGGTCCCACTCAGCTCACCCACTAGGTCCCACTAGGTCCCAGCTCACCCACTAGGTCCCACTCAACTCACCCACTAGGTCCCACTCCCACTCAGCTCACCCACTAGGTCCCACTCAGCACACCCACTAGGTCCCACTCAGCTCACCCACTAGGTCCCACTCAGCTCACCCACTAGGTCCCACTCAGCTCACCCACTAGGTCCCACTAGGTCCCACTCAGCTCACCCACTAGGTCCCACTAGGTCCCACTCAGCTCACCCACTAGGTCCCACTAGGTCCCACTCAGCTCACCCACTAGGTCCCACTCCGCTCACCACTAGGTCCCACTAGGTCCAACTAGGTCCCACTAGGTCCCACTCAGCTCACCCACTAGGTCCCACTAGGTCCCACTCCGCTCACCACTAGGTCCCACTAGGTCCCACTAGGTCCCACTAGGTCCAACTAGGTCCCACTCAGCTCACCCACTAGGTCCCACTCCGCTCACCACTAGGTCCCACTAGGTCCCACTCCGCTCACCACTAGGTCCCACTAGGTCCCACTAGGTCCCACTAGGTCCCACTCACCCACTAGGTCCCACTCCCAGCTCACCACTAGGTCCCACTAGGTCCCACTCCGCTCACCACTAGGTCCCACTAGGTCCCAGGTCCCACTAGGTCCCACTAGGTCCCACTAGGTCCCACTCCGCTCACCACTAGGTCCCACCCCACTAGGTCCCACTAGGTCCCACTCAGCTCACCCACTAGGTCCCACTAGGTCCCACTAGGTCCCACTCAGCCCACTCACCCACTAGGTCCCACTAGGTCCCACTCCCACTCAGCTCACCCACTAGGTCCCACTCCCACTCCGCTCACCCACTAGGTCCCACTCAGCTCCCACTCCGCTCACCACTAGGTCCCACTAGGTCCCACTCAGCTCACCCTCACCCACTCCGCTCACCACTAGGTCCCACTAGGTCCCACTAGGTCCCACTCAGCTCACCCACTAGGTCCCACTAGGTCCCACTAGGTCCCACTAGGTCCCACTCAGCTCACCCACTAGGTCCCACTAGGTCCCACTCAGCTCACCCACTAGGTCCCACTCAGCTCACCCACTAGGTCCCACTAGGTCCCACTCAGCTCACCCACTAGGTCCCACTCAGCACACCCACTAGGTCCCACTAGGTCCCACTCAGCTCACCCACTAGGTCCCACTCAGCTCACCCACTAGGTCCCACTCAGCTCACCCACTAGGTCCCACTAGGTCCCACTCAGCTCACCCACTAGGTCCCACTAGGTCCCACTCAGCTCACCCACTAGGTCCCACTAGGTCCCACTCAGCTCACCCACTAGGTCCCACTCCGTTCACCACTAGGTCCAACTAGGTCCCACTAGGTCCCACTCAGCTCACCCACTAGGTCCCACTAGGTCCCACTCCGCTCACCACTAGGTCCCACTAGGTCCCACTAGGTCCCACTAGGTCCCACTAGGTCCAACTAGGTCCCACTCAGCTCACCCACTAGGTCCCACTCCCCGTTGGACATGTAACCAGAGATGTCGGCGTCCGTCATCTGGAGATCCATGAGCCAGCCGTCGTAGGTCCACGAGCCGAACTTCAGCTCACACTTTTGGATGTCAAAGGGGAACCAGCGGACGTCCACGTTACATGTGCTCATGAAAATCCCTGAAAGAGATGATAATATAATAATGATATAATAATACGTGACTCTGGAACTGTAAAACGTTTACTCTTTACTCCTGTAAATATTTTGTAAAACTGAAAAATCCTCAGAAGAAAATTGGCGACCAGAAACAACATGGATCATCAAAGCCTTTGAAAAAAAGGTTTTATTTGTTTTCCTCTGCGTTCTTTTCAAACGGCATTCTATTTCTTATACTGGGTTTTTGTTGTTGTCGTTGAAGAAGTTCAACGAGGAATGACAATGAATGCACTCAGATAAGTACTCAGATTAAAACCCCACATGGGGTTGAGCTCCTGCCCTTCTGTCAGATTCACCCAGTGCTTTTTCCCGGTCGGTTTCACAGATGACCGCATTGTATCTGTAGGACACCTGTCATTCACACAGACAGGCATGCATTGTGTCCGTGTGACGCGCTTATCTCAGGTGGACCTGCACCGTTTATCCGCCAAGGTCTGAGTAAGTATGAATAAGGACGTGCAATAAACTCAATAGAAGTGAAAACAACCCTCGGTTATAGCCCAGTAACGGTGCTCTCTAATTGTATTCCATTGTTTTCCCTGAATTAAACTGAAATCCATGTCAAGACAGGTTTTACATTTACAGTACACTGCAGCCCTGCAAATATTATTCTTTACTCCTGTAAATATTTTTGTATTTACAGGAAAACTGAAAAATCCTCCAAAAAAATAGGCGACTAGAAACAGGATGAATCATCAAAGCCCGTGAAAAAAATATGTATTATTTTCCTCAGCGTTCCTCCCAAATGGCGTTCTATTTCTTATATCTGTCTCAAAGGTATAAAATGCCACTATAAAAAAAGTGGCATTTAGGACACCATCTTAGACACCATCCGACCAAAACGTCAGGCATCATATTTCAGCTATAACTAAATATTTCCAAACCGCCTCAAGCTCCCGTGACAGATCCCATTTTAACTGTGACAACAATTCCCAGACATGACCAATCGCCCTGAGCTTCAGAGAGGTGCTCAGTTTAATTATTTACCCCGGAGTGAAGCTTAGCAACCGTCGCTGGTATACAGAGTCCCACGCCTTTTATCTTCAGGCTGAATGGAGTCCAAATGGACCACGGTGATTACCCAAGCTTTTATGATAAAAGCCCAGATCACATCTCTGATCCGCTGTACTGTGTAGCATGTGTGGCTAGGGCTTCATTCTACAGGCAGCGCATAATCATGTCTCTCAAATTGCACCATTTTTCCCAGCGCGACTCCAGGCCCTGTTCTCTTCTAAATCCAAATTGTGATGAAAAAGACACTTCATTGGCACCGAAACAAGTAAAAAGCTGTCTTCTGTTTGTACTCAAGTCCCTTGGCTCTGAGATATTCTGGTCTCTCCAGTCGTTGCCATGCTTCTCTCTCACACTCTCTTTGGCTCATATCATAGGAGACTGCCCTTTCCTACTTTTCACACCATAAACAACCCCTCTACCAGAACGAATCGCTTTCCCATCTCTGTTCTCGTGGTCGTCCCCAGTCTCACACGCGGGCGAATCCACTCAGCCGTGTGAAAGCGCTCTTCCCTTCCATCTGAACAAAGGCACCAGCTTCCCCTTGAAGCCGGGACGTTCCCTGCCTGTTTCCCCAATCGGACACCCAATTTTTTAAAGAGCCTCTAAAATAACACCACAGCTTCACTTTCATTTCATTACGGTAGATGCGTTTACTCTCTTACCGGCTGAGTGGTTTTCCCACCTAGTTATCATAAGATGACAGCAGTGACTGTAAGTCGCCCTGGATGAGAGCATCAACTAAATTACTAAGATGTTTAATGACCAAGATCCTTTTAAAATGAAAAAAAGCAGAAACTTCAATACCTAGTATGGCACCAGGAAGTATTCTTAGTTGGCTGTGGTCCAGCTGACTACATAAATTAGGCAGCTCTGTTGACACTCAACAACTCCTTATGAATAAATATATCAGCTGAATAAGTGAAGTGAAATAACGACATTGCACCGATTCCTGGACTTCAAAAGGTCATTTCCGTTCGGTTTCTCTCCGGCTCGAGGGAGCGATTCGCAGAAGTCTTTAATGTGTGGTCTGGGAGATATGGCTGTGGGAGGATTCAACCAGCCGTGTCCCAAAACCAGAGAGAGTAATAAATATCTTCCGGATAAAAGAAACGCTGGCCAACGAGCAGAAGACGTTAGGAATGAGCGTCGTTGGTTGACACGACATCCTTTAAATAATTCTGTTTACTGGGAGCACAATGGAGTCTGTTTATAAAACAGAAAGTTTATGATGCTGTTTCAAACCCAGATAGAGTACTTTGTTAAACTGCACCAGGTGCTTGATTGCGATATATAGATGTGTTGGGAAATTCCACACATCTCCTCACTGCTACAGACCTATTTTATATGTCCAAACGTTTCACACAACAGATCAAAGTTTTTCTTTAATTGTCCCAATGCGTTCAGTTGACAGATGGCGCAAAAAACATTAATTTCATTCATGAGTGATTTCGCCCAAACCAAACCAGCCGACACAGACTTCCACAGAAACGTAAAAGGATATACACTGAGCCAAAACATTATGACCACTTACGTCCTCGCCTAACTATGGTTCATGTCAAGGTCTGGGTTGATTAGACGGTGAGAAAACAACCAGTTCTCATGTTCGATGCCAGAGAAATGGGCAGGAGTAAAGACCTGAGCACCTTGGCCAAAGGGATAATTGTCATGGCCAGACAACTGGATCAGAGAATCTGACAAATAAAATTAAATCTGGATGCGGTAAAAACGTTTGAAAAAAGTTATAAGAATAGCAAAGGATTAAGAAAGTTAAGCTACTCACCTGGGGGCAGGTATTTCACGTAGCCACTGGAGTTGACCAGAACATTGGTCTTGAAGCTTGAGTCGAAGTCATCGTCTGCACTGAGAGATGAGAAAGGAAAGGGTGGTTCGAACTCTGGACCGGGTTTTAAAAACCCCAAAAACATGCATGTGTGAATCTGGTTGCATGACATAGTTCATATGGGTTGTCCCATCGAGTTATTCAACGTTAAATGATTAAAATGTTTATGTATGAATATAGGTTTATTACCTGTTATAGAGGAGGATATCTGGTGTCCAAACTTGGTCAGTTGTGAAGCGAAGGTTTTTCACGCCAGGATATTCAGACTGGTTCCATTTTAGATAGTGATCAAACCAGCTCTGGAAGACACAGAGTCTCACTGGATGAATTGGACAAAGCAATTTCATCCAAACTGAATGGAATGTATATAATTGAAAATGTCCACTGTCAACAATACAACACTATCAAACCAGCTGTTCACTGTTCACTTGAAGCTAGGCTGTGCTTACCATCTGAAGCCAAATGTTAGTCGTGAGGATTTGGTTCTTCTCATCCTGTAGGAAGTGACACATTTCGTAGAATTATTATTTTGTAAACCTGAAGTAAGAATATGCTCTTCCTTCTTTAAACAATATCTGACCAAACAAGTTCTGCAGAAGTACATTTAGATTATTGCTTCTGGTCAAGAACTACAAAGATGAACTTGAATCAGGTTTTGAAGAGTACAGCTCGACTTTCACACTGACAACTAATATAAATAAAATATAAATAAAATACACCACCACCTATATGGTTGATGGAAGGATAAAAGCATCAATTCTGTTATTAATTTAAAAAAATGATGTCATTAGTGTGCATTGTATCATCATTTTTTATTCTTTTTTGTTATTATTTGTTGTTGTTTATTTTTGGCTTTTGTTTTTTACCTTAATTTTTATATTTATCTATATATTTTTTGTTGTTGTTGTTTTTATATTTCTTATGCACTCTGTGGTGATCTCAGTAAGTGTAGCTAGTTTTCTTGGCATCCGCTAAAAATCAAATCAAAACCAGTTCTGGGATCTCCATCCTCAAAGTGTTCTGCCATTTTGCAGGGTACTACAGGATATTTACATCTAGAACGCAGGCGGCAGATAGAGGTTCTAGATGAAGACGTAGATAGAGAACATGTTCCATCAAAACGCTAAGTAATTACATTTTTACCTCTGAGCTAATGCACGTGGCGAGGCTTATCTGTTAATATTGACAAACGCAAGTCGAATAAAAGGCAGTAAAATTAGTTTGAATATTGATCCGTACCACGTCCATGATTTGAATCAGGCTGAGCGTGAAGGATACCGTGAGGGGGTGGGAATCGTTACCCACAGGACGTTCCATGGGATTGTAGTCCTTCAGAAGGTTCTTTAACAGGGTCCTCTGATGAGGTCCTTGCACGGACACTGTAAAGAATTCGGGAGAGAGAGACGGAACAAAGGATGAACAAAAAAGAAAGACAAGCGAGTGGCCGTGAAGAAAATGGACGAGATGAAAATAGCCGAGAGAAATGGAAGGGAAATGAAAGAAGATTAGGGAGGACAGAGGAAGAAAAAGGGTGAATGGAGAAAAGAGAATCGGGAGGAAATTGTGGAAGCATAGTGTAATCTGAGAGAGAGAGAGAGAGAGAGAGAGAGAGAGAGAGAGGGAGGGAGAGAGAGAAGGCACTAAATTGGCCTAAACAGGGAAAAATCTAGCCATTTTCCCAGTGTGAGTTTCAGTAAACATCTGAAATATTGGCAAGCATGCAAGTGTGACTCATGACATATTACAGTAACTCATTACATAACTATAAAAGCTTATATTATGACAAAGTGAAACAATAAATAGACACATCTTGGTTTGCATAATAATTTATTTTACGTTTGAATAAAATAATTTATTTTATGTTTGCGACGTGTCACAGCACACAGGATTGAGGCAATCAATCGTAGGGAAAATTGAAAATTAAATGATATGTGCGCCCACTGTACAGAAAGTTGATACGGTTCTGAGAGCATTGTCTTCACAGTTGCAAAACATACCATCACATCCTGCTGTATATGGGGCTGTATACCATCACATCCTGCTGTATATGGGGCTGTATACCATCACATCCTGCTGTATATGGGGCTGTATACCATCACATCCTGCTGTATATGGGGCTGTATACCATCACATCCTGCTGTATATGGGGCTGTATACCATCACATCCTGCTGTATATGGGGCTGTATACCATCACATCCTGCTGTATATGGGGCTGTATACCATCACATCCTGCTGTATATGGGGCTGTATACCATCACATCCTACTGTATATGGGGCTGTATACCATCACATCCTGCTGTATATGGGGCTGTATACCATCACATCCTGCTGTATACGGGGCTGTATACCATCACATCCTGCTGTATATGGGGCTGTATACCATCACATCCTGCTGTATATGGGGCTGTATACCATCACATCCTGCTGTATATGGGGCTGTATACCATCACATCCTGCTGTATATGGGGCTGTATACCATCACATCCTGCTGTATATGGGGCTGTATACCATCACATCCTGCTGTATATGGGGCTGTATACCATCACATCCTGCTGTATATGGGGCTGTATACCATCACATCCTGCTGTATATGGGGCTGTATACCATCACATCCTGCTGTATATGGGGCTGTATACCATCACATACTGCTGTATATGGGGCTGTATACCATCACATCCTGCTGTATATGGGGCTGTATACCATCACATCCTGCTGTATATGGGGCTGTATACCATCACATCCTGCTGTATATGGGGCTGTATACCATCACATCCTGTTGTATATGGGGCTGTATACCATCACATCCTGCTGTATATGGGGCTGTATACCATCACATCCTGCTGTATATGGGGCTGTATACCATCACATCCTGCTGTATATGGGGCTGTATACCATCACATCCTGCTGTATATGGGGCTGTATACCATCACATCCTGCTGTATATGGGGCTGTATACCATCACATCCTGCTGTATATGGGGCTGTATACCATCACATCCTGCTGTATATGGGGCTGTATACCATCACATCCTGCTGTATATGGGGCTGTATACCATCACATCCTGCTGTATATGGGGCTGTATACCATCACATCCTGCTGTATATGGGGCTGTATACCATCACATCCTGCTGTATATGGGGCTGTATACCATCACATCCTGCTGTATATGGGGCTGTATACCATCACATCCTGCTGTATATGGGGCTGTATACCATCACATCCTGCTGTATATGGGGCTTTATACCATCACATCCTGCTGTATATGGGGCTGTATACCATCACATCCTGCTGTATATGGGGCTGTATACCATCACATCCTACTGTATATGGGGCTGTATACCATCACATCCTGCTGTATATGGGGCTGTATACCATCACATCCTGCTGTATATGGGGCTGTATACCATCACATCCTGCTGTATATGGGGCTGTATACCATCACATCCTGCTGTATACGGGGCTGTATACCATCACATCCTGCTGTATATGGGGCTGTATACCATCACATCCTGCTGTATATGGGGCTGTATACCATCACATCCTGCTGTATATGGGGCTGTATACCATCACATCCTGCTGTATATGGGGCTGTATACCATCACATCCTGCTGTATATGGGGCTGTATACCATCACATCCTGCTGTATATGGGGCTGTATACCATCACATCCTGCTGTATATGGGGCTGTATACCATCACATCCTGCTGTATATGGGGCTGTATACCATCACATACTGCTGTATATGGGGCTGTATACCATCACATCCTGCTGTATATGGGGCTGTATACCATCACATCCTGCTGTATATGGGGCTGTATACCATCACATCCTTATATTCGCATAACGAGAGACTAATCACTAACTAATTGACATTTTCAGAGCGCTGGTAGTTTGGTATTGAAAAAACACGAAATGATTTCAACTTCTGTGGAAACCCTCTTCTTGCACTGCCTTTGAACTTGTGTAATGATTTGTAACTATGCAGTCCTGTTGTGTACACCAGGGTTAGGGTTCTTGTTAGGGTACCCACACGGTTCTGGGTTTAAATCACACTAGGGTTATAGGGTTCTGGTTAGGGTACCCACACAGTTCTGGGTTTAAATCACACTAGGGTTATAGGGTTCTGGTTAGGGTACCCACACGGTTCTGGGTTTAAATCACACTAGGGTTGGGGTTAGGGTTCAAATCACATTATATGTATGTTGACGTCACTCTTTCTTGTCCGCATCCAGGTGTTATGTTCAGCGTTTAGCCGCTGCATTTGCTTCTAGCATTTTAGCTCTCTCTCTTGTAGGACCGTGACTTAAATCATTTAATTTGGTGAACAAACAAGCGCTTTCTGAGCCCCGTACACTTCCAGACAGTAAGCCAGCACGTCAGTAGCCCAAGGACATATCTCTTTATTTATCTTTCACTTGGAAACTAACTAAGGAATCCTCCACAAAAGGTCTTGACCTGGTAACGATTCCCGGTTTCTTGTTGAGTGAAAAGTTCATCAGCTCTTTGCCTTGCTTCAGGGCAGGCATCTTTCAGTGCATTTTCTCATCATAACTCAGAACTCTCCTTGGCAACCTGAGCCTCCTCCATCTCTCTCTCTCTCTCTCTCCTCTCTCTCCTCCTGCAGCAACATGTCTACACATAACAGTGTAACAAGGAAGCAAGACTGAACCAGATCTATAACGGTGTTCTACAAACGAACCAATCTCTCCCTTGGTTCAATAACCAATAGATACTGCATTAATTTCCCCCAGACATTTGGGCGGTTATGGAGATAGAGATTAAAATGTACGATTGCTGCCTTCTTCCATAGTGAAGCGATTCTCAAATGCACAGTTATTTAGGAACCAACTCTATCCATGTAGACAGATTATTGTCTACATTTAGACCGCTGCAGGTACTCAAATAGGAACAGATAGGAAGGCTAAACACACACACACACACACACACACAGCAAACAGAAACCCCCTGTGGTGTAGCAATTACACACACGCATACACTTTTCATTCATCACATTCCCCATTCGCTCTCTCCCGTCCGTTCATCTCTTCTCCGGCTTTGTAACTCTTTATCTTTCGGTGTATTCCGGGATAGTTAACGGAGAGGCGGACCTACCTCGGACTAAAGCAGAGAATCCACAGACGACCAGAGCCACAGACCACCACATTTCTAACAGACAGGGATGGAAGAGTGCGGCTGAGAGGGAACCGCTCCGGAAGATCCTGGATGCGCGAAAGGAAGGTCGGTTTCAGAGACAGGAATTCCCCCGGTTCACATCCACAAAGCATCAGAATTAATGATTGAGCAGGAGAGGAAGAGGAGGAGAGAGAGGGGGGGGCAGGGAGATGGGTGGCATGCGGTGATACATGGAGCCTAAGCTCACACACGCGTCCTGGGTAAAATGCAGTGAGTGAGTGAACGCAAAAAATAACTGATTGATTCTAGACAGAATCAGCTCTACCTGCCCTCCCTCTCTTTCTCTCTCCCTGTCTCCTTCTCTCTCTTTCTCCCTCTGCTTCCTTAAAAGGTGGGAGAACAAACTGAGGATGGGGAAGTGGTGACAACTGGGACGAATGCTGGTATATAAAAACACTATTATTATTAATCTGAATATTTTTTGTCTCTCACAATATCAAAATATTGAATTGTTCCTTTTTTGCTCTTATTTTCCCTTGTATGTTGACTATGGGCACACATTTTCAGCAACAGCCTGTGATCAGTTGGGTTTAAGGAACCTAATTGGGTTAGTTATGTTCGACCAAAGCTTCCATGCTGCCTCAAAGCCCAGTCACATTATTGTAGCTCATAACAAGATGACAAGTGAAAGGTTGTGGCAAGACATTCTGCTTTTATCTGCAAAGTCCACAAAATGTCAGTCGTGTTAGTTCCCGACCTGTGTCTCATTAGAGCAATTGGTCAACATGCCCACATCGGACAGCGTTACAGTCCAGGCTCGAACCTTGACTGTGGTGGACAGCTTGGCGCTGCATATAAGAAGGCGCTCACCCTCTTGGCATTGGGAGTTTCTTTGACTTCCCAGCTAATAGATTTGTGTGCGCATGTTAATTGACTTCATTACAGAATCCTAATGAATAAATCCCATAGTGTTTTCATTCAAGCGTTTGTGAGTTCCTGATTACAGATTGTGCCTGCGTGCCTGCCCCCATCGAGTCCAATCTCCGGATTTGTATGCGCTGCACAGACAGTGATATACTCTGTCCGCCGGAGCAGAGAGCTGATGGATCTAGCCTAAGCAGGTGATGGAGGGGAGATCTAACCTGACCAGATGAGGTGATGGAGGGGAGATCTAACCTGACCAGGTGAGGTGATGGAGGGGAGATCTAACCTGAGCAGGTGAGGTGATGGAGGGGAGATCTAACCTGACCAGATGAGGTGATGGAGGGGAGATCTAACCTGACCAGGTGAGGTGATGGAGGGGAGATCTAACCTGAGCAGGTGAGGTGATGGAGGGGAGATCTAACCTGACCAGATGAGGTGATGGAGGGGAGATCTAACCTGACCAGGTGAGGTGATGGAGGGGAGATCTAACCTGAGCAGGTGAGGTGATGGAGGGGAGATCTAACCTGACCAGATGAGGTGATGGAGGGGAGATCTAACCTGAGCAGGTGAGGTGATGGAGATCTAACCTGACCAGGTGAGGTGATGGAGAGGGGATCTAGCCTGACCAGGTGAGGTGATGGAGGGGAGATCTAGCCTGACCAGGTGAGGTGATGGAGGGGAGATCTAACCTGACCAGGTGAGGTGATGGAGGGGAGATCTAACCTGACCAGGTGAGATGATGGAGGGGAGATCTAACCTGACCAGGTGAGGTGATGGAGGGGAGATCTAACCTGACCAGGTGAGGTGATGGAGAGGAGATCTAGCCTGACCAGATGAGGTGATGGAGGGGAGATCTAACCTGAGCAGGTGAGGTGATAGAGATCTAACCTGACCAGGTGAGGTGATGGAGAGGAGATCTAGCCTGACCAGGTGAGGTGATGGAGGGGAGATCTAACCTGAGCAGGTGAGGTGATGGAGGGGAGATCTAACCTGAGCAGGTGAGGTGATGGAGGGGAGATCTAACCTGACCAGGTGAGGTGATGGAGGGGAGATCTAGCCTGACCAGGTGAGGTGATGGAGGGGAGATCTAACCTGACCAGGTGAGGTGATGGAGGGGAGATCTAACCTGACCAGGTGAGGTGATGGAGGGGAGATCTAACCTGACCAGATGAGGTGATGGAGGGGAGATCTAACCTGACCAGGTGAGATGATGGAGGGGAGATCTCCCCTCCATCATCTCACCTGACCAGGTGAGATGATGGAGGGGAGATCTAACCTGACCAGATGAGGTGATGGAGGGGAGATCTAACCTGACCAGGTGAGGTGATGGAGGGGAGATCTAACCTGAGCAGGTGAGGTGATGGAGGGGAGATCTAGCCTGACCAGATGAGGGGATGGATAGGTGAGGGGGTTTGGCTGAGATGCGCAGTTTGGAAGTGGCCTGGCCAACGGTCGGAGGAACAGGAGGTTTGGGGGTGATGGTGGGGGGGGTCGAGTGAATCAGCAGGAAGGATATGGACTCGTGTCTAATTGAGAAAGTGCCGGGCTTCGCATGGCAGCCCAGGAATGTGCATAGATAAACCTGACTCCTCGTTCGCCCTGGCAGAATGCTGATGCTGAGGAACGAGAGGAGACGGAGACGCCGGGGGAGGAGACGGGAGGAGAAAGAAAGGGCCCGTATAACAGATTACCCTATTACTCCTGATGCCCTTCGCTCTCCGCCGGCTCACAGGGAGGGTTGTAAGAAACCCAGAGTGGTCCAGAGTCACACATGGGCGCACTCAATGGAAAACAGCCAGACGACCAGTGTGACAAAGCCTCTGTGTTGCTAAAGGAAACCACACCAAGCGTGAAACGCAGAGGATGCTGTCTCAGTGCCTGAGGAGTTGTGCGAGGGCTTGTCCTCTGAGCTCACAATCACTTAACATAAGCATGTTTGGCTCATCTTGATATGTGGTTTTGTTGCTTGCCAAATTGTGGGCATTGCCTGATCCATTTTAAAAGGAAACACATCAGTGAAACCTTCTGCGTGGCAGATGTTTAAACGTGATTGGCTGATCCACTAGACCAGGTGAGAACAATGTAGAAGCTTATACAATGCTCTCATTACGATTTAAGTACAAAATGATCTGAAGTCGGGTTTAAAATATGGTGCCTGATTATAATGTTCTGTAATTAAAGCTTAGGATAATACGCTATCAGTCAGTCACTGGAATCGGGGTGACATCTGGTGGTTTGTACAGGAACTACAATCAGGGTTAATGTAAGGAAGTGGAGGATGTAGGAGGATGTAGGGAAGTGGAGGAAGTAGGAGGATGTAGGGAAGTGGAGGATGTAAGGAAGTGGAGGATGTAGGAGGATGTAAGGAAGTTGAGGATGTAGGAGGATGTAGGGAAGTGGAGGATATAGGAGGATGTAAGGAAGTGGAGGATGTAGGAGGATGTAGGGAAGTGGAGGATGTAAGGAAGTGGAGGATGTAGGAGGATGTAGGGAAGTGGAGGATGTAGGAGGATGTAGGGAAGTGGATGATGTAGGGAAGTGGAGGATGTAGGAGGGTGTAGGGAAGTGGGGGATGTAGGGAAGTGGAGGATGTAGGGAAGTGGAGGATGTAGGAGGATGTAGGGAAGTGGAGGATGTAAGGAAGTGGAGGATGTAGGAGGATGTAGGGAAGTGGAGGATGTAAGGAAGTGGAGGATGTAGGGAAGTGGAGGATGTAAGGAAGTGGAGGATGTAGGAGGATGTAGGGAAGTGGAGGATGTAGGAGGATGTAGGGAAGTGGAGGATGTAGGGAAGTGGAGGATGTAGGAGGATGTAGGGAAGTGGAGGATGTAGGGAAGTGGAGGATGTAGGAGGATGTAGGGAAGTGGAGGATGTAGGAGGATGTAGGGAAGTGGAGGATGTAGGGAAGTGGAGGATGTAGGAGGATGTAGGGAACTGGAGGATGTAGGGAACTGGAGGATGTAGGGATGTGGAGGGTGTAGGAGAATGTAGGGAAGTAGAGGGTGTAGGGAAGTGGAGGATGTAGGGGGATGTAGGGAAGTGGAGGATGTAAGGAAGTGGGGGATGTAGGGAAGTGGAGGATGTAGGGAAGTGGGGGATGTAGGAGGATGTAGGGAACTGGAGGATGTAGGAGGATGTTGGGAAGTGGAGGATGTAGGGAAGTGGAGGATGTAGGGAAGTGGAGGTACTGGCTCCATGTATTTCAATGGGACTACCAATCCTTTGTGGCCAGGTGGGACACACGCAGCTGTACTGTTCTGAGGAAACTTTAATGAGCCCTTTAAACCTCCCTCTTCCTCCTCTTCCTCCTCGGGAGGTCAGGTGACTGGGGAAAGGTGGGTTTCATGAACAAGCAGACAGGCCCGCCATAGTTGGAACATCTCTTTGGGTGGTTGAACCCTTGGGAGTTCGGATAACAGGTGTATTCTGACAACTTCCAGTGTTAACATTCTCAGTAAATCCTTTTTTCAGAAATGTCTGGGCCATATCCCCAAGGCAAGGAGCTGGAGGATTACTCTGGCTGAACTTAAAAGCCACTAACTAAAGTCTAAGATCACATGCAGTACCTCAGCACTCAGGGACCCATATAAGTGGGTTGTCATTGTTTAAGAAGCGGGACTTAGTTCTTGCAAATGGAAAGTTTCTTACCTGGGTGAACTTGTTAACCCGTAGCCTGTTATTATTTGTCTGTATCTGTATTAAATCAACTTTAAACATGTTGAATGAGCTGAACCCCGGCACGGTGGAACCCGGGGAAACCGGGGGAACGGATGCTCATCTGGTACCGCTGCCCCCAGGGGGGTGAACATCCAACAGATTTAGAAGCGGAGGGCCTGAACTCTTTGATATTAAATATAGCCCAGATACTGCTTACAAAAGTGCAAATGTGTTCAAAACCTTTCCGCAACAGCCCCCCCCCCCCTCGAAGGGTTGGGACATTGTCCACCCTTTGGCTAGTTGCCAATTGAGAAACTACAATCAACTTTCACTAACTGCAAAGACTCTCCTAAAACGGTGGATGTCACCCAGGAGAATGTGTAGAGAAATTGTCTCATTCTGTCTCAACAGTAAACCAGAGCAAGGCAAGGCCAATAGTAAGCGTGCTACTGCATTAGATTGTAAGCTTTTACCATCACAGTGGCCATGAATTACCTGTCGCTGGGGAGACTGGGAGACTCTTACCCGTTCTGTTTAGACACAGCTGGACAGTACAGCAAAAAAGATCTTATGGGTGTCAAGACAGAAAAGGAAATATATTGGTCCGAACATTCAAATCCTCTTTGATTATCCAATTATGTGATGGAATAAAATGTGTTCTACACCATACCAGATCCATACCAGATCCATACAGATCCAACCCAGATCCATACCAGATCCATACCACATCCAACCCAGATCCATACCAGATCCATACCAGATCCATCCCAGATCCATACCAGATCCATACAGATCCAACCCAGATCCATACCACATCCATACCAGATCCATACCAGATCCATCCCAGATCCATACCAGATCCATACCAGATCCATACCACATCCAACCCAGATCCATACCAGATCCATACCAGATCCATAACAGATCCATACAGATCCATCCCAGATCCATACCAGATCCATACCACATCCAACCCAGATCCATACCAGATCCATACCAGATCCATAACAGATCCATACAGATCCATCCCAGATCCATACCAGATCCATACCACATCCAACCCAGATCCATCCCAGATCCATACCAGATCCATAACAGATCCATACAGATCCATACCAGATCCATACCAGATCCATACCACATCCAACCCAGATCCATCCCAGATCCATACCAGATCCATAACAGATCCATACAGATCCATACCAGATCCATACCAGATCCATACAGATCCATACCAGATCCATACCAGATCCATACCAGATCCATACAGATCCATCCCAGATCCATACCAGATCCATACCAGATCCATCCCAGATCCATACCAGATCCATACCAGATCCATACCACATCCAACCCAGATCCATACCAGATCCATACCAGATCCATCCCAGATCCATACCAGATCCATACCAGATCCATACCACATCCAACCCAGATCCATACCAGATCCATACCAGATCCATCCCAGATCCATACCAGATCCATACCAGATCCATACCACATCCAACCCAGATCCATACCAGATCCATACAGATCCATACCAGATCCATACCAGATCCATACAGATCCAACCCAGATCCATACCAGATCCATACAGATCCATACAGATCCAACCCAGATCCATACCAGATCCATACCAGATCCATAACAGATCCATACCAGATCCATACCAGATCCATACCAGATCCATACAGATCCAACCCAGATCCATACCAGATCCATACAGATCCAACCCAGATCCATACCAGATCCATACCACATCCAACCCAGATCCATCCCAGATCCATACCAGATCCATAACAGATCCATACAGATCCATACCAGATCCATACCAGATCCATACCACATCCAACCCAGATCCATCGCAAATCCATACCAGATCCATAACAGATCCATACAGATCCATACCAGATCCATACCAGATCCATACAGATCCATACCAGATCCATACCAGATCCATACCAGATCCATACAGATCCATCCCAGATCCATACCAGATCCATACCAGATCCATCCCAGATCCATACCAGATCCATACCAGATCCATACCACATCCAACCCAGATCCATACCAGATCCATACCAGATCCATCCCAGATCCATACCAGATCCATACCAGATCCATACCACATCCAACCCAGATCCATACCAGATCCATACAGATCCATACCAGATCCATACCAGATCCATACAGATCCAACCCAGATCCATACCAGATCCATACAGATCCATACAGATCCAACCCAGATCCATACCAGATCCATACCAGATCCATAACAGATCCATACCAGATCCATACAGATCCATACCAGATCCATACCAGATCCATACAGATCCAACCCAGATCCATACAGATCCAACCCAGATCCATACCAGATCCATACAGATCCATACAGATCCAACCCAGATCCATACCAGATCCATACAGATCCAACCCAGATCCATACCAGATCCATACCAGATCCATACCAGATCCATACAGATCCATACCAGATCCATACCAGATCCATACAGATCCAACCCAGATCCATACCAGATCCATACAGATCCAACCCAGATCCATACCAGATCCATACAGATCCATACCAGATCCATACCACATCCAACCCAGATCCATACCAGATCCATACAGATCCATACCAGATCCATACCAGATCCATACAGATCCATACCAGATCCATAACAGATCCATCCCAGATCCATACCAGATCCATACCAGATCCATACAGATCCAACCCAGATCCATCCCAGATCCATACCAGATCCATAACAGATCCATACCAGATCCATACCAGATCCATCCCAGATCCATAACAGATCCAACCCAGATCCATCCCAGATCCATAACAGATCCATCCCAGATCCATACCAGATCCATACAGATCCATCCCAGATCCATACAGATCCATCCCAGATCCATACCAGATCCAACCCAGATCCATACCAGATCCATACCAGATCCATACAGATCCATACCAGATCCATACCAGATCCATACCACATCCAACCCAGATCCATACCAGATCCATACCAGATCCATACAGATCCATACCAGATCCATCCCAGATCCATACAGATCCATACCAGATCCATACCAGATCCATACCACATCCAACCCAGATCCATACCAGATCCATACCAGATCCATACCAGATCCATAACAGATCCATCCCAGATCCATACCAGATCCATACCAGATCCATACAGATCCAACCCAGATCCATCCCAGATCCATACCAGATCCATAACAGATCCATACCAGATCCATACCAGATCCATCCCAGATCCATAACAGATCCAACCCAGATCCATCCCAGATCCATAACAGATCCATCCCAGATCCATACCAGATCCATACAGATCCATCCCAGATCCATACAGATCCATCCCAGATCCATACCAGATCCAACCCAGATCCATACCAGATCCATACCAGATCCATACAGATCCATACCAGATCCATACCAGATCCATACCACATCCAACCCAGATCCATACCAGATCCATACCAGATCCATACAGATCCATACCAGATCCATCCCAGATCCATACAGATCCATACCAGATCCATACCAGATCCATACCACATCCAACCCAGATCCATACCAGATCCATACCACATCCAACCCAGATCCATACAGATCCATACCAGATCCATACCAGATCCATACCACATCCAACCCAGATCCATACCAGATCCATACCACATCCAACCCAGATCCATACCAGATCCATACAGATCCATACCAGATCCATCCCAGATCCATACAGATCCATACCAGATCCATACCAGATCCATACCACATCCAACCCAGATCCATACCAGATCCATACCACATCCAACCCAGATCCATACCAGATCCATACAGATCCATCCCAGATCCATACCAGATCCATACCAGATCCATACCACATCCAACCCAGATCCATACCAGATCCATACAGATCCATACCAGATCCATACAGATCCATCCCAGATCCATACAGATCCATACCAGATCCATACAGATCCATACCAGATCCATACCAGATCCATACAGATCCATACCAGATCCATACCAGATCCAACCCAGATCCATACCAGATCCATACCAGATCCATACAGATCCATACCACATCCAACCCAGATCCATACCAGATCCATACCAGATCCATACCAGATCCATACAGATCCAACCCAGATCCATACCAGATCCATACCAGATCCATACCAGATCCATACAGATCCAACCCAGATCCATACCAGATCCATACAGATCCATCCCAGATCCATACCAGATCCATACAGATCCAACCCAGATCCATACCAGATCCATACCACATCCAACCCAGATCCATACAGATCCAACCCAGATCCATACCACATCCAACCCAGATCCATACCAGATCCATAACAGATCCATCCCAGATCCATACCAGATCCATACAGATCCATCCCAGATCCATACCAGATCCATACCAGATCCATACAGATCCATACCAGATCCATACCAGATCCATACCACATCCAACCCAGATCCATACAGATCCAACCCAGATCCATACCACATCCAACCCAGATCCATACCAGATCCATAACAGATCCATCCCAAATCCATACCAGATCCATACCACATCCATAACAGATCCATCCCAGATCCATACCAGATCCATAACAGATCCATCCCAGATCCATACCAGATCCATACAGATCCATCCCAGATCCATACCAGATCCAACCCAGATCCATACCAGATCCATAACAGATCCATCCCAGATCCATACCAGATCCATAACAGATCCATACAGATCCATACCAGATCCATAACAGATCCATCCCAGATCCATGCCAGATCCATACAGATCCATAACAGATCCATCCCAGATCCATACCAGATCCAACCCAGATCCATACCAGATCCATAACAGATCCATCCCAGATCCATACCAGATCCATAACAGATCCATACAGATCCAACCCAGATCCATACCAGATCCATACCAGATCCATACAGATCCATACCACATCCAACCCAGATCCATACCAGATCCATACCAGATCCATACAGATCCAACCCAGATCCATACCAGATCCATACCAGATCCATACAGATCCAACCCAGATCCATACCAGATCCATACAGATCCATCCCAGATCCATACCAGATCCATACAGATCCAACCCAGATCCATACCAGATCCATACCACATCCAACCCAGATCCATACAGATCCAACCCAGATCCATACCACATCCAACCCAGATCCATACCAGATCCATAACAGATCCATCCCAGATCCATACCAGATCCATACAGATCCATCCCAGATCCATACCAGATCCATACCAGATCCATACAGATCCATACCAGATCCATACCAGATCCATACCACATCCAACCCAGATCCATACAGATCCAACCCAGATCCATACCACATCCAACCCAGATCCATACCAGATCCATAACAGATCCATCCCAGATCCATACCAGATCCATACAGATCCATACCAGATCCATACAGATCCATCCCAGATCCATACCAGATCCAACCCAGATCCATACCAGATCCATAACAGATCCATCCCAGATCCATAACAGATCCATAACAGATCCATACAGATCCATACCAGATCCATACCAGATCCATACCAGATCCATACAGATCCAACCCAGATCCATACCAGATCCATACCACATCCAACCCAGATCCATACAGATCCAACCCAGATCCATACCACATCCAACCCAGATCCATACCAGATCCATAACAGATCCATCCCAGATCCATACCAGATCCATACAGATCCATCCCAGATCCATACCAGATCCATACCAGATCCATACAGATCCATACCAGATCCATACCAGATCCATACCACATCCAACCCAGATCCATACAGATCCAACCCAGATCCATACCACATCCAACCCAGATCCATACCAGATCCATAACAGATCCATCCCAGATCCATACCAGATCCATACAGATCCATACCAGATCCATACAGATCCATCCCAGATCCATACCAGATCCAACCCAGATCCATACCAGATCCATAACAGATCCATCCCAGATCCATAACAGATCCATAACAGATCCATACAGATCCATACCAGATCCATACCAGATCCATAACAGATCCATCCCAGATCCATACCAGATCCATACAGATCCATACCAGATCCATACAGATCCATACCAGATCCATACCAGATCCAACCCAGATCCATACCAGATCCATAACAGATCCATCCCAGATCCATACCAGATCCATAACAGATCCATACAGATCCAACCCAGATCCATACCAGATCCATACAGATCCATACCAGATCCATACCAGATCCATAACAGATCCATACAGATCCATCCCAGATCCATAACAGATCCATCCCAGATCCATAACAGATCCATCCCAGATCCATACCAGATCCATACCACATCCAACCCAGATCCATACCAGATCCATAACAGATCCATACAGATCCATACCAGATCCATACCACATCCAACCCAGATCCATACCAGATCCATAACAGATCCATACAGATCCATACCAGATCCATACCACATCCAACCCAGATCCATACCAGATCCATACCACATCCAACCCAGATCCATACCAGATCCATAACAGATCCATCCCAGATCCATACCAGATCCATACAGATCCATCCCAGATCCGTAACAGATCCGTACCAGATCCGTACCAGATCCGTACCAGATCCGTACCAGATCCGTACCAGATCCGTACCAGATCCGTACCAGATCCATACCAGATCCATAACAGATCCATACCAGATCCAGGGGCAGTGAATGTCTTAACCAATTTCTAATTTTATCTCATCGTTAGCATCCCTACAGGCGTGGTGGTGGCAGCATCATGCCATGGGGATGCTTCTCAACAGCAGGGAAAGTGGTCAGAAATGAGAGCAGGATGAACGAAAAAAAAATAACAGAGCGGTCAACACCTGCCCCGAAATGAATCATGTAATCATGAAACTGTTTCATGGAGTGTTTTGGGGTTAAGCTCCTAGTCCCAGACAGTTCACCCTGGCCATGTACTTATCCACATTGTTCTATATTCCACCATGCTGTGTAACTGCAATATGGGCTAGAGGATTAGTCCTATGCACAGTTCTCCCTCACTCTCTCCTGTCTCGCCTGTTTTCATCCTCTTCTCGACATCGCTCTTTCACTACTTTGTTAACTAGAACCCCATCTGTTACATATTATAAGAGTTGGAGACGAATGATAAAGAACGTCATCGTTAATTCCAAAATCATTTGCCTCCCCTTATCGCCAGGGTAAATGGTGACATATTTAATATTTCATAATCCCGTAAGTATCAGATCTCTAATTCGCAAACCAATTTGATTAATCTGTCGTTTGTCTATAATCTCCTCTCTTGCATTGATACACAGAGCTCATTCTCTTAGATTAAATTGGACAGGACACACATTTACAGCAAACCGTGACCATGACACCTTGGTTTCAACCCTAATAAAATATGAATGTCTATCTTTCAATTTAAAATATCTTCTATTCGCCAATTGCCACAAGTACGCCTGTACACAATATGAAAGAGAAGAAAGAGCTGTCAAACATGATGTCAATTTTCAATTGTCAGATGACAAACACTTTGCCATGTATCCGGTGACATTTGATCCCGGGGATCTTACAGCCGTAAGCCCAGCTTAAAGAAATACGTCATTATGGACATCACTTAATACTGGGAAATAATGAAATAAAGCAGTCGGGCGGGTTAATACAATGGGAGTTCTCGGACATCGGGTTCATACGCTGCTGTGGCTTATAGATAATAGCTTTTCCTTTTCTCCGTTTGTTTTGTCTGTGCGTCTAGAGAGACTGAACATATTTGAATGTCAATGCAAGTCGTTTTGTCGCCTTTTTAAACACAGGTAACGTCACGGATATTACTCAGGCTAAATGTTTGCGTTGCCTTAAAGGTGATTTACTAAAATAGCAATATGCAAATTGAAAAATACTTTTCTTCACCGGTGGGATTGAAAATGTAATTGAAGGTAATTGAAATACGTGGAGAGGTAAGATTGAGCTTAAATGTACTTTGGCAGTAAAACTGGTGATTCAAATGCTAAAGTGTCTTTGCTTTTACAATAGAATTACTTACACATGGATTTTCAAAAGTAATTGCATTGGTGTTTTTAGCCTCTAGACCAATGAAGGTTTTTTTTCAAAATTATTGAATTGTTTGAAAATATATAAGCATTTATTAAAATGGTTTAAGCAGTTGAACTATATATAATATCATCTGCCTTTTATAATGTGTGACCCTGTAAATGTGACACGTTTTACTGTGCGTTGTGTATATTTTAGACTTTGAAAGAACATTTAATTAAATACATTTTTTGTTAAAAGTTCTAAAACAAATGTTTGGTAAAACAAACGTTTTAATAACAGCCATAATCAATACACATTTCCATACACAGCTACTATTAGAATTTTTCATATAAAAAATGAGATTTTTTTTAATCTATACATTTCTGACAGAATGTGATATTTATTGTCTTCCGCATTTCCGTATATTTACCAACATGTTTGTGAATTGTAGGTCTTCTACGACCATAAAAGGTTTTTCCACAGGCACGCCAACACTGCTTTAACCTCTCCTGAGATGGTCTTTTACGAGAGTTGTTTTTGCAAGCTTTTCCTCTCTCAAATGTTCACTGTTTTTACTCCCTCAGCTATCTCTCACTCGTATCTCTGACTTCCTTTTGCCTTTTCTAGCCTCTCCAAACCCCACCAAACGCCTCTCAACGCCTGTTGCAAAACCGAATATGGAGCCATCGCCCTCTATGAACTTGACAATGAAGGACGGCGATGAGGACGAGGATCATCGTCCCCTCCTACCGTCACGAGTGGTTCCTCCTCCGCCTGCATTTGTCAACCAGTGCGGAACAAACCATTCGCATAAAAAAGGGGTGGATCAGCGGGTGTGGCTGGACGGACCCCAGTCGTCCCCCAGCGTGCGATTGTACAATGGCTTCCAATATGTCTCGCCGCGCTCCTCGCCCCGGAGTGGGAACAAGGAGAAGAGAGGCGAGAACCAAGCCGGGAACAAACCCAATGCGCGGCACACGGGTAGAATCTGGGGGAGCAGAACCAAAAAGTCCGGCTCACAGAGGCACCCCAAGGACTCAACCTCCACCCAGTCACCCTACAGCGGACTCGACATGCCCCGAATGGACTTACGGGACACAGAAAGCGGGTCAGCTCCGGATGGAGGTCAAAGGTTAGACACCACTTCAGTGGACATCCAGGGCTTTCCGTGTCTGCCGGAGATCATCGTCACGACCAAAGACAGCTACTATCCACTGCCGTGCTCCAACCGGACATCGAGCAACGACCAGAATCCCCCGCCGTCTGACGCCCGGAGCGGCCAGTGCAGGCAGGAAGTGAGCAGCGGCGCCGAGCAGAAACGCGTGGCCCATATCTGCCCTCACAGGAAAACGCAGAACATTGGTCGTAGGCTGGTCCGCCGGAGGGCACTGTTCGAGAGGAGGCAAAAGCTGAATGACTGTGCTCTCGCTGTGGGGATGTTTGGCGTGGCTGTCATGGTTACGGAGACAGAGCTCTCCTGGAGTGTTTATAATAAGGTCAGCGTTAGGGACCAGACCAGACTGGCTCTCCTGGAGTGTTTATAATAAGGTCAGCTTTAGGGACCACACCAGACTGGGTCTCCTGTTTATAATAAGGTCAGCGTTAGGGACCAGACCAGACTGGGTCTCCTGTTTATAATAAGGTCAGCGTTAGGGACCAGACCAGACTGGGTCTCCTGTTTATAATAAGGTCAGCGTTAGGGACCAGACCAGACTGGGTTTAAAAGCTTGAGGAAAAAATGGAATAGGCTACTTTGTTTTCTTGTGTCGGTCTGTGCAAGCTGCAATGGGTTAGAAGTTTTGGGACTTTTACGTTGGTTTAATAAGCCAGGTGGATTAAACAAGACACTTTTTTTAAGTATTTTAAACCACGGTCAGCTGGGTATACATTTCTAATAAGTGATAAATTAAGTGAAAATTCAATGAAAACAAAACTATTTGTTTAAAAAAAACGTTTGCCTCAATCAGAAACGATCTTAAAAAGTCCAGCAGCAACAACCCACAAATACCTGAATATCCTGTCTGTAGCATCACAGGTTGAAATAATGGTTCCTGCTTATTCAAACGTCCCCCACATGTTCCCCCACATGTTCCCCTACATGTTCCCCCACATGTTCCCCTACAGTGCTCTGTTTACTCCATGGCTATGAAATCTGTGATCAGCTTGTCCTCTCTTCTACTGCTGTGCCTGATCGTCTCCTACCACATATGTGAGGTGCAGGTGAGTCACCTTCCCTGATTGGTTAATTGACTAATCACTCAGTGCCACGCTACACTTCCCATACGCCCACCGTCTTTAAATTGCTGACAAAGTTCAACCAGAAATTCCCGTGTTTTGTACGATTATTCCAGTATTTGTGAAAATAAACACTAGCGTTTCAGCCTGTTCAAGTGGGATTAAACTATTCAGTAATTTTAGTCATGTTCTACGGGCAAAAATTCCTTGTACATCTTGTTAGATTATTTCAGACAATGTAAAAACAGTTTTCTGTAGGTCATTGTGTACATCATGGCCTTTACATTGCAAGGTGTAGTGGCTGGAGCAGAATTAATGGAAGGTTTCCAAGCACATGGCACCAATACATTCAAGATGCTTGATCCCATTATTACACGCTGGCTAATGCTATGCATGGTTTTAAATAGCTTGGGATGAAAGCATTTGTCCACAGCTATTATTCATCTGCACACATACGCCCATCCCTCCCATAGCTCTATATCCACGACAACGGTTCAGAGGATTGGAGGATCGCCATAACGACGGAGCGCTTGACCTTGATTGCCCTGGAGCTGTTTGTGGCAGCAGTGCACCCGTTCCCAGTCGGCCTCCCGTTGTCCTGGCAAGCCATGTCCCCCACCCTGACGGAGTCGGAGATGGAGATCGTGCTGGCTCTGCCCATGTTCCTGCGGCTCTATCTCCTGGGCCGCGCCATGATGCTACACAGCCGTCTCTACACGTCCACCGCCTCGCGCAGCATCGGCGCCCTGAACAAGGTCAGACGTCAACGAAGGTCGCCGTGCCAGTAATTTCGCCTGTCACCTGTCACTCAAATCTGGTGTGCCTTAAAGGGGCAATTACAAAAATGACCCATTGCATTAGAAACATTGTTTAAATAGGATGTACGCTAAACAAAAAAACATTTAAAATTGTAGTCATGCATTTAAAAAGAAATTGTTTGGTTGGTTGGGAAATATATTATTTGCCACATTCGTTTTTTAAATATTTTATGGGACACTGTCATTATGAGTTCACTCAGCTTTGTTTCCCAATCTGCCTCCCTTTCCCGCTCTCTCCAATGTTTTCCCGAATTCCGTTTAAAATCCTTACTTCGTAATCCCCTCCAGTAGCTGCTGCTTTTCGAACAGATCAAAGTGATAACCTTGAACTTCCCGACAGGCTTTGTAATGGCAAACAGATGGCAAGATTAATGTGGTGCCGGTGACTTGTGTCATGTTGTCTTGTGACTATTGAATTCTGGGTACTGGAGCCATCCTCTCCATTCTCACTGTGAATATGAAGAATGTTATTACTCGTATCCAGATCCACTTCAACAGCCGATTTGTGGTCAAGACCCTGATGACCATGTACCCCGGGACTGTGTTGATGATCTTCAGCGTCTCGCTGTGGCTAGTCGCTGCCTGGGGACTCCATGTGTGCGAAAGGTGAGTGGCCCTGGTCCCATGTGGCTCAGTTCCTAAAGCACTTTCAACACCAGGGATTAATTCCCAAAGAGGACCAATGGGCAATGGAGGAACGATAAATCATAAAGGACTGGGATTGGAAAGACTAAGTGGGGAAAAAGGAATAAAAGAGTACTTTGACAATGACAGCTTTTTTCCGAAAATGAAAAAAAGTCGATGTCATAAAAACAACTGATAAACATTATATAATTTTTTTTATAAAAAAAACACACGTCTGTAATGGAGTGGATGTCATAAAAACAACTTATAAACATTATATAATTTAATTTATAAAAAACAACACATGCCTGTAATGCACTGGATGTCATAAAAACAACTTATAAACATTATATAATTTAATTTATAAAAAACAACACACGTCTGTAATGGAGACAAATGCACATAGTGACAGTCGTCATAACAAATGACCAGCTGACCCATCATTCCTCCTCTGTCCCATAGACACCACAACTATAAGGACCTGAGCAGTAACTATGGTGACAGTCGTCATAACAAATGACCAGCTGACCCATCATTCCTCCTCTGTCCCATAGACACCACAACTATAAGGACCTGAGCAGTAACTATGGTGACAGTCGTCATAACAAATGACCAGCTGACCCATCATTCCTCCTCTGTCCCATAGACACCACAACTATAAGGACCTGAGCAGTAACTATGGTGACAGTCGTCAACAAATGACCAGCTGACCCATCATTCCTCCTCTGTCCCATAGACACCACAACTATAAGGACCTGAGCAGTAACTATGGTGACAGTCGTCATAACAAATGACCAGCTGACCCATCATTCCTCCTCTGTCCCATAGACACCACAACTATAAGGACCTGAGCAGTAACTATGGTGACAGTCGTCATAACAAATGACCAGCTGACCCATCATTCCTCCTCTGTCCCATAGACACCACAACTATAAGGACCTGAGCAGTAACTATGGTGACAGTCGTCATAACAAATGACCAGCTGACCCATCATTCCTCCTCTGTCCCATAGACACCACAACTATAAGGACCTGAGCAGTAACTATGGTGACAGTCGTCATAACAAATGACCAGCTGACCCATCATTCCTCCTCTGTCCCATAGACACCACAACTATAAGGACCTGAGCAGTAACTATGGTGACAGTCGTCATAACAAATGACCAGCTGACCCATCATTCCTCCTCTGTCCCATAGACACCACAACTATAAGGACCTGAGCAGTAACTATGGTGACAGTCGTCATAACAAATGACCAGCTGACCCATCATTCCTCCTCTGTCCCATAGACACCACAACTATAAGGACCTGAGCAGTAACTATGGTGACAGTCGTCATAACAAATGACCAGCTGACCCATCATTCCTCCTCTGTCCCATAGACACCACAACTATAAGGACCTGAGCAGTAACTATGGTGACAGTCGTCATAACAAATGACCAGCTGACCCATCATTCCTCCTCTGTCCCATAGACACCACAACTATAAGGACCTGAGCAGTAACTATGGTGACAGTCGTCATAACAAATGACCAGCTGACCCATCATTCCTCCTCTGTCCCATAGACACCACAACTATAAGGACCTGAGCAGTAACTATGGTGACAGTCGTCATAACAAATGACCAGCTGACCCATCATTCCTCCTCTGTCCCATAGACACCACAACTATAAGGACCTGAGCAGTAACTATGGTGACAGTCGTCATAACAAATGACCAGCTGACCCATCATTCCTCCTCTGTCCCATAGACACCACAACTATAAGGACCTGAGCAGTAACTACATGGAGGCTCTCTGGATGGTCTCTGTCACCTTTCTGTCTATTGGCTACGGAGATGTGGTTCCTCACACCTACTGCGGACGTAGCATCTGTCTGCTCACCGGCATCATGGTAAACCATCTCAGCACGATAGGAAAACCACTTTGTTAAGGAGATGGGCAGTTTTTTTGTACTTCGTCTTAATGTTGTGTCTCAGTGTAGAATTACAGAAGTTTTAAACCAGGTCGGGAGAGCCCAAAGACAGCGTGCTAGGTTCAAACCCTTATCAACTCATGAGATTGTGTCAGTGTCAGTATTAGGTCACTCGTGAGAATAATCTGATGAAATCTTTAATAACTTAGAACTGTGGCCATTTCAAGCTAACATATACAATTGTTTAGCCAATGGTAACACTGTGTACTGTTTTGGACATTTAAATTGGTATTTGAAAAACTTGCTAGGTATGAAAAAATAATACTTGGAAATAAAATGCTAGTGGCTTTTACTGTCTATAGTAACAATCTGGTAAAAAGCCAAGATATAATTTGTGCTAAATGCACAAAATACACACAGACACACCTTACCACACACACACCGTAACACACAGGGGGCCGGTTGCACGGTGCTGGTGGTTGCTGTGGTTGCCAGAAAATTGGAGCTGACCAGGGCAGAGAAACACGTACACAACTTCATGATGGACTCATATTTCACGAAGCGGGTAAGACACCCTTGACTCACCATCACATCTGCTTTTTGGCTTTTTGGAAACTTGAATTTACGTGACTTGGGATACAGTGCAAATAGAAAATGAACATCATTCTTAAACTTTTTCTTGAAAGTTTCGAAACATATCCATGCAACATAGTCCATACCTTTACAGGCATTTATTTTGAAATAAAATCCTATTCAATTATTTTTGGACCTTCCAAGCTAACAAACCGAACCGTTTCGCCTCTAGGCTATTTATAACGTGTCTGCAAAACTGAAGTGTTGGACAAAATGCTATTGTTCTTTTGCAGATAAAATATTCTGCCGCAAACGTACTAAGAGAAACATGGATGATCTACAAACACACCAAGCTGGCGAGGGAGAGGGATAGCTGTAGAGTCCGAATGCACCAGAGGAAGCTACTGCTAGCCATCCACCAGTAAGGCACCTATGTTTGGCACCTATGTTTGGCACCTATGTTTGGCATTTGGACAGTGATACATATTGAATTGTTTTTGGGCTCTGGATTCCAGCAATTTTTAATTGGATCAAAGTGCAGACTGTCATTTTAAATTAGGGTGTTTTCATCCATACCAAATAAACCATTTAGAAATGACATAATATATATAAAGATAAAATAGAGCTGTGGTCATTGGACACACCCATTGAACCAATGAAAACAAACCTGTCTTACGGTTATTTCTAAGTGTTAGGGATCTTCTTCTATGTTCTCCCCAGGCTCAGTGTTAGGGATCTTCTCCCTATGTTCTCCCCAGGCTCAGTGTTAGGGATCTTCTCCCTATGTTCTCCCCAGGCTAAGTGTTAGGGATCTTCTTCTATGTTCTCCCCAGGCTAAGTGTTAGGGATCTTCTTCTATGTTCTCCCCAGGCTAAGTGTTAGGGATCTTCTCCCTATGTTCTCCCCAGGCTAAGTGTTAGGGATCTTCTTCTATGTTCTCCCCAGGCTCAGTGTTAGGGATCTTCTCCCTATGTTCTCCCCAGGCTCAGTGTTAGGGATCTTCTTCTATGTTCTCCCCAGGCTAAGTGTTAGGGATCTTCTCCCTATGTTCTCCCCAGGCTCAGTGTTAGGGATCTTCTCCCTATGTTCTCCCCAGGCTAAGTGTTAGGGATCTTCTCCCTATGTTCTCCCCAGGCTAAGTGTTAGGGATCTTCTCCCTATGTTCTCCCCAGGCTAAGTGTTAGGGATCTTCTTCTATGTTCTCCCCAGGCTAAGTGTTAGGGATCTTCTTCTATGTTCTCCCCAGGCTCAGTGTTAGGGATCTTCTTCTATGTTCTCCCCAGGCTAAGTGTTAGGGATCTTCTCCCTATGTTCTCCCCAGGCTAAGTGTTAGGGATCTTCTATGTTCTCCCCAGGCTAAGTGTTAGGGATCTTCTCCCTATGTTCTCCCCAGGCTAAGTGTTAGGGATCTTCTCCTTATGTTCTCCCCAGGTTGCGTGATATTAAGATGGAGAGGAGGAAGCTGGCTGACCAGGCCAACTTGCTTGTAGATTTCTGCAAGGTGAGAAACGGGCACAGTCTTGGGTCTTCATCCGGCAGTTTCAGCACACTACCATAGCACCAACAGAATGACACAAGTTCTCTCATCCCAATTACCTGGACCTTCTGAATCTCTTTGCCCATGTAGATGCAGAACATGATGTATGACATATTGTCAGAAGTGGGTGGATGCAGGAGCGACCTGGAAACCCACATTTACAGTCTGCAGCAGAATGTGGAGGAGCTGAGAGAAGGCTTTAAAACACTAATGCCCCTCCTCTCCAGCACCCTGTCCACACAGAACTCCTCCATCCGTCATCTGCTACGGGAGAGGGAGGAGCGAGCGGACACACAAAGCCTGGGTGGGCAGGACGGGTAAGAGGAAAGACAGATGGGAGGTCCGGGGTGTGTAATCATGAGGGAGGCTGAAGTGTGATGGAGGAGCTTGGGATCAGGATGAAGATTTAAGACAGGCTAGAACGGAATTAGATTCATTTCAGCGGGACCAATCCAGAACATCTTCTAACTAATGTTGTCAAAGGAGAAGTGAGTTACATTAAGTGACATACGATTTGTTTCCTAACCTCAATACAACACTTAGAAGATTAAACTTTTGAAATAATGGAATGCAGTTGTCACTTATTGTGGCATTAGTTCCTGATGCTATTTTTACACTAATGGTTACAGCATAATTTGGAAAAATAATCTATTGAAACATATTGTTTTACAACCCTGCATTGTCAGTGTAAATATGTTGTATATAGCCTTTATTAAAAGCTCTAGAATTGTACTTAAACTTCTATTAACTTGTAATGCATACATGAAAGTCAGGTTGGTATAAGCATTATCTGGTGTGTACATATATACATTATTTTTTTAAATTGAATATTACCGTTTTGCAATAAATTAAGTTTTATGGATTTCATCAGACCGAAGATTAACTAGTTGGGTGTTTTATTTCACACAGAAATTATTGTGTGAATTGTTGATTCACCCAGAGCAGTTACTGTTAACAGCCCAACTCAAGGTCTGTAATTTCTCTCAGGGATTTGATCACTGGTCAAATGCCCTGAACACATGATACCTAAGCACTAACCACAGTCTCACTGGCCTTAAAGACATGCACAATTCCTAAACAATTAAAGTGCTTATTTCAAAGGAAGCCAAATAGAAAAGTAGAAACCAATTCTTTAGCCAAAGAAATATTTTATTGAGGGAGACCGTGTTGGAATCGAGTTACAGAGAAGAAATCATATGGATCGAGTGATCCCATCTGACATCCATACGTTGTGACCAGTCGGCCCACATGTTTCTTGGATGCAGTCGCTACGGTTTTGAGGCTGGAGGATCTGAAATCAACGCTGCAACTCCTCCCTCGTACACTAGGGGCACCAGGAGTATGACTAATGCTGCTTTCTCCTGAACGAGCATCCTGTCAGAATGAGAAAATGACCACCGTGACAAAAATGACAATGGTAACATCACCGATCCGCACAATGAATATCACATTAGGTCAATATCGTGCACCCCGAACAGCGGAGTCAACTTGCTCTCGAGTTTAGCCACATGTAACTGGCAAAACAATGGTATAGGTACTTGGTGTTCAAATTGAAGCCAGTGAACATCATTTCCTTAGAAATCATGTCATAATAATTACTGCAATGCTTTTATAGACACTTGTTCTCAGTTTTCGAAAGGGGGGAGCCAGTGATCTAGCCCAACTCTTCTGCAAACTGAGTTTTTTCTGGCACTGGAATGAGACAGGAGAGCCATTGGGTGGCAGGCCAGTCACTTGGCAGTGCAGTCATTTCACATAAGACACACATTTATAGGAATATTATTACGCATGCCTGGAAATTTTTTGTAAAATAGATACATGTGCAAAATGCATATTTTTATAGTAAATGAATTATACACTTTAAAACATTTGTTAATTGGACTACTTACCCTCTGTGAGACGCGCTTTACCTCCAGTGGGCTGACACAAAACTGTGGAGCATCCCACACACAACACGACCGTCTGGGCGTGGCTGAACACTGTTGTGATCTTGTAGCATCCTGGAGGAAACCAACAAACTCTTAGATACCAAACTGCATACGATGAACACCATTACTGACTAATGTGAAACATCTAAAACTAGTGTGTCTGCCTTTTCTGCCATTGGGAATTGACCACACAACCATGTCTTTGAAAGTGCCACAAACTAGTAATAGAACTATACAGAACCCTTGTGGTTCCCCAGTCAAACTCATAGCTCACCTGGGCACTTAACATCCATGAAGTAGGAGTTAGGGCTCTGAACAAGACGCTTCTTCTTGTGGTTCCTCTTCTCTTCCTCAGGGGACGGGTGCAACAAGTCTTTTGCGAGCTGCAGAGAGATTACATTATTTAAACAGATGATCACATTTCTTGATTTGTTAGAAAAGTTGCATGAATGGATGGGGCTGTGGATTTGATTCAATAACCAGACGCATATCGATAACAGCAGCAGTATACACACACATCACTGGCTAGTGTCCTAGGTGAGTGGTGTTTACTCAAAGCCAGAAGAACATTTAATATGTGGTACATTTGTATTTGGAAGAAACTCTGTTGGTCGTACTTTCTAAAAATGCTAAAGAATGGTCGACCTAAATGATTGTCTACCATGATTAAGTCATTTTAACCAATTGGTCTTACACAGTTCGAAGATATAATAGTATCCGTACCCCCATGTTGTTTATTATTTATGTAAAGGAGTAGTTAACTCTGGAAACTAAGGCAAGTAGCTAAATATTCAGACATTATGAAACAGCCCATGTTTGTGATATGTACGCCGCCATCTTGTATTACAATGCGCTATAATGCGTGGACAATTGTGATAACAACTCGACATGGACTCAAACGGCAGAACAGAAGCACACATCGGTCAATACCCGAATAAATGCTGCACCGGTTCATTCCAGCTTTTGAATAAGAAGTCTCGGTATTAATTTAAAATAAAGTGATTAACTTAAGACTCCGGTACTCACTGGCATGTTGGCGAGAAAAAAGCCGCTGCCGGAAAGGAGGCATTACCGGAAACGCGGGGTTCATATTGACGCTGCTTTTGTGTGCGGACCGGAAGTGAGTGACTTGGATACACAAGGAGGACATCTTGGTAAGGTCAAAGGGGATTGTTTTTTAACTTAAAATGTAACTGCAAATGCCAAATAAACGGTGGATGGAGTTTCAGAGATAAATATGGTTTTGAAGGAGATAGAATTAGTTGACGTTTATTAAAAAAAAAAATCTGTAAAAAAAAATCACTGTACGATGTAACAACAGAAGCATGCCCAGATGTTGTCTGGAGTGCACACAGGCATGTTGGGGTCACACACATGAGTGAGTCACATTATGAGCTGTCTGGAGTGCACACAGGCATGTGGGGGCCACACACACTACTGGGTCACATTATGAGTTTGTTCTCAACAAATTGGTGGCTCAACCTAATCCTGCTTTTCTAGATGCCTAATAAATAGAAACAGTGACACCCAGTGGTGAAAACGATTGCATTCCATGTGGACAACCTTTTTCAATTTCTTATGGAGATCCTCAACTTTTAGTTTCTTCATCAAATGTCCAATATATAGTTGTCTCGTCTGTGTCCACTTAACTGTTTTGCAACAGAGTTACCTTGGCATTGCTTAGCTATTAAGCAGAGTTGTGCCTACACTTTTCATGAAGTTCGTCTAAACTATATTTAAAGCGAGGGAAGCATAAATGCCGATGTAAATTGTATACCACCCTTATTATTATTATGTACAGACGGTGTCCTCCATAGTATATATATCTGTGGGTGTCCTGCCGCAGAGTCCGTTTTATGTTTCGGCCAAGCACACGCCCACTTACTGCGCACGTGCTTCTCCTTACAGACGCAGTCACATGACCTTACTTCCGGGTTAATACACTGCGCAGCCGTACCTAGCGGATCGACCAAAACACACACAATTAACGGGATAACGGCGTTTGGTAAAACAGAAAAAAATTGCCTTTTAGCCTAGTCATTTTAACCAATGTCTTTTATATTTTTGCAATACACGGCATCGTGTTGAATCGTTAAGAGTATATCCGGGCTCGCTAGTAAATACAAAATAGCTAGTTAGTTAGCAATGTCGTGTGTTAGCTGGCTAGCTTGATATATATATTATAATAGTGCTGTGTTTGCAATACATTTGAAATATATTATCAACCGTCTACCCGGCAAGAGGATGACGACCCCAACACATACCTAACATATAGCATATAGTTTTAATACAGCGATAGGGAGGGAGGGGCGGTTGCTAGCAGGCTAACGCAGTAGCTAATCAAGTCAGCAGAATATACCAGCAGTAGGTGGACAGCCTATAGACAGGTTGGTAGGTAGACAGCCAATAAACAGGTTGGTAGGTAGACAGCCAATAAACAGGTTGGTAGGTAGACAGCCAATAAACAGGTTGGTAGGTAGACAGCCAATAAACAGGTTGGTAGGTAGACAGTCAATAAACAGGTTGGTAGGTAGACAGCCAATTAACAGGTTGGTAGGTAGACAGCCAATTAACAGGTTGGTAGTTAGACAGCCTATAGACAGGTTGGTAGGTAGACATCCAATAAACAGGTTGGTAGCTAGGAAAACATGTCTAAATACACAAGTTTTCAGGAACCAGGCGACGACCAGAACCCATTTCAGGTGACGTGAAATGCATAGTTACTATTATTTTTTATTAGGTAACTAATGGCATTCGGTGTTCCACTGTAATAACTTACTCATGTGACACCTTCATTTATTCTTACTAGTCTATTTCATGCTTTCAATTAAGAGTTATCAGAATAACTAACATGTGCCCAGGACACTTATATGAGATGGCAAAAGGGTTGCTGTTATGTTCACTTTGTGATGTTTCTTTTTATTGTATGCCAGGACCCCGCAGTGACACAGCACAGCAGCAATACTGAGTACGCCACACTGGATCTCTACAACCCGTTTGACAATAAAAATGGGGTAAGACATTTGTGGATGTCAGAATGCAAATGTTCTGGTGCTTCAGTAACTGAAGTAATGCTGTGCTATAATGATGCATACAGGTAGCTAGAGGTACATATGCTAGGTACATTTTCTCATAGAGGTGCTTGGACAGGGTAGGAGGAATGCAACTGGTTATAATAAGCCACGATGCACCACTCTGATTCTGAAGCATTTGGTCCTATGCTCAGTATAGCATCCCTTCATAATCACTACAAGACGTTATTGTAGTATACACATTTATTTCTTACTGACGTTTGTATTGCGCTCTCCAGTCTCAACCTCCGCCATACGCAGCCGCGTCCCCGTCGGCCCCCCCTCCCTTTGTTCCAGCAACGACCCCGCCCAGCCGGACTACACCCACAGAGCCCCGCAACTATGGCACCTCCTTTACCCCCCAGGTACTTGAATTTTCTAACTGTAAGTCGCTCTGAATAAGAGCGTCTGCTAAATGAGCGTCAATCTGTATTTATTTTCTACCAATGTTTGTATCTCTGGTCGGATATGCATGAAAGCCTGGTGTTGTTGCGTTTAGCAAACAGCGGTGAATGACACCACAGCTGAGCTTTTGAGGAAGCAGGATGAGCTGGAGAAGAAAGCCCGTGAGCTGGAGAGGAGAGAGAGGGAGCTGGACTCTCATGCCCTGGGCCCTAGAACTGGTAAGAGAGGACATGGTGAACGGATTGTCAGATGGATATAAATACATACCTCCATGTAACCGATTCAGGTGGCAATACTTGTAGTATGAGTTAATAAGCGAAAGTGCATATTTGCTGATGCGTTCATTTGCTTTCATTTGACAAATTGTATACCTCATCTCTCTGTCAGGTCGTCAGAATAACTGGCCTCCCCTGCCATCGTTTTGCCCTGTGGGACCTTGCTTTTTCCAAGACATCGATATGGAGATCAGCCAGGCCTTCCAACGCACTGTCTCCATCATGTATTACTACTGGATGTGTGAGTCTCCCTGTTTGTCTGCCAGTCTGGCTGGCTGTCTGTCTGTCCATCTCCTGACCTATAATATTTAATTCAGGTCTTTAACAAGTCTGTCTTAGCAATTTGTCAGATGTATTTTTGTTACTTTCATACCTGGAATCTTTTATTAATTGTGTGCCATGACACTCTGACAGGGCTGCCATTTAAAACAAGTTCTCTGGTTTTTGGAATCAGCTGTAGATTTTTATAGGGCTTTATAAAATACATTTGCTTGATTGGTTGGTTTTCAATCGATGTATTAACTAGTTTGGAGTGTCAGTGCTAATATTTAAAATATTATGGTCACATCTCCATCTTCTGATAAATTAGTAAGTATTAGATTAAACAAACAATGTAAACAAGTAAAACGTTTTACAATACTGCCTTGTTGGATATACTGATGAGCGAAAACTTTATGCGCGTATGTCGTTTACCTGGGGAAGTGATGTCACCAGGGTGCACTGGAAAGACAGCAAACCGGTGGGGGGGGTGTGATGCATAGTTTTGTATTTTTTTACTTCTCAACAAATTTAGATTGCTTTAATGAGAAGGGGCTGAACACTTTCAGTGTTGGCGAGCTGGCAGTAATTAATTGATCATTCAGTATGAAGACTCCACAGCTTTGTCTGGGCTGTAATTATTGATTGGGAACATAACGACAAACTTTGTCTCATACAGAAGTGTCCATGACAATGAATAAGCTGCAGTCAGGTAACGGGAATGACAAGAAGCTGGTGTGAAATTCCTTCACCTGGGGATGTGTGACGGCCCATGGTCTTTTGTTGTGCACTAGTTTCCTTGTCTATCAATTGGAAGGTTGGTGGTTCGATCCCCGCTTCCTCCTGGGAAATTGTTGCGGTGTCCTTGAGCAAGACACCTAACCCCAGCTGCTCCTGGCGAGCCTGCAGTCGCCTTGCATGGTAGACGCGGTCGTCAGTGTGTGAATGAGTGAATGAATGGGTGAATGTGACGCAGGATCTGTAAAGCGCTATATAAAAGCGCAGCATTTACCATTTATTTGTTCTTTTCCCTTCATCCTCCATTCTATCATCTCCCATCTTTTAAAACCTTTTCTGTTCTGTTTCCTGAGCCCAATTTTTATTGAAATAATAAATGTGCCCTTGAATTTTCTTTTTTCATTTGCATCAACTACGTTTTTTGTTGTCAATTGGTTAAGGCTACCTAAAGACATTTGACCCTATTCTTCCTTAAGCACCTCCCACAAGTTGGATTGGCTTGATAAACACTTCTAACGTACTGTACGGTCAAGCCCCTCCCACAACAGCTAAATAGGGTAGAGATCTGCTGACTGTGTTGGTCACACATTATAGACAATACCAGCTGACTGCCTTGTCCCTAAATAGTTCTTGAATAGTTTGGAGCTGTGTTTTGGGTCATTGTCCTGTTGTAGGAGGAAATTGGCTCCAAGAAAATGTATGGCATGGTGTGGCAAAATGAAATCGTCTACATTTTTTTACCCTGTATAATTTTTTTATTGGCCGTATCTGGAGCTCCACTCCAGATATTTATATAGTCCAATAAAAGGGAATTCTTTCTGCTTCTTCATTTTCACCTGTGCTAACGTAAGTCCATAAGGTTTTTCTAATTATAAATTAGCCTTTTATAATGATACATTTGGATTAGCACATTACACTTTCCATCACTCTGGTTTTTTCTTCATCGATATCAGCTTGACTTGCATTGACACCTGAACACACCAGCGACTCCAAATGCAAAAGCCGAGCCTAGTATCGAGACAGTGAAAGTTCTCACGTGCATGCACTCTTGATGCCAACAAACACAACAGCCTAATACAATACAGTTGTTAAGCCAATCTCCAAATAGTTTTTTTTTTTTTAAATTGTACAATCTACAAAAATGTGTTGCTGTTTTGAAATGGTTCATTAACAAAGGATGAAAATACCCGTCCTAGAGTGGCAGAGCATGAACTACAAAATGTCCAAAGTGTTATGGACTTCACTGTTTATACCTTCCTCTTGTGTTTCTAATGCTTCTCTTTTTCTCCCAAACCCTTTTCTTCCTTTTTTCTCTCACTCCACCCGTATTTCTGTCCATCTTCCAGTCACAGCCTGCACGCTGGCGTTCAACTTAATTTCCTGCCTGAGTAATTTCTGTGTGGACTCAACTGGTGGTGTTGGGCTGGGTTTGGCTATCCTCTGGGTCCTGCTCTTCACTCCTTGCTCATTCGTCTGTTGGTACCGGCCCGTGTACAAAGCCTTCAGGTTTTTATCCTCCCACAGACACAATCTTTTCAGATTTGTTAATATTCGTTCATAGTGAACCTACAAATGCCTTTTTGTCCCTCTTTTCAGGAGCGACAGCTCCTTCAACTTCTTCGCCTTCTTCTTCGTTTTTTTTATCCAAGTGATCATCTATGTCATCATGACCATTGGCGTTCCCGGATGGGGTTTCAGGTACGGGCCACAAACAACACGAGCAATCTCAACCCGGTTTCGATCACAGCTCTACCGTTACAGTGCTATTCCTTCAATGCGGGGCATTTGTTAGGCCAGTCTTATACACGCTCTGTCTCTCTCCCAGTTTCGATCATAGCTCTACCGTTACAGTGCTACTCCTTCAATGCCGGGTATTTGTTAGGCCAGTCTTATACACGCTCTGTCTCTCTCCCTGTTTCGATCACAGCTCTACCGTTACAGTGCTACTCCTTCAATGCCGGGCAATTGTTAGGCCAGTCTTATACACGCTCTGTCTCTCTCCCTGTTTCGATCACAGCTCTACCGTTACAGTGCTACTCCTTCAATGCCGGGCATTTGTTAGGCCAGTCTTATACACGCTCTGTCTCTCTCCCTGTTTCGATCACAGCTTTACCGTTACAGTGCTACTCCTTCAATGCCGGGTATTTGTTAGGCCAGTCTTATACACGCTCTGTCTCTCTCCCTGTTTCGATCACAGCTTTACCGTTACAGTGCTACTCCTTCAATGCCGGGTATTTGTTAGGCCAGTCTTATACACGCTCTGTCTCTCTCCCTGTTTCGATCACAGCTTTACCGTTACAGTGCTACTCCTTCAATGCCGGGTATTTGTTAGGCCAGTCTTATACACGCTCTGTCTCTCTCCTCTCCCTGTTTCTTGTTTCTCCTCAGTGGCTGGATTGTCAGTCTGGCGACTCTGAAGACGAGCATCCCGGTTGGTGTGATCATGATGCTCAGTGCCGTCCTGTTCACAGCCCAGGCTGTCATTGGGGTTGTCATGCTGAAGAGGGTAAAACTGAACTGATGCCGTATGAGGGAGAGGATTTGAACCAGGTTTAAGGACATAATGGGATAGCACCGATCTGGAGAGTGTGGAATAACTACAGTAGAAGCATAATTACAGTAGATGAACAATTACAGTAGATGGGTAGACAATTGCTACGAATTCATTCAACAGTGATGCAATAGGTTAATGGTAAACAAATAAAAGTGCTTTTGGCTGCTTTTTCCACTTTGACCTATTCTCCCAAGAGGGTTAGGGTCATTTTTAATTTAAACCAGTGAAGTCGTGAAGTGAACTGAAATATGCTTTCTTTAATAACAACTAATTTGATACGGTAAAGCAAACATTGTTGTTTTTTCTGTTTACTTTACTTGAATTGACTTCTCTCAATCTGAAACACACCCAATCCTCTTACATTGAAATACATTCAGAATATCCACAGAAATGGAGAGCAAAAAATATTTTCTTTGTCAGCGTCGAGGTGAATACCCAGCGTAAGGCTTGTCTTCCTTTCCTCTTCAGGTCCACTCTCTGTACCGGCAGACCGGTGCCAGCTTCGTCAAGGCACAGGCTGAGTTTGCCACTGGAGTGATGTCCAATCAGGCTGTACGCCAGGCAGCTGCCAACGCCACGACTTCAGCTGCCCAGGGGGCTTTTGCTGGGGCAGCTCGATAAAGAGGGGCGGGGCGTGTGATAGAGTGCGAGGTGTCGAAGGTTATTTGTCAGGCTTTAAGGTATTAGAAAACGACGCAATACTGTTGTGTTTTGTGGAACGACTACAAGCGGGGTTTTTAATGTCTTTGTGGAAATTACGAGGAAAAAAGATCATCCAATAACTACCAGAGATGAGATGTACAAAATGCCTGGGGCTTATTGAATTAGCCTCAATCTGTGTTACTCAATTCGGGAGGCTGTTGGAGGGAGGGGGGCTGGGGGGTCAGCACCTGCGAATGCACATTTTAGACAAAAGGCAGGACTTGTGTTTGTGATGGATGCACTGATATGATGCTGCGTATTTAACGTGTAACTGAACCATTCGGTGGGTAGTTATCTGTGCCCAGTGCCATGTTCGCTGGTTAGCGCTTAACAAGCCATTTGTTTTGACACTCCAAATGAGAATGTCAGCCTACTCACACTGTTTGCCAACATTATAACTGAGGGGAATGATTTTGTCTCTGTAATATTATCGGTTTACTGTCATGTGGAATGTTTTTTTATGGTCGTAATTATAGTTCTTGGTTTTATTAAACTCATTGGATATGCTTCATGGTTTCAAATCCTTGGGTCAGCTAACTGGGCGTTACAACATTAGTATTATACATTACTATACATTAGTATTCTGGAGAATGTCTGTCATCGTTTAGTTAGTTTTTTTACTCATTCAACTTATTGCTTTATTATTATTATTTTATTAAGCTAACTTTTAATACAAAGAACCGAAAGAACGAGATCGCGGGTACAAGCGGCCGAAATGGGTTTTCTCAGAAAGGTGGCTGGCCTCTCCCTTAGGGATAGGGTGAGAAGCTCAGTCATCCGAGAGGAACTCGGAGTAGAGCCGCTGCTCCTTTGCTTAGAAAGGACCAGTTGAGGTGGTTCGGGCATCTTGTACGAATGCCACCTGGGCGCCTCCCTAGAGAGGTGTTCCAGGCACGTCCAGCTGGGAGGAGACCTCGGGGAAGACCCAGGACTAGGTGATATATCTCCACACTGGCCTGGGAACGCCTCGGGATTCCCCAGTCAGAGCTGGCTAATGTTGCCCGGGAAAGGGAAGTTTGGGGTCCCCTGCTAGAGCTGCTACCCCCGCGACCCGACCCCGGATAAGCGGTTGAAGATGAGATGAGATGAACTTTTAATACAGAGTCATCCTGTTGGGCCGGTGTATTTTAATGTTATAGTTATATAGTTTATTTTATTGAACTATAAAATATTGTTGACGATAACCACAGGCCTTATGTATATAACATGTTGCAACGTCATTAGATTTATTTTATAGTCCTAAGCATAATTATAATTTGCTTAATACCCAAAACGTAATTTTAAATGTTAGGAAAGTAACACATTATTGACCACACTCGGCTACTCAAATGCCTTGACCTCTTTGACCTCCGCCCCCCCTTGACCTCTGCCCCCCCGTGGGTTTGACCCACCGATGACGTCAGAATCTGCTCCCGTGAAGATGGCGGAGGCTGCCGAGGAACCACAACACCGTTATTTCTGTCACTGCTGTAAGGGGGAAACTGACCCCAAACTCCCGGTGAGTTGGACACACATACGGCTTTATTTATCCGTGTCTATATGAATCGGATTAATTGCGTAGTTGCATAATGTGTGTATGAGTTAGTTTGGCAACACGGTCCGAAATAAACCACTGAAATACTATAATGAGTAAATGTGAATGTGACTATTATACTGATGGTGTCACTAGGTTAATAAACTCCATATGTTGCATTGGATTAATGCGCTGTTAGAGGAGTTGCTGTTGCGAATATATCCGAGGATCCAAGTTGCGAGTTAAGAGTCGTTGCCATATTTAGACGCACTGGTGTCGCCAGTTTGTAATCGCAACTGCATATGGGGAACATATGGGAGGGGAGGGGAGTGGGTGGGGCTGCCCGGGGTGGAGGGGAGGGGGGACGGTTCCTGGTTGGTGATACCTGGGGTGGAGGGGAGTAAGGAGGGGTGTGGGTGGTGTTACCGGGTGGGGGGGGGTGTTGCCGGGGGTGGAGGGAAGTGGGTGGTGTTACCGGGGGTGGAGGGAGTGGGTGGTGTTACCCGGGGTGGAGGGGAGGGGAGTGGGTGGTGTTACCCGGGGTGGAGGGGAGGGGAGTGGGTGGTGTTACTCCACCGGCGCGTTATTCGAACAGCTGATTGTATTCATATTTTATATGGTTGTATTCATATTTTGACGCGTGTGAGCAAGTGTTTCTTTTCTGTTGTCATGTTTTTAAGCGTTTATTAATTTATTCGCTAGGAATTCACATGCCCCCGGTGTGAGTCCGATTTCATAGAAGAGGTGACAGGAGACTCCAGGTAAAATGTTTGAAGTGTTGTAGATTCTAAGTTCGAAACATGTTCAGCATAGAACATCTCACCATGATGACTAGGTGAATTAAATCTTAATCACACTGCTGGCTTGCTCTACCAGGAAGTTGCTTACTCTCGTCTAACACATACATACAAGATGGACAATGTGTTCCCAGGGCAACAATTAGGATTCAGCTTACCACCAGAAGGCACCAAAGTGTGACCAGGGGAGGCAGTCTTTAATCAACAGCAATAGAACCAAGTTCAGAAAATGTTGAGCCAATATCCAACAAGTTAGGCTTTGGGCATTGTCAGTATGCTTTAATCAGGATTACATTTCCTGGCAATGACTCTGTGTATTTGCATTTTTCTCAAATGTATCTATGTGAAATGGGTTAATAGAAATATGTTTTGAGGTTAGCTCTCTTTTTCAGTCTCCTGGAGAACAACAGCACCGTGGAGGAAAGCGATGACACGGGCGCACTCTTTTCAGAGGTATGTGAAAGTTTGTTTTCTAACCCTTTTTCCCCTAACAAAATATAACCTGAATATACTGTTCTGCTTTTTCTCATCCAAGCTGTGGCAGCTGCTGTTTATGGAACGGTCCGCCCTCCTCTCTGACCCTCCTACAGCCTCGGAGACTGACCAAAGCCACATACAGGCTGCCGCCGACAGTAATGTAGTGGAGTATGACCCAGAGGGTCCTTCTGAAGCGCCTGTGGCCCCTGTGGAAAGCACAGAGCCTTTAGAGCCTGAACCGGAACGCCTCTCTCACCCACCTAGCCAGGGGAGGCAACAGTCCCGCACACCTGCAGTAGAGGGGTTAGTAAAGATGCTGATTGCACCCAACCCTAACCTGTCTAGTAGTGTTCTATTATCCACTCACCATTCTGTATCACTGAGATGCCACCAATGACTTCACCAGAACAGGAAAAAATAAACCTAAAAAAATAGAAGAATAAAACATTTAATGACTTCACCAGAGCAGGTGAAAAATAAACCTAAAATAAAGTATACACGACCGTTTGTTCAATAAGTTATTTTTAATAATTTATTCTGAAACGACATAGAAAACAAATTGCAAGAAATTATCACTCTGTCATTTTTACACCTGGAACGTAACTAGATACAATTAGGGAAAGAAAATAATTTCCTATTTCATCCATATTGTCTTCAGTATATCCAGATTGGAATATAGTTTAATTAAGTATAGACAAAAATTGACAAAAAGGTAAATAATTACAAAAACAAGAATTGAATTTGTTTAATTACGATGAGTTATATGTAGTTCCACTGAGCAGCATTGATAAATGATTAATTATGAAGCACAAAATAAGGTAACGAAGGCCCTGTACAGTTGTGCAGCTGCCAAATGCATAATGAATGAGAAGGGAAACTTTTTCGGCTTGCTAAACTTTACCAACTGGTATTTTTAGTGCCCAAATGCATGATAAGTTTTATTAAAAGAAACAGAGATGTTACAATGTGGTTAACAGTTTACTGTCAACCCTTATTTTGGGTGTGTTGCAGTCATCAAATTTGAAATGAGTGTGTACTTTTAAAAATAGATTAAATTCACAAAGGTAAACATCCAATAATGTGTTTTCAATATAATACAGGATGAATTGAATGTTGAAATGACTCTTTATAATTTTCGCATTTTCCATACTGTCCCAACGTTTTCGTAATTAGGGTTGTACGAGCCGGTATCGAGTCCTTGTGCTCTTACATAATGACGATATATAACGCAATTACACAAATGGCTATTACAATGACATGAATCAAATTATTCCCTTTAGTTTGGAGGACTGTCACACATAGAGTAATTTCAAACATTATACAATACCGTCTGTTTGAAATGCTATGGTACTGGGTGCGTTTATATAATACGTTCACAATGTTGTTATGCTTTTCTTTAGTATTGTGCAGCAGTTTTTAGCAGGTCTGTTTGCCAACAATGGAAACCCTGGGATCGCACCAGCTGCTCTGTAAATAAGTATTAAGCATAATCTATTTTTACCTCATAATAATTTACCTACTAGTTTTAGGTATTCTAAACGTGTATGTGTGTGTATGTGTGTGTGTGTGGGTCTGTCTGCCTTTCTCTTGTCTTTCTCAGATCTGGCATGCTTCATTCAAACCCAGGGGACTATGTCTGGGGTCAGGGAGGTCTAGACGCTGTTATCACTGAGGTCAGTAAAGTCGCCGGGACCAAAGTCTTGGCTTGAACAACAGGCCCACGCTGACACCCCGATACATCTCTGTCGTTTTTTGCCTCTTTCATTCCTCTAGTTGTTAGGTCAGTTTGAGAGCACGGGTCCGCCTCCTGCGGAGAAGGAGATGATCTGGTCCCTCCCCATGGTCCGCGTCTCTCAAGAACAGACAGGTGTGTTCCAGCCAAGCCACAGTTCACCACTTCCAGCGTCATAGGTGCAGAGTCTGATGCTAAGTATCACCAGCTAACCCCTGTTATGGACATGTTAGTCTAGTATATTTCAGTAATCCTGAAGATTAAAGATGGCATACTCAGATTAGCCATCCTATAGACCTTCTAGGGTGTCAGCACCTTTACCTGCACTGCAAGTCATTGTGATCTCTTTTTATGTAAACATTTTTCCCTGAATGCCACATTGGTAGACGACTGCCTTGCAGATAGCAGCGTATTTGTGAGACCGTGTTTCAAATCGGCCAGAAGTGCCATTTTTTGGGGACGGGGTTGGTAATTAAATAATTAATTAATCATATTTTATTTATTAATAATTACATTGTGCCAGCTTTGTCTCCTGTAAACTCAATTGAGATAGGTCAGAGAATGTTTGTTTCCGGTATAGCGTGCGTTTTTTACGATGAACGTTCCTCTTTCTCAGATAGCAGACTGGAGTGTCCGGTGTGCAGAGAGGAGTACAGGGTTGGAGAGTCGGTCAAGAAGCTGCCCTGCATCCATTACTTCCATAGTGACTGCATAGTGCCTTGGCTTGAACTGGTAAGTGGGGGGGGCTATATATGTGGAATGTGGGCGTGTATGTGGAATGTGGGCGTGTACGTGGAATGGCTATGTGGAATTCCAGATGGGCAGCTAGTTAAACAGAGATTATAAACTTTTTGCCTGAATCTATCCTGGTTTTCCTAAACCGTGTCCAACAGCTATTTTCTAGCAACATGAATGACCCAAGACTCGTTTGGCTGAGGCCCTTGATGACGTTCGTAGGCGTTGTGCGACATCCTGTGAAGTTGCTGTCCTGGAGGGCATGCTCCCAGATGCAATGGGGTTATGGCAACACGTGTACTTGATGTCGGTTCACCCTGAAACCATGCTCTCAATGGTGCTTCTGGAGGAGTCAATGGTGCTTCTGGAGGAGTCAATGGTGCTTCTGGAGGAGTCAATGGTGCTTCTGGAGGAGTCAATGGTGCTTCTGGAGGAGCCAATGGTGCTTCTGGAGGAGCCAATGGTGCTTCTGGAGGAGCCAATGGTGCTTCTGGAGGAGCCAATGGTGCTTCTGGAGGAGCCAATGGTGCTTCTGGAGGAGTCAATGGTGCTTCTGGAGGAGTTAATGGTGCTTCTGGAGGAGTCAATGGTGCTTCTGGAATAGTTTGTGACGGTGCTTCTGGAGGAGTTTGTGACGGTGCTTCTGGAGGAGTTTGTGACGGTGCTTCTGGAGGAGTTTGTGACGGTGCTTCTGGAGGAGTTTGTGACGGTGCTTCTGGAGGAGTTTGTGACGGTGCTTCTGGAGGAGGTTGTGACGGTGCTTCTGGAGGAGTTTGTGACGGTGCTTCTGGAGGAGTTTGTGACGGTGCTTCTGGAGGAGTTTGTGACGGTGCTTCTGGAGGAGTTTGTGACGGTGCTTCTGGAGGAGTTTGTGACGGTGCTTCTGGAGGACTTTGTGACGGTGCTTCTGGAGGAGTTTGTGGCGGTGCTTCTGGAGGACTTTGTGACGGTGCTTCTGGAGGACTTTGTGACGGTGCTCAGGGACAGGAAAGATTCGCTCAGTCGCCATAAGTGCCACCTCTGTGTCTGTGAAGTGGGAGCATTTCAGGACCTTGGTGTTTTGCGCACAAAACCTTCTCCCTGACGGCAGACTAGTCATTGCTCACAATCCATGATAATTGAGTTAGAGCCACGTGTGGCCACGAGATCATGGGTAAACACAATTAAGGAGCCCCGTGTTGAGTGTCAACAGGGTGGAAGTGACATCGCCAAATCCTCACCACTAGGGGTCACTCCACCGGGATGAAAACGGTTGAGCAGGATCTGGCCCCCGATATGCCTGCTTACTGACAAGACTTGAAGGCACTTTGGTGTCGGCTTGTCCAGGTGGGATAGAGAAAGTAATTTGCAATAGTTCCCAGATGGTGTTTACAGTGTGTGGACGTGAGCCTTGAACAGCCTTTCAAAGCATTATAACCAAATTGGCAGGTTAATGCTAGAATCTGCAGGCAAACGCTCCCGCTACTTGATCTGTGCCTGCCCTGGAGGCCGTGGCCTTGCTAGAGTCAACATGCATGAGAGTCCTACAGAGATCTTGATCTCACTGTCTACATTGGCAATGGGAGCGCTCGCCTGTCTGTGTGTTGGTTTCCTTGATGTGTGCAGATTTTTTGCCTTTGTGGTTGTGAGGTGTCAGTTTGTGTGATCTAGCTGGTTTCTCTTTTATAAGATGTTGTTATCTGAAGAACCCGCCACACTCTGTCTTCACCATTGAAGCGAGGCTCTGAACTTGCCAATATACTGCTCTTTATCGTCTTTGCTTTGCGAAGATCGTAGTTTGTTCTCCGACATGTCTCTCTTGCCTTAAATCTGTTACATGCATTTTAACACACTTTCGGTATTGCACATAAAATGCCATTCACATGCTTTATTTAAAGATATATTTTCATGTATTTATGCTTTAATAATAGACACTGTGAGTGAAGGATGAAGGAGAAAATGTTTTGCTTAAAACCACTATTGCTTCCTGCTTCCCTTTTACTCATGAACAAACAAGAATGAGCCAAACAGAGGCTTGGTCTGGCTTGCCCTGGGGGTTGGGGGGTCGGGGGGTTGATGATCACACTTGTTCTCTTAGCTTGTCACACGGGCGAGTGTAAAATAGGACATTTGGGGGGCACCTTCCTAAAATCCCCTTTGATAAAATATTGTGTCAAAATTATTGGCACCTCTGTTTTCTGTACTTTGTGCACCGTCCTTCAAAGGTTAGGATGCCGACTGAGGCTTTACTCGCATTTTCTATGAGATGAGAACATTTCAATAGGGATTTGAGAATATTCCTCTAAACAGAACTTTTCCACTACCTTGAGTCCCTTCATTCTTTGTTATGGACTCTTCTCAATTCATACCACAGGTTTTCAATGTCAATCAAGTCCAGAGACTGAGATGGCTTTTGCAAATCATAGCTTTTTCGGTTTTGCTTGTCCTCGTTGTCTTTCTGGAAGATTCACTTGTGGGCAAGTTAAATCTCCTTGGCAGAGGCAACAATGTTCGTGGCTGTAATGTATGACGGATATGAAAAAGAAAAAAAAGATGTTTTGACATCAATCTATTTTCCCACAGCATGACACATGTCCGGTGTGTCGTAAAAGTCTTGACGGCGTAGACCAGAGCATCCAGACCTCATCTGAACCCCTGGAGTCCCCATGCATAAGAACTGACCCTCAGGAGGAGAGCCAGGCTATTTGAGGATCTGGCCTCCTTATCTTCTACCACTCTGGCGCCACACCTCCTCTCCTCATTTTCTCCTGAACAAGGTTCACCGCAGTCCTCATTCAGACTCGTCATCCGTCGCTCCTCTGTATTGATGCCTTATTTTTTTAAGAGACAAATTTCCAATAAACTCTGCTTCAATATGAGGAATTAAACTCAGATATTCACCTCTCATATTTCCGTCACCCACTGATCTGCCTTAATCCATATCACCTCACCTGCAAACAGTACCAAACATAATGTGATGGTTTTTACTTGTCCGCTCGTAGTGATGTTTCCCCTAGTTATGATTGGGTTGGATGATTGTTTCATTCCAAACACATTAAGGGGATCTGAACTCGCCTTCTAGCATTGCCACACTTGCTAAGATAATTTTCTCACAGACAATTCAGGGATTTGAAAAGAAATGGCGTATACTTGTAAACTCCTTTTAGCATGCTTAAGGGCATTTGGCTTTTGTGAGATTGAGGAGATTACTGGGAGACAACTCCTTCACATCTTTTTAATCTCACATAGCAGTATTGGTTGGTACTGTTCAAATCTTAAGTCCCCTATTAAAACCAGATGCTGTTTTCAGTCTCAAGTTCCTTTTAAAATTACACCTTAAGGACATCACCATTATTATCATTTAATGGGTCTATATATTTATTGGGAATGTATATGTGTAAATGTGTATATACATGCATATGTTTGTTATCAAATACATCTGAACGGCAATGAGGTGATAATGAGATTTGAAGACTAATAAAAATTACTAGATTGATAAAACAGGTTTGAAAAACGTGTCATAATTGAAGGCCAAATATTTCCTCAACTATTCAGCACCAGAAAACATCCTAAATGTAGTAGCACTATTCAGTGTAGTGCAGGTGTTGGCAGCGGGCCGCTCATTAACCTGAACCGTGCTGCCTTCGACAATTGTTTTAGCAGCCCAAAGTTATTCATTTAAGAAAAATACGAAGAAAACCAATAATCGATTTAGGATATGGCTTTTTACATAAGAAATTACGCCTATCCGTAGTCCCTATTCTACACAGAACAGTGGGCACGCACTCACGTAAAGACTGTCCTTCGTTTTCTCGTGCAATTATATATGATATATATATAAGGCTATACGCATCAACCTTAAACAGATTCTGATAGTTTACACATTCTGGTAATGGTCTGCTGTCTTTGCATCAGCTATTCATTCCACTTTCGTTATTATGGCAAAAATACCCTTAAAATGGGGGCATTTTAGCACCCACAGGAGAAAGTGCATGTCCAGTAGCCTCCCATACGACATCTGCCCGGTGCCTCCTTTCCTCCTCCTCGCCCTGCTGCCCATCTCCCCTCCTCTCCCCTCCCCGTGTGACTGAGAGTGCCCGTGTTGTACTGACAGAAACGATACGGGCTTACAGACATGGAGGCCCGATTAATGACAGAGACCCATTCCGACACGTCTCGGCTCAGCTAACGTTTCACCAGAGAGGAGGTCCGGTCGCGTTTGGGGATAATATCAAGGATACCAATTGCTGTGAGGAGAAAACAAACTGGTTGAGGGGGCAGAAATAGAGGGAGATCCATTTCGGGTCTCTGTTGATTCAACGCAGCCGCCATTTTGTTGACAGTTCGTGTTTTTTTAATAACGTACACAGCGCTGCATACATTTAATTTAATTTGCACACATATATGCTTCCTTAGCTATTTCTGAACGTTTTGCTGTTGCATTTGTCTTTCCTCGTTTGATAAAAGAAAAGCCACGGATGGACAACAGAAGCTGATATTTGCTAACGTGCTAGCTAGCTTGTAGCTAAATATTATTGCATCGTTCGCCGTCATAGCTTAGCGTTAGTCACATAGCTTAGCGTTAGCCGCAGAGCTAGCGTTAGCCCCATAGCTTAGCGTTAGTCACATAGCTTAGCGTTAGCCGCAGAGCTAGCGTTAGCCCCATAGCTTAGCGTTAGCCACATAGCTTGCAAGAGTCGTAAAAATGACAGGACATGTTATATCGTTCTTTGGTTTCGTACTCATTTCCTTATTTGTGAACTTTATCAAACAAAACGGATACTATTAAACTATGTAACGCTGTCAACTGGATATATTTCACTGTATTTTACAGGTATGGCCACGTTGCTATAAATCTAAGTTATCCTAGCATTGCTGCCCACATATTACCGTTGGCTTGCTAGCAGGCACCATCGATACAATTTAGCTTTAGCATTTGTTATTATTGAACGACCTATAGCTTATTGATGATAAACAACATAATAAGCTCAATACATACATTTAATCAATTCTCAGGAGTACAAGATATATTTTGCCTGGCTACTTTCCCCCTTTAAATATACAAATGGCATCAATAATTTACCGCCTTTAAGGGTCAGTCTAATAACTTAGTTTTTTTATTATATATTTTCTTATGCAATATTATTATCATGTGTTGGTTTGGGTCAGTGTTATCCAATAATAGCTGAATTATTAGTTAGTTATACAGTTATAACTGAGCACGTTGCTTATAACAGCTATATTACAAACAGTATTACCAATACAATTGGTACTTTTTAAATGGATTTCTTTTGAGGATCTGTCAGAATTCACAATTCATCACCGAAAATGGACTTATAATATTTATATTTTGTTATCTTTGCGTTTTTTTGTTGCAAATCAGCAGTTGGGACATAAATACTGTGGCCACCATGTTAATACGCACGAAGGGAGGATTTCCATCAAAATAATGTGAACAGTGTTTTTGGACTCCTACGGAGGTGAGTGGATGCATGTCGTTTATAACATACATTCTGACATACTTACGGGCTATTATAACAGTTCACATTTTTTATAATAATTGTCCATCTTCATTATGGACGCATATGTTTTTTGATCGATAGTGATCACACTATCCCCGCACCCATCTTTATCAAACGTTTTCGCACGAGGTGATTTGATATTATTGTGGTTCATGCATTTTTATATTCAATGCATTTTAGTATTAGACATTTTTGCCTGTATGTTTTGAAACATAGTAGCTGAATATGCGACCAGGATATGACTAAGCATTGAGGTTGACACGTAACGTAATTTAATTTCTAACTGTTTGTAGCTTGGGTATCTTTTACTAGTTGAGTTAGTAGTGGTTCTTAACCTCTGCCTACAATTCTTAATAACGCAGATAGTTTCCTTGTAAAGAGAAGAAAAGTACACAACAAACTCCCCATTTACTATTTGAACCTGTCCATGACCTTATCCTACCAGCACATATTTCCACATAACCTTCAGATACACCCAGTCAGAGTAGTATTCTACTATTATACTGACTTTAGTTTATTGCCCAGTTCTCCTGTTGATTACTGACAACAGGTGCATATCCCACAGAATGACTGGCATAAAGGGCAACGCTGTCGCTGACTCTCACAATATTATTTTTAAAATAAACAAATTAAGTTCTGGGATTTATCACACTTGCTGGAGAAATAATAAACTATCTAGCCTAGTTTGAACCATACTGTAATAGCTAAGATGTCAATTATGGTTATTGACAATATCAACTGCCGTTGGTGGTTTTAAAACCAAAGCGTTTTATATTGGTCCAGAGCATGCTGTCAAGGCTGTTTTTGATACTACTCCACGGACCAAAAGTGAAATCAGCAGTTCCGAACAACTATGTGCAACAGATGGGAGGGGGCTCTCAAAGTTGTTTACTATGTTCCCATTTCAACATATTCCTCAGACGTTGTTATTCTGTCAAGCAGTTTCCCTGAAAATTCTGTCATTCCTTTGCGGGCCTGTCGCTGGCTGTTTCATTGCTTTTAGACGATTCGTTGATCTCAGAATGCTCTTTCATAATAGGGATTGAAAGGAATATTCAGTTGTGTATATATATGCATTGTCTTAGTGAAATAATGTTCCAGTTTCGTCTGTGCGCTCAGTAGGAGTAGACCCTCTGTATGTCAATCTCTAGTAGACTAATCAATATATAAACTCTTCCGCTAACCGAAGAACAGTTTAGATCTGCCTCTCCCTATGGGCTTTGTATTGACACATAAGCCTAATTAGTGGAATGAACAGGTATCTTAGAATTAGCAAACAGTTATAGGGGTATTCTGTTTATGCAAATCCCCTCGTTAGACTAAAACAGTCATGAATCAGATTTGACTGTTGTCTTGTTCTGCCAGTAGCCATTTCCTCGCTAATTCTGCTGCTTGTTTTTATGCACACTCAGATCAGCACAAGGTATGTAATGACAATGCAGAGACCACAACAACAGTCTTTGAAAAGCAGCTAGTAAAAAAACTAGAGGGGGATGACTGTCACAAAATGAAGGCAGGGTATGGAGGAAAACAGGGGAGAAACAATGGGGGGGACAAAATGTGTTTTTGATTAGTAGGAAATAGGAATACAGCGACTGCAGTATGTTGGCTTTCGTCAGACTCAAGATTTCCCAAGAAAACGAGAGAGATGAGGGAATGGATAGAAAGGGGAGATAAGAAGAAGTGTGAAGTTGATGGATTACATTAGAAAGGGTGTGATTTGAGTGTCAGAGGGGGGGTGGATCATTCAAGTAAACACGGAGACGCTGGATCACAGTGAAAGTGAAATGCTGCTCTCCTTCCCAGTACATTAGAAGTTACTAGTAAAACCCCAGACGTTGTGCTCCTTCCCAGTATAGTAGAAGTTACTAGTAAAACCCCAGACGTTGTGTTCCTTCCCAGTACATTAGAAGTTACTAGTAAAACCCCAGACGTTGTGCTCCTTCCCAGTACATTAGAAGTTACTCGTATAACCCCAGACGTTGCTCTCCTTCCCAGTACATTAGAAGTTACTTGTAAAACCCCAGACGTTGTGCTCCTTCCCAGTACATTAGAAGTTACTCGTATAACCCCAGACGTTGCTCTCTTTCCCAGTACATTAGAAGTTACTTGTAAAACCCCAGACGTTGTGTTCCTTCCCAGTATAGTAGAAGTTACTAGTAAAACCCCAGACGTTGCTCTCCTTCCCAGTACATTAGAAGTTACTAGTAAAACAATAACCCCCGAAAACAAGTGTTCGCGCACACTTTTGGATGTTGTCAAAGTTAGAACTATCTCTCTCTGACTGCTTTATCTGATGACTTTCCCCAAGCTCAACTAAGTGACTATGGTAGCGCTTGTCGCCACAGTAGGCCAGGCACTCAGACAGCATGCTGCTCTGTCTCGCGTTATCTTATTGGCTACTGCAAAGGGGCTGGGAACAGCAGCCGGATCCTCTGTTTCACTGAGGGCCAAATGTGCTGAGGTCACAGTTCTGAATCCCCTTCAAATTACTTCACCCAGAGAAAGCACCTGCCCGGGGCGAGCGCGCATTACACCGCTCAGTGGCTGTAGGGAACCCAAGCAGAACATTTCTTTCTTACGGACGCGTCGGTTCTCAGAGAACACGATTAAAGGAGCCTTGCCGCAGCCCCCAGCTCGGAGACACGATCAAATGAGAACATTCTCGAGAATGGTTTAGTTAACAGTTTCTTCTGTATCACCTGTGGAGCGATTGCGTGTTCGGTTGTAATTACTAGATTACCCATCATTCTCTGTAACTTCATCTGCGGGTCAGAACATAGACCTCAGGGGTTGGATCAATCATATTGGCGGAGGCGTGCTTGTCTAAGATCAGGTCAACTTTGTCTAAAGCATCTACTTTTTGCCATGATTTTGACCAAATCCATTTTAAACCACACCTGATATTCTAAGCTGCTTGTTAGTGACATGCATTCCCCATTCCTTCGAGGGCTGGTCAAAGTTCTAGTACTTTAGTGGGTGGTTTGTATTAAGGTCTTATGCATCAAAACTACACATACATTTTAATTGATGCCCAGCTGGGTAAATATGTCTGGGTTTTAAGGAAGCACTAAGGATGTACATGTCATTATGTGTATGTGGTAAGCATTTGTCACGCACCTTGTCCTGTTTACTAGTGTAAAGTGTCAGAAAGAAACGCCTTGTGGTTGGGGGTGTTGTTTCTTTTTTGGTTGACTAAATGCACGCCATTTTCTTTCTTTCACCTTTCCCCTATCTTGACCTATCCCCTCTCCTCTCCACCTGCTGTTCTCTCTGCAGCTCTAAGGACGGAGAAATAGGGCTGAGCAACCAGGAAGGAAGCAAAGCTACAGAACAAGGGTTGCTCTTTAACTTTCCCTAAATCCCCCTCCCCCTTGCTCCCTTCAGCTCAACCCTACCTTCACCCGGACCACAGCCCATTTCCCTAGAACCCGCTCTGGCATTGAAAATATTCCTCCCTAGTCAACCATTGCCCCCCTAAATCTCTGATGGATCAGAGGACTCAGGGGGGACCTTCCGCTCCTTCCCCCCTTCCCAACACTGCTCCGCCAGGGTTTCGAGAAAAGGAGGGAGCGGGTGGAAAGAAAGAAGGAGAGGAAGAGAAGGAACGAGAGGAATCCAAAACAAACTCGTCTTCGGTCGGGGGTGGAGGGCCGGGCTCCGGTGACCAGCAGCAGTCCCCCCAGTTCTCAGTCAAAGAAAGCAGCTACTCCGAGGGCAACGTCAAACTCAAGATCGGTGTGCAGGCCAAGCGCACAAAGAAGCCGCCCAAGATCCTGGAGAACTACGTGTGCCGGCCGGCCTTCCGGGCCACCGTGAGGCACAGTGGGCGTGGAGGCGGAAGGGGAAGCCGCGGAGGGACAGGCGAAGGGGGTAACCAAACCCAAAGCCCACCCCACGGCAAGGAGAGAGAGCAAAGTCCGGGCATGAACCGACCCAACACGCTGTCTGAGTCTGTTGCTCCTCTTCCAGCTCCTCCTCTAGCGCCTGCTCCAGCTCCTGCTCCAGCTCCTGCTCCCGCTCCTGCTCCTTCCATCTTATCCACTTCAGTGAATGGGAGTACTGCCGATAAACGGGTAAGAATGGCAAGCATGTACTAGGCTAGGGTCTTGATTGAAAAACCGTTTACATGTCAAACCAGTATTATAAACTAAGGAGACTAACAGGAATTGCACAAGACCGCTCTTGCTTTGGACTGTGCCAAAAAAGAGGGGAAAACAATATGGACTGCCAGTTCACACATATATGTTCATCTCCCAACTGTCTTTCACTGGTACGAATTCACAACTGATATTTCTTTTCTTCGTGTCTTTTTTTCTTCCCTGAATTCTGGCATTCCATTTTTTTCTCTATTTTTTCCTCCTGTTCCTGTGACTGTCTTCTTTCCCCACCACTTTCAACCCTCTCTAGTTTTCTATTCCTCCCATGGTCCCATTCTGTCCCCGATGAACTGTTATTGAGTTAATACTATTCTCCTTGCAAGCTGAACTAGGACGCTGTAATGCAGCAATAACCTGCAATATACACAAAGTTTTCTAATAATAACATTATTATTATCAAAATGATTTGTAACTTTCTTTTGTGAAACATGACCTGAGCATTGACGGAATGAACTTTATGTGAATAAGTACGCCTTATCTTTCCAGAATTAATGGCCTAATACTATTTAAACATTTTTTTGTCATTGTGTATTCACAGGGTGCTTCAAAACCGGCCTGTAAGTCGGAGAAGTTGGAAGCAAAGTCAAAATCCGGCATGTCTACGGAGAGGCCGTTGAGTCTTCACCGACTTTCAACAGATGGCAAAACACACCACGCCACCATAAAGAAGACAGCCAGTCCCCTAACGGAGACGCCAACCTCCTCGCCTTGCCGTAATGCGCCCCCATCGCAGGAATCGAGTATGGAAGGCACTACCAAACCTCATGTGTACCCATACAGCAATGAGGGTCAACGAGAGAAGGACAGGGGTGTTCCTAGTTGGAGCTCTCCGACTGTCACTGAGAAACTCGCGCAACTCATAGCCACCTGCCCTCCTTCAAAGTCCACCAAGGTGAAGCCCCTCAAACCGGCAACCTCCCCCACTAGCCACATCAGTTCTAACTTCATGGCCCCCACCTCGAAGCAGCGAGACCGCGCTATGGCCAACAGGGCGACATATTCCAGAACAGTCCACCTTGCTCCACCCCTAGCAGTCTCGCGCCCTCCTGGCCGCCCGTACGGCTCACGGAACAACAAAGACGGTATTGCTGAGAAGTCCTCCACCCCAACCGGGAAAGAGGAGGCAGACGGCAGCAACAGCAGTCGAAGCAGCAGCCCCACGCTAACCTACTGCGGTGGCAACAGCCGCCTGGTAACTAATTCCAAGGACAGTGACAGTGACAAAAATGTCACGAAGCCACCACATTCACGCCTCACTCACTGCCCGCCACTCCACTCCTCACCCTCTTCCTGTTCACCTACTCTTTTGTTAACCAGCTTTTCTTCAGTGCAGAGGACTGGGAGTGCTTCAAGTCACCAGGCCTCCCCTTCTGCTCAAGGACACCTTTCTATAGATAGAGAGCAAGGCAGAAACAGTCCTTCTCAGGCAAAAGAGAGGGAGAGCGGTGAAAGGGACAATGGTGATATAGAGAGTGGTGAGAGGGAGAGGGCTGACAGGACGAACAGTGAGAGGGAGCTGAGTGAGAGGGTGCTGAGTGAGAGGGAGCGCAGTGAGAGTGAGCGCAGTGCGAGGGAGCACAGTGAGAGGGAGCACAGTGCGAGGGAGCACAGTGAGAGGGAGCGCAGTGCGAGGGAGCGCAGTGAGAGGGAGCACAGTGAGAGGGAGCACAGTGACAGGGAGCGCCGTGACAGGGAGCGCCGTGACAGGGAGCGCCGTGACAGGGAGCGCAGTGACAGGGAGCGCCGTGACAGAGAGCGCCGTGACAGAGAGCGCCGTGACAGGGACCGCCGTGACAGGGAGCGCCGTGATAGGGTACGTGATCAAGACTGCTCCAGAGACATAGCCAAATACAACCCTCTATCCGTATTGGGCAAGCAGCAGGCCAAGGTCAAAGGAGGAAGTCAGTCACTCAGAAGTGAGAGAGGCACCAGCTTGAGCCCTAGTAAACAAAGTCCCAACAGGGACAGTCATGGGAGCGGGTCTTCCAGTCCACTGGATTCTGGCAGACTGACCACGTCGCCTCCAGAGCCGGACTGCAACCGCTCACCCCCTTCACTCAGAGATGAGTCACCGGGAGACGAGTCACCTGACTCTCCCCCAGAGCAAGACAACAAACCCCTCAAGAAGCGGCGAGGCAGAAAGCCCCGCTGGACAAAGATAGTGAACCGGACACAGAGGATAGGTCAGGACAGCCCCTCTGACCAATGCAAAACCATCACACATTTATTGTCAGGCCTTGATACGCCCCCTCCCATACGCAGGCCTGTAGGACGGCCTCCTAACCCCAATAAAGTTGTATCTTCCACCGTGTCGCAACTTTTCCCTCAGCCACCCAGAAAAAGGGGACGCCCCAAATCAAAAATGCCCAGGCTTGACGCCCCGACTCGCGGACGTCCTCCTCACAAACTGGCCCCCTCCAAGGCTTTTTCGCTACTCAAGTCAAAAGAGGAGCAGGACCCCCCTGTTCTCCACCCAGAGGTTGACCTAAATCCTCCAAAACCTATGCCCAGGAAGCGGGGGCGACCCAAACGCCTGCCCCCGACCTTACCGCCAGAGGGTCAACCTCCAACTCTTGCACCGGAAGCTGGGGATGGGAAACAGTTCGGGAACAAGGGCAACGGGCAACTCATTATGAAGACCATTATTGGCAAGATCAACAAGATGAAAAGTGTCAAACGCAAACGGTTCCTCAGCCAGATCCTACTTGGACCAAGGTCTGGGCCAGAGCAGGAGACACCCAGAGGATCGGCTAGTGCGGTGGTGGGCCAGGTAGCTGCTGCAACCCAGTCGTTATCCTCCCTGGCAGCTTCTTTTGGAGGGAAACTTGGGCCCCAGATCAATGTGAGCAAAAAGGGGACGATATACATGGGAAAAAGGAGGGGGCGAAAACCAAAACCGTTGGGCAACTCATCTGCAACGCCGTCCCCTGAGGGGGGTTTCCTGTCCCCGAGCACCACGTCGCCCCTCCACCCCCATCACCAATCCCAGCAGCAACAGCACTCACTTCCATCCACAGGGGTGTTTCCCTCCCCCTCGCTCTCCCAGTCCAGCGGAGGCCTGAGCCCCATCAGCGATGGCAGCTTTGTTGATCCCGGGTCAGTGCACTTCCTGACCCATCCGCACTTCCATAGTCACTCCCACCACGGCCACCACTCGTTCACGTTCCCTCCCCCGACCTTTTCCGCTCCCTCACCTCGCACAATGGGCCCCCTAGGCTCCTCGGCGGCCGCGGCCTCTCAGAAGAAGTTGTACCGTGGCTACCATCACCACCACCACCACCATTACAGGCAGCACTACCTCTACCGGAAGCCTTCTCCCCCCAGGCCCCTCCACCCAACCTCGCCCGCACCCTTAAGCGAGCTGAAGGAAGCCACCCCCTCCCCCGTCAGTGAGTCCCACAGTGATGAGACCATACCCAGCGACAGCGGCATTGGAACGGACAACAATAGCACTTCTGACCGAGGCGAGAAAACCGGAGGCGCCCTGGGAGGCGTGACAATTCCACCTGGGATTGCCAGTGGGCTTTTAATGCCTGGTGTGATGGGCTCAGGTGTAGCAGTGGGTGTTGGGCTCAGCCCGCGCGGTAGACGGAGACATTCTTCTTCGATGCTTCTGGAGCATCCGTCACCCTCCCCGCCACCGCTGGGGCCGAGGTCCTCAGCAGCACCGCGCAGGCCCCACCCGGCAGCCGCTCCGTCAGTGCTTGTGGGCCACAAAGAGAAGCACAAGCACAAATGCAAGCGCCGGAGCCACGGCTGCCCGAGCTATGACAAGCTCAAGAGGCAGAAGCGCAAACGGAAGAAGAAGTACCTGCAGCTGCGCTCCCGGCGCCAGGACCCAGACTTCCTGGCCGAGCTGGATGAGATTGTGGTGAGGCTGAGTGAGGTCAGGATTGCCCACCGCACACCGGCGCTGAGACTAGGAAGTGGGCTGGGTATGCCCACTGGGGCTGCCGGGGCAGGCAGGGTGCCAGGGCCGGCTGGCAGGCCTGCCGGGGCCATGGGAGGCGCTGGGGGGCCCCCTCCGCATCACTACCTGCACAGAGACCTGCTCCCCACAATCTTCAGAATCAATTTCAGCGGCTACTACTCACCCCACCCGTCGTACCCCTGCGACTCGCTGCACTATGTCCGTAAGCCGGACCTGAAAAAGAAGCGCGGACGTCCTCCCAAGCTGCGGGAATCCATGTCGGATGTACCTTTTGTTCACGGATTGGGATTTCCACTGTCCAGTGGCGGGTTCTACCACCCGTCCTATGGAGTCCCCTACTCGTCCAGTTCCCTCGGGCTCGGCTACTATAGAGGGTACCCTCCGGCTAGTGCCTTGTACCCGCATCACCAGAACCCCCACCCGACCCCGTCTCACCACTCGCATCACTCCCCCTCCTTCCCCCCACCACCGCCACCCCCTTCCTATGTACACCACCACCACCCATCACACCTCCTGCTCAACCCCTCCAAGTTCCACAAGAAGAAACACAAGCTGCTCAGGCAGGAGTTCTTGGGCACGGGACGGTCCCCCGTACTTTACCCCCCCATGTCGTCTGAGCTGTCGTTTGGTTGGCACCACAAGCATAAGCATCGACACAAACACAGAGAACGCTGCCCTGAAGAGGAAAATGAAGAGGGTGTAGGAGCAGGAATGTCAGAGAACCCGGGGTCGGGAAGAGGAGATCGTGGATCCAGCGCGTCCGCGATGGCTGATTCTCTGCAACGCTGCCGCTTCGGTAGAGACTCCTCAGCTACTGCTCCAAGCACCAACAAACAGGCCACTTCCACCTTGGCCAACTCGCCTTCCTCGTCATCCTCTTCATCTGCAGAGAGGTACAAGCGCAAGGATACACCCCTGTCCTGCCTGGGGCCCTCGCGCCTTTCCCTGGGCCACCACCCTGTTGAGTCCTGGTTTAGGACGGGCAACTCTGAGGCCGACTACACTAAGCTCTCCCGGAACCCAGCGGGGGACGGCCAGGGCCCTTTCACTGACGGGCAGGACGAGAACCGGGCAGCCTGCTCTGACAGCGAGGAGGACGAGGAGGATGATGATGAGCCCCAGACGCCCACAGACGAGACTGAGTCTAATTCCCAGGACCCCCCACACCACACCAACCTGTTCGCCACTGCATTGACTCGCACTTCTTTAAGGGGAGGCCATGTCGGAAAAGGCCAGGCTCCGGAGAGCCTCAATTTCCCCCGGATGGAGCGGTCGTTAAGGAAGGAGAGCTCTACGTCAGCTGAGAGGAGAGAGATTGGTGAGTCACCGTGACGGGGCTTTCTGTTTATTTCAAGTGTGTGTTTCAGCCTACAGTGTGTGTCTTTCAGCCTACAGTATGTGTGTTTCAGCCTACAGTATGTGTGTTTCAGCCTACAGTATGTGTGTTTCAGCCTACAGTAGGTGTGTTTCAGCCTATAGTATGTGTGTTTCAGCCTACAGTATGTGTGTTTCAGCCCACAGTATGTGTGTTTCAGCCTACAGTATGTGTGTTTCAGCCTACAGTAGGTGTGTTTCAGCCTACAGCAGGTGTGTTTCAGCCTGCAGCAGGTGTGTTTCAGCCCACAGTATGTGTGTTTCAGCCTACAGTAGGTGTGTTTCAGCCTATAGTAGGTGTTTTTCAGCCTACAGTATGTGTGTTTCAGCCTACAGTAGGTGTGTTTCAGCCTACAGTAGGTGTGTTTCAGCCTATAGTATGTGTGTTTCAGCCTACAGTATGTGTGTTTCAGCCTACAGTATGTGTGTTTCAGCCTACAGTATGTGTGTTTCAGCCTACAGTAGGTGTGTTTCAGCCTACAGTAGGTGTGTTTCAGCCTACAGTAGGTGTGTTTCAGCCTACAGCAGGTGTGTTTCAGCCTGCAGCAGGTGTGTTTCAGCCTGCAGCAGGTGTGTTTCAGCCTACAGCAGGTGTGTTTCAGCCTACAGCAGGTGTGTTTTTAAGCCTACAGCAGGTGTGTTTCAGCCTACAGCAGGTGTGTTTCAGCCTACAGTATGTGTGTTTCAGCCTACAGTAGGTGTGTTTCAGCCTACAGTAGGTGTGTTTCAGCCTACAGTAGGTGTGTTTCAGCCTACAGCAGGTGTGTTTCAGCCTGCAGCAGGTGTGTTTCAGCCTGCAGCAGGTGTGTTTCAGCCTACAGCAGGTGTGTTTCAGCCTACAGCAGGTGTGTTTCAGCCTACAGCAGGTGTGTTTCAGCCTACAGCAGGTGTGTTTCAGCCTACACTAGGTGTGTTTCAGCCTACAGTAGGTGTGTTTCAGCCTACAGTAGGTGTGTTTCAGCCTACAGCAGGTGTGTTTCAGCCTACAGCAGGTGTGTTTCAGCCTACAGCAGGTGTGTTTCACCATACAGCAGGTGTGTTTCAGCCTACAGCAGGTGTGTTTCAGCCTACAGCAGGTGTGTTTCAGCCTACAGCAGGTGTGTTTCAGTCTACAGCAGGTGTGTTTCAGCCTACAGCAGGTGTGTTTCAGCCTACAGCAGGTGTGTTTCAGCCTACAGCAGGTGTGTTTCAGCCTACAGCAGGTGTGTTTCAGCCTACAGTAGGTGTGTTTCAGCCTACAGTATGTGTGTTTCAGCCTACAGCAGGTGTGTTTCAGCCTACAGCAGGTGTGTTTCAGCCTGCAGCAGGTGTGTTTCAGCCTACAGCAGGTGTGTTTCAGCCTATAGCAGGTGTGTTTCAGCCTACAGCAGGTGTGTTTCAGCCTACAGCAGGTGTGTTTCAGCCTACAGCAGGTGTGTTTCAGCCTACAGCAGGTGTGTTTCAGCCTACAGTATGTGTGTTTCAGCCTACAGTAGGTGTGTTTCAGCCTACAGTAGGTGTGTTTCAGCCTACAGTAGGTGTGTTTCAGCCTACAGCAGGTGTGTTTCAGCCTACAGCAGGTGTGTTTCAGCCTACAGCAGGTGTGTTTCAGCCTACAGCAGGTGTGTTTCAGCCTACAGCAGGTGTGTTTCAGCCTGCAGCAGGTGTGTTTCAGCCTGCAGCAGGTGTGTTTCAGCCTGCAGCAGGTGTGTTTCAGCCTACAGCAGGTGTGTTTCAGCCTACAGCAGGTGTGTTTCAGCCTACAGCAGGTGTGTTTCAGCCTACAGCAGGTGTGTTTCAGCCTACAGCAGGTGTGTTTCAGCCTACACTAGGTGTGTTTCAGCCTACAGCAGGTGTGTTTCAGCCTACAGCAGGTGTGTTTCAGCCTACAGCAGGTGTGTTTCAGGCTACAGCAGGTGTGTTTCAGCATACAGCAGGTGTGTTTCAGCCTACAGCAGGTGTGTTTCAGCCTACAGTAGGTGTGTTTCAGCCTACAGCAGGTGTGTCTGGTGGCCGAGTCTGCATTAACAGTTTCTTGCTAAATTAAAGCTCAAGACACTGCTAGTAGAGGCTGTATAATCAATGCACGGCAGTCATTCTCATGCTTCTGACTGTTTGTATTGATGAAAAGTACTTTCACATGCCATGGGCTATACATAGCTCCAAATTGGTGCCAATAAATTTCATTTGGTCCCAAATTTAGTCGGACATTTACAGAATTGTGCACCAAATTCACTTCCAAAACCAGGTCCGCTGCTAGTGCCTCAAATATTCAGCGGCGTGTGTTTTGATGGGATGTTGTCCGCTTGGCTTCATTGCTTGGCGAGCAAAGGCCTTGTTATGCACAGCTATTGTTAGCAGTATTGATTTCAGGGTCATGTTTCCATGCAGTGAAAACTGGCCACAGAACATCATTGGGAAATGGCCTACTATTTCCCAGATTGTGCTCTTGACCTGAAGTTGTTCATTAAATTGGGAATTGTGTTTCATTGGGGAGCATTTGCTTCTGCTGCTCCATATTTGAAGTGTCCAATATATCTGTTAGTTGTTCCCAAGACAGAAACACACAATGCCTCCCCCTATATGTACATACACTGTATTGGCACAGACATTAGATGCCCCCAACCATTGATTAAGCACTGTGTTTGGCAGGGCGATAGTTCAGGATATGTTGGCACTGAGGCTGTTTATCTAAAAACCCGGAGTCAGATTTTCATGCTCCGGTGTCCAGTGTAAATAAAGTTAGGAATATTCTGCATGCCAAAGCTAACCAGTATGTGCTCTGTGGCGCACGTACAAAAGACTTCCCTTCATCAGGCTAGTTAGCAATTGCACATTTTTATTTTTAATGGCAACTTTCAAATACGATCAAATACATCTGACAGAAATTGATTAAAGGGCCATGCTGTCGGAATCTCGGTTGTCATTTTAGGCGTGGAAGATGTCCAGCCAGATGTTCTAACTCGATTAGAAGAGTCGTATTGTCATTATATCTGAGCTGGATCTTTTGTTCAAGGTTATGTTTGGTTGGGCTGTTAGCCTAAAATCCCCTGTGTAAACACTACAACTGCTGTCAGTTAATATTGCTGAACAGGTAAGATTGAAGGTCTTTGGGTAATCCATCCGCTTCATCCACCTGTCTGGTTGCCGTTGACGGAGATAGCTGTTGAAGAGTGTGTGTGTGTGTGTGTGTGTGTGTGTGTGTGTGTGTGTGTGTGTGTGTGTGTGTGTGTGTGTGTGTGTGTGTGTGTGTGTCTGTGTCTGTGTGTCTGTGTGTCTGTGTGTCTGTGTGTGTGTGTGTGTGTGTGTGTGTGTGTGTGTTTTGTCTGTGTGTATAAGGGGAGGTCGAGCGGGGTGGAATATCTCTGGTGAGGCAGGCAGGCAGCAAGTTGTACTTTGAACCCAGCTAGGGTAATCCAGGATTACAGCTCAATACGCTGGGTCATCCAGCAGTCACAGACAGCACTGTCATGGAGGTGGTTCTGTCATGGAGGTGGTTCTGTCATGGTGGTGGTTCTGTCATGGAGGTGGTTCTGTCATGGTGGTGGTTCTGTCATGGAGGTGGTTCTGTCATGGAGGTGGTTCTATCATGGAGGTGGTTCTGTCATGGTGGTGGTTCTGTCATGGAGGTGGTTCTGTCATGGAGGTGGTTCTGTAGTAGGTGGCGGGGTGATCTGAGTTATCTGTCAAGATGTTTCACCCTATCTGTTCTTTTTATATTTCAAGTTTGTAGCTTTGCTTTTTATCGTTCAGGGTTACACTATTTTAAAGCGTGTTAATTCCACAACGATGTTTAACATCAGGAGACATTTATTTTTTTGTGTTTAGGTTGTGCTTTGGTTGTGTTTAGGTTGTGTTTAGGTTGTGTTTTGGTTGTGTTGTGTTGACAGGAAACCTTCACGAGCATAAAACACAGTCAGTACCTGCTGCAGACATACCTAAGGAATGGATCAATTGATCGAAGTTAATGATTAAAGATGGCTGAAAGGAGTTCATCATGTCACCATGGATCTTTTTCCTCTATTATCTTTGCTTTATGTGCAGGCAGTACGTCAGGGGTCCAGACCCGAGGCACCCACTTCCCTCCAGAGGACCACCTCAGACAGCAACCCCACCACTACCCTCCCTTGTTCCACTCCCATCCCGGCCATGACGGGGCCTCCCAGGGCCACGATGGTGGCTCCCAGCTGCTCCAGTCCCTACGAGCACAGCCCTCCAAACACAGCCTGTACCACGTCAACAAAATCCTTCGCGCCAAGAAGCTCCAGCGGCAGGCGAGGACTGGCAACAACGTGGTCAAGAAGAGGGGCCCTGGGCGTCCCCGGAAGCATCCCCTGCCGTCCCCTCCCCCCTCGCCGCCCCCGCCAACGGAACTGACCCAGAACAGGCACCGGGACCGGGGGACGGGAGGAGTGTCCGGGGGAGGAACGTGGGAGGGAGACACGGTGGCGGACGCGATCGAGTCTGTCATACAGGGCCAGCGCAGGAAGGGCCAGAAGAGGAAGCACTGGCAGACAAACGGGGACAATGAGGGGGAGGAGGGGGAGGGGGGTGATGATGATGATGAAGAAGAAGAGGAGGCTGAGGAGGGAGAGGTGGAGGAACGACCGTTGGACAGAGAGGAGAACCTGGGAGGTCTCGGGATGAGGTCCAGAGCCGGCGGAGGAAAAGAGTGGCTCAGTCAGGACGAAGTCTCCCTCTGTCGCAGGTACAGCCAGTCTCAATGATCTAATGAATAATTAATTAATTGGATTCTAACTGTGCTTTCCCAGACACCCAAAGCGCTTTACATGTTAAGGGCCAAGTTCACCTCATTCAGCACCGCTTGTGATACACGGTGAGCGATTTGACCGGTTAGCTTGACATCAAACGTGACCTATGTGCTGGAAAGGTTAATAGATGTCTAGAAGTACCTTAGTCCTGTTCCTTGGTACTTAACCTGAGTGCACTGAAAGCTTGGTGGACCTATGCATCAAACTTGGCCTTTCTTAACTAAATGAAAAGACAGGCAGCGCCAGCCACCTCCCAGCCGTTTGCCATAACTGGCCAACCAATCACCTCACTCTGTCATATCAGTCTGACGTCTTGCCAATAAACAAGATTGTGTTTCTATGTTTTTGGCCGGATAGTTTTTTTTCCTGCCACTGTGACAGAATGAGCCCAGATTTAATTTATGGCAAACTGGAAGGTAATGCCTATTTTTATTTATTATTTCATTCGTTATTATTTATTTTTATGTTTATTACAACCAAGGAGAATGTCTTTGCTAACACATTACAGGTTCCTACCCATTTGGTTTCCTCCAATTAGAGTCAGTCCTTGGAGTCATGTGACTCACTCTGATTTTACTCTGACGCTGGTGAAACATTTCCTCTGTAAGGTCACTCAGAGAATTCTGCGATCACTTGTAGACTGTGTGTTAAACTGCTCTGGGACCAGGTTATAGTAACACCAGAGGTGAACATGTGGAGCGCTGCGATCAGCTTACTTTCCTCTGTAAGGTCACTCAGAGAATTCTGCGATCACTTGTAGACTGTGTGTTAAACTGCTCTGGGACCAGGTTATAGTAACACCAGAGGTCAACATGTGGAGCGCTGCGATCAGCTTACTTTCCTCTGCAGTGCTAATCTTAGTTCTTAGGCCCAATCCGAATACTCCCCCTTACCCCTTACCCCTTCCCCTTAGTTTTGCGCGTTCGCGCGACACCAAGTGCTGTCCAAATACTCATTTTGATCAAGACGGAGGGCTATATACCCCTTGAAACCAAGATTTTCCGAGAGCTCACTTGAAACCAAGGGGTACCCAGAACACATTGCGAGACGTCAACAATGGCTGCTAGATCAGCAAAAGCGACCCATAAATTTAGTATTTTCGGATTAAATAGCAAATTTAAAAATTACGACACAATTGTTTTGTGATCTACTCAGTCCTGTACATATATATTTTTAACCATTTTAATAATTGAAGTTTTTTTTTTAAATCGCTACTTTTTGACAGTTTTCAACGCCAAAGATACATTGCTAATTTGTCCCGTATTTCTCTGACTACCTTTACTCAATGCATGTTTGTCTACAGTTAACTCTTTTAGCAGATAATTCATATCAGTGCATAACATAACCTGTTGCGTTTGGAATAGCGATTAAAGTGCTTTACATACCGTCCCGAATCACACAGGGACGCCGGAGGAAACCCGGCAAATAATTCGCTTTCGGGCAGAAAATGAACAGAAGTTTCATGCTGTACAACCATAGACTGTATAAAGATTAGGTGTACAACATAATTTGGATATGATACAGGACACTGGTGAGCACGTTTAATTTAAATAGTACTGTTATTTAACAATTGTATATGTTTTACAATGTTGTTCAATAAATACAGGTTTTTGATTAAGGGTTTCTGAACATCGATCAATGACATTCAAAACAGTGATCACTGAAACAGATATGCAAAACACCATGCAGTGTGGATGAAAATATTTATTGAAAACAGCCTTCAGTAGTAAGCATGCAGGTTTATTTATATAGCACGTGTGCTTTACAAAAACATTAAAAACAATAGTACACAGAAGAACATCTGCATCCATATGCACCGCCACCAAAGTAAACAAATAACTACTACATACATCGAACCATATGCGCAGTATAGACGTGTTGGGGATTATGGCACAGTATCTTGTTGGACCACCAGTCTGGAAAATAAAACAATTTTACACCATTAATGGCTGAGTTGGGAAAAATGTTTGCTACCTTGTTGGTTAGTTCCGTGAACTTTAAATACAATACGACAATGTTGTTTGCAACCAATCGATACATACCATAAGTTAAACTACCAGCATTCGTAGGCGTCGTAGACCTCTTCTCGCTTGATTTCTGCGATTTGTTGCAGACAATCGCAAAAACATAACTACTAAAATCCACGCAATCGACATACACACTTTTCCAGACTCTTTTTGCATCTCGGAAGTTTGAGATCAACATTTGTGTCGCCTCTGGTGACGTAGCAGCCAGCTAGCGACGATGTATGATGACGTAGCCAAAACCGAGTGGTGTCCCAATTCGTAGGGGAACGTAGCCCTTACCACTCGGTTTCGAGGGCCAAGGGGAAGGGGTAAATTAAGGGGTAGGGCTAAGGGGAAGGGGTAAGTGGGAGTATTCGGATTGGGCCTTAGCCACAGTGTATTTATGAGAATCTATCAAGCCAACCATCGTTATAAACTGATTCATGGTTCTATTTCAGTGATCTCGAGGGGAAACCAGATGACCCCTCCACACTGGAACGTCCGGGCACCGCGGTCTCCATAGAACCCGTTCCACCAATGCCGATCACAAGCCAACGGGAGAAAAGAGCCGCCAGGCCGCCGAAGAAGAAGTTCCAAAAGGCGGGGCTGTTCTCCGATGTGTACAAGACGGCCGAGTGAGTACTGTAATGGAGACACAGAGACACGTGTCAAATCTGGATGTACTGTACGCTTACCAAAAGGTCAACCCGGGAATATTTAGGGCATGGAGGAGTATCTCACCCTCTCCCAGTTTTAATCTCCCCCTCTCCCCCCTTGTAGTCCTCGTAGTCAGCTCCTGCAGCTGAAGAAAGAGAAACTGGAGTACACGCCTGGGGAACACGAGTACGGACTTTTTCCTGCACCAATCCATGTTGGTGAGTGTCGTTACAGAAACACACGCGGGCGTAGGTGTCATTACACACAGAAACACACACACACACACCTAGACACACACACACACACATCTTACAGTTCTGTCGTTACAGAAACACACCCGGGCATAGGTGTCATTACACACACACACACACACACACACACACACACTGTTCTTACACACACACACACTGTTCTTACACACACACACACACACACAGTTCTTACTCACACTATTGTATATTACTTGGATTTACATTATTGTCCTGATGTTTACTCACTCATTTGTTCCCACTTTGACATTCTGTTTAATTTCCAATATTTTCAGGAAAGTACCTAAGACAAAAGCGCATTGATTTCCAGCTGCCTTACGACATCTTGTGGCTTTGGAAACATGACCAGGTGATCAATCACGCAAATTCAATTCCCCCATACTTTGTAATTCACTCATTAAAACTGACTAATTGCTAAATTAGAAGCTCCAGTGTATAGAACACCACACTCCAGAATTGAGATACTGCCGAATAAGTATTAAGCACAAGTTCAGTGGTCTACACTCTCCAGTGTGGTTTCAAATTGACCGAAAAATGGTTTTTCGGGACAAAAGCGTTTCGCATGTTTGCCGGGGAATTTCTATTTCTTATTAGCCAAAATGTGTGACTTCAATGAAAGTGTACAACATAATCTTGAGCAAGAAATACAATAATTGGGAGGTGTGTTTGAGTAGACTGTCTTGATTTCTGTACTGTTTATGCCAGGGGTCTTCAACCACATTCAACGGAACAGCAAATGTTTTCACGGATTTCTTTGGTCACTATCATTGAATAATGATGGAGACTTTCTTCCAGTAAAGTCACATGACCCAGTTTTGCAGCTGTGAGTTTAGTTTTGAACTATAAGGAACACAAAGCGAAGAAAGCAGACACAACTGAAGTACTTTCAATGTGTTGAATCACTCTGGTTTATTTTATATAAGTTGTTCACCGCTCCTTTAAAGGTCTTGCAGTAGACTATGTGTCCAGTAAATATCAAGTTAAGCACACTCTACAGGCTTTTTCCCTTATACAAATGATACATTTTGCCTGATTTCCTACCTCCCTTCTTGGTCTTTTTTCTTCAGCTTTACGAGAAGCCCGACGTCCCCCTTTACAAAAAGATCAGATCAAGTGAGTACCCTCTCCTAATGACACCGTGTCAATAATAACGTCCTGTCCCAAGTGCTGCCCTACGCCCTACACAGTGCACTATTTTTCAACCGGAGCTCCATGAGGTCCTGGTCACAGTGAGTGCACCGCTTGGTTGTGGTCTGGCCCGTCATATCGGGTGTCCGTTTCCCTGAGTAACCTGTGTCCCCCTGTCCGCCATAGATGTCTACGTGGACGTGAAGCCGGTGTCCGGTTACGAAGCCAACACCTGTACCTGCCGGCCATCTGGGGAACCCGCCGACAAAGGCTGCCTGGACGAATGCCTGAACAGGTATAAAGATGGGCGTCGTAAACCTCACATGGCGTATGACGTACAGTCTGCGGTGTTCTGTGTGTGTATCTACCATGAGAACGTTCTGGAATATTCTGGACTTTGGGCTTTAATTTACATGTTGTGTTTTGGAAATCTGCCAGACGACAAACACTGCCACACGATCGTATTATTTAAAATGACTTTTATTAGCGTTCTTGTCATAATATAAACTAGCAACTGCGGCTGCAATATGAGTCCCTTCCTTCCTGTTCCACAGGATGAGTTTTGCAGAGTGTTCCCCGAGCACCTGTCCCTGTGCGGAACGCTGTGAGAACCAGCACATCCAGAGGCATGAGTGGGTCCAGTGCCTTGAGCGCTTCCGTGCCGACGGCAAAGGCTGGGGCATCCGAACTAAGGAGTGTCTCCGATCGGGCCAGTTCATCATTGAGTACCTGGGAGAGGTTGTCAGCGAACACGAGTTCAGGTGAGACCGTAAGGCATTTGTTGGGTTACCTAAACCCAGCTCGTGTTGAGGGTATCAACGCTTCACCCCCGTGTCTCAAAGTGAACATTTGAC